>CM062808.1:248774707-249075825 GCA_031772625.1 Pinus tabuliformis | reverse complement strand
TTCTCATTTTTTCAAAAATACAATATTACATTTCCACATATTTGTGGAAAAATACAATGACACATATGACTCTTATTGTGACACTTTGAGAAACATGACTTGGCGATAGTGACATGGAACTTCATTGTGATGTATCAATGCCAAGCTCTTCTCCTTGTTTCTATCTTCACATCCCCATGATAGGTCTTGCATGTACTTTGTCTTCATCCTCCAAAAGGTTGGAATGATATGGAGTCTTCAATGTGATCTTGATCTTCATTATTTTGTCATGATCCAGTTTCCATTTATCTCTTTCTTGATGATCCTTTCAGGTCTACTCCATAATTGTTTTCCTACATCATCTTCTTAATATCCTCCTTGATAATCATCATGTCATGTTAATATGATAACACCTTAAAATTTAATTCACTCATGATAAGATGACATAATTCCCAAAATCTCCTAGTCTATCTCGTTTCTCTTGCATCATTCTGATTGAGTTGGGACAATGTGCAAGATTGAGGAGAAGGCATAAGGATTGTGCAGTACACAAAAGAAAGAGGTAGGGAGTGGGGGTCTAGGCTGTATGACTGCACAAAACGTAGTGGCTAAGGGAAAGGGAATCAGGGCTGTGCAGTTGAAGGAGTCAGGGAGGCAGGGGAGGGAAGCTTTCTTGTTGTGATTGTGTAGTGTGAATTTATATAAGGAGATGGTGCATGCATTGTGATTTTGAGGAGGTTAGGTACCATAACATGAACTAACTGCTGATTAAAAGTGCATAGTGCATAGTGCATAGTGGAGACAAGACTGGGCAAGGATTGCATAGTGGGTGGGTGTAGTTGATAGTGACTAAGCACTGTGATTGCGCAATGCACTGTTCTTGGAGGAAGATTCCTGTGACTGAGCAGTGCGCAAATCCAGGAGGTAAGGGATGGTTGACTAGGGATTATGAATGAGAAGTACACATTTTAAGGAAAAAAATGGATGGGTGGTTGGTCGGGCAAGTTGTGAAGGAAAGAAAATTCCAAAATTAACTAAGAATCAGATCAACAAGATAGAACGATGAGACCAAAGCATGTAACAAGACTTGAACATGATCACACACTTATAGATGACCAAACACATGATAATGAAGCATTCATCGCCAAAAACCAACATGCATCCATTAAAATGATAACAAACTGACACTTACCTCCAAGTGTGACACTTAAGATACACTTTTTGACACAAGTGTCGGCTGCAACAAGAAAGTGTGCAATACTTTGAGAATGAGTCCAATGCATATCCTTATGATAGATGGAATGCATTAACGAAAAATAAATCATCATAGCTTACCTCTTAAAGCTTCCATAACTACCTTTCACAAAGAATGACACTTCCCTTAACAAAAGAGGACACTTTGAATTCCTTCAAAAGGTACTAATAAAACTTGGGAAGCAAACATGGGATAACTGTAACAAATAGAAACCAAAGTTCAAATGATCAAAGGGAGGCTCCAAAATTTGAAAATAAGCCAAAATTTGGAGAGCGTTGTAGCAGAAACATCATATCCATGTGTCATTATGAAGCAATCGATTATGAGCATCCAAACTAATTGTATTGTGAAGTAGATTGTGTTTGATGTGAGTATGAAATTATCCTGTATATGCATAACAAAGATGGCTTGAAGCAAGTATTATCCTCATGTTTTCCAAGTATTTTCAAAAGGAAAATCTCATGTTTTCCAAATGGAGTTATATTTCTTGGCATTGTTTTATCCTTGGCTTATGCAATCATTAAAGTGGTTGAAGTTAATCTTTTAATATTATTTGAGGATCATTGATTTTGTTTTGAACTTAAAAAAAAAAAATTGGAAACAGATAGTGAAAATAAAGAGACAAACTTGGAATACAAAGAGACAAACATTCACTTCAAATTACTACATTGGAACACAAATAGTTAGCAAGTTAGTATATAAAAATATGTGCTTTTGGATGGAAAATTTGTTTTTAGAAGATTGAGTTGTGAGACCTAGTTCATGGATTGCCTAGCAAAAGGAGAAAGAGGAAAATGGTTAGATGTGAAGAAAAAATTAGTAATAGGAGGTGGAGACAAAATAAAATAGAGACAAAGAGATTGAAGTATTCATAATTAGAGACCAAGTAAGCCAACATATTAAATTTTTCATGTATTAGGGTATTGGTGTCATCTTTTAGGTAGTAGCCTGAAAAAGAATAGGTTGAAGCCTATAAGTGGATGTGGGAACTTCCAACAAGTTGTAGATTGTAGAAGAAAAGCGAGGTTGAAGGCTCCTATAGGTAGGAGACTAGAAAAATTGATGTATGAAATGGGATTGGGTGCTTCCAACAAGTTGTAGTTTGCAAAGTAGAAGAGAGGTTGAATCCTCCTATAGGTGGGTGCTTACAAAATATTATGTAAAAGGGAGTGGGTGATTTAATTTACACCACAACAACAAAATTCATGGTTTTTCCCTTTATGGGTTTCCACTTATATCTGGTGTGTACATGTGTTTCTCTTATGCGTTGTTTCTTACGTTGTGGTTTAATGTTGTTTATATGTTAAATCTGATATTCATATGATGAATTATTGCTTATATAATAGTTCAGAGAATTATTGAAAGAAAAGTAAAAATTGAAAATTGATGATCATGAATACATTGTACTGATTTCCCCCCTTTCAATATAGTCAATTAGTTTCCAACAATTTGTACCAAATACAAATTCTCTAAAAGCATATTGTTGGACATTGTACATTACAGGAATTTTGAGGTCTAAAATGGGCCTCCTAAGGGAATTATAAAATAATAGTGGAAATAATAAAATAAGATTAGATTACATCATCAAATTTTAGAGGGGAAAAATAAAAAACTATTTTTTCAACCCGTATTTTCAACTTATCTCCCTATGGGTTTACTCAAATTTCGAGAGGAAACACTCGTTGGATGAATAATTTGATTCCTCATCCAAGGAGTACCCATGTTGCATACTTTTGATGGATCCTGCTACAAAAAAATGAAAAATACATGAAAAACGTGATTGCAATCACGTCTTTTCATGTTTTTTCTCATTTTTTGTGTATCAGGGTCCATCGAAAGTATACAACATGGGTACTCCTTGGATGAGGAATTAAATTTTTCATCCAATGAGTACTCTTGCTCAAAATTTGAGTAAAAACTTAGGGAGATAAGTTGAAAAAAAGAGTTGAAAAGGTAGTTTTATTATTTTTTAATCTTTTTACTTTTTTACTTCAAAAATGGTGAATCATCCCCCATGGTTGACATTATCATCTTGAATCCTATTGGTTCTTATAAAGTTTAATTTTGTTGTAAGAGGCCCATTTTAGACCTCAAAATTCCCCTAATGTAAACCAACACTCCCCCTGTGTTTCATGACACAAAATAACCGCATCTCATGGATCCTTATCTCTGGTGATGTGATCATTTTCTAAAACTTGGGGGTTTTAGTATAATGACAATCGTGATTCCCAACAAATGGTATCAAATCATAGGTCACAAATTTGATACACACCCAACTCACACTATGGGGAGATTGTTGGACATTGGATAAACAGGAACTCCCCATGTGTTTGACAACATGGAATAACCACCTCTCACGGATTCTTATCTTTGGTGATGGGATCGTTGACTAACACCTGCAGGTTTTGGTATAATGACTGGATCATGATTCCAAACATAAAATGGGTGAGATTATATTTGTGTAGATGAGGAAATTGAATGATGCTTGTGTTCATGACCTATTCTCCACACCATTTACATATCAAGTCTTGGAAAATGTTGGAGGAAAAGAGGCCTAATCCTTCATAGACGACTTCTTAAGATGCCATCAGATTAAGATTTCCAAGGATGACCATTTTAAGACAACGTTTGCTACAAAGTGGGGTTCATTCTAGTATATTTTCATGTCCTTCGGATTGAAGAACACGTCGACAATGTTTTATCGAGTGGTGGTTGCAACTTTTAAGGAATTTTTTCATAAAATTTTGGAAGTTTATTTAGATGATTGAACCATCTTCAGCCTGTTGAAGAAGCACATTGAAATATTGTGAGTCATGTTTGATGAATATTTGGAGATTACTGAGAGGGGGGTGGATTAGTAATTTTGAATTTTATGAATTAATTCAAATTAATTTTCCACTTTCAAGTATTTTCTTTGGCATCTAATGGCTTATGTATATGTTCAACTTTTGATTGTTTTGTTAGACAATTGGAATTATCTGGATGAATAGTGGCTTAGTAAAGATATTTGCAAGTACGCTAGAATTGATGTCAATATTTATGCTTAGAGGTGTGTTGGGAAGTTGGCATTGACATCAACCAAACTAGCATGGATGCTTGTCACAACATATGTTGGCTTTGATGTTCCCTAGCCTAATTGTGATGGTAATTGGGCTAGCATTGATATGGTTGATTTGTCGAGCTCATGAGTTCAAGCTTAAGAGGAATCCTAAGGTAGCTTTATGCTTCTAGTAGATAATCATCACATTAGTAGGCTTATTTGAAAATCGATAAAATGATGATTGTGTTGAGAGGGAGATAAGGAGGAATCTCATGGTTGTTGCAATGCTCTGTAGAGAATCATCATAGTTGCAAGCTTACTGAGAAGCCATAAATGATGAATATGGTGGTTGGGAGTGTTGAAAAATGTAACTAGGTCAGTCTTCATAATGACATGTAATTATGATTTTATGTAATGAGATGTAAATAAGAAAAATAAAATTATTGTATTGAATTCTTTCATGGGTTTCATGAGCAAGAGATTTTGTTTTTGAGTCAAGACTCCCATTGAGAGTCTTTAGGATTATTTTTCATCTAGTCATAAAATGATAGAGTCATTATCATGTAATGAAGTCATGTTACACTTTGTAAAAGGTCAAATTTGTCTATGTAAAGTATCTTCCAAGACCTTGTCACTTATGCTCTTCAAGTCAGCCTACAACGATGGAAGAACATCCTAGAAGAATTCAGCCTAACTCCTGTGATCATGTCACCCTAAAGGACATGAGATGAAGTGTATATATAGCCACAGTCAGCCTCACTTAGAGGTAAGCAACTCAATTAGAATTTCGATCAAGAAGAAGTTTGAAGTAGAGCCCAAAAGTAGAAGTGCGAAGAAGGTATAGTGAAGAGGATTTATTCTGAGGATAATGGAGGTAGATCTCTTCTGGGTTAGCGAAGGAAGGAATTCTTCTAGGTCAGTGAAGAAAGGATTCTTCTGGGGTTTATATTGGTTTATATATTCTCTCATATACAAAGGAATAAGGAACAAAGGCATCACAAGATGATCGAAGGAAGGACCTATTGTTGCAGAAGGAAGTCAAAGAAAATAGGTCTCTCTTAAGGAGACTAGGGTTTCTGATCTAGGGTAAACCTAAGAGACTAAGATTCTCTGGGAAACTGTAATAGAGATCGAGATAGAGATATTCTCTAGAGGATACTAGTGTGAAGTCTAGAGACCAAGATTCTATAGAGGAATCCGAAAAGAAGCAATGTGAAGTCTAGAGACCGAGATTCTCTAGAGGAAGTCGAGGAGAGACGTTCGAGATCTAGAAGGAAGTCGAAGTAGAGAATAGGTAGTGCATCAAGGTTAGTGACAAGGTTCTTGGGAGGGTACTAGAGTCAATGGTATTTGTCATGGTCTTGGTACTCACCAATTGAATATCTAGGAGAAGAATTTTGATCAGGTTTTTCTCTCAAGTGGTGAGAAGTTTTGGCCCTCCCTGACAAACCTACATACTATGTCACTTGTATTTTATTGTGCATATTGGTAATTGTCTTGATGAAAAGAAAACAATAATAACATAATAGAGAATTTTTTTAACTATTGATGCCCTAGATTTCTAACTAGAGAGTTCAGGATTCCACGCACAAGAAGAAGAGTTAAGGAGAAAAGAGTGGAAGAGATTTTGAAGCCATTTTATAAGTAGCATATGGTATAAAATACTACATCAGACCCTCTCTATTGGAAAGTGATCTAAACCAGATTTCCAATGGTGTGTGGAAGTCTAAAAATGGCCTTGTGGATCAAAAGTTATGTCTAGTCAAAGTCAGCGTCTTGAAATCCTAAGCAAGTCGAAATATTAGAGGTCAGCAGATTGGAGCAGGCTATATCTGAACATTGGTGCAGGATGTATCAAAGGTTGGATAATACTGGAACCCCAGAGCATAGGTCCATAGGAGCATCAGAAGGCTGATATTCAAGAATATCGAGACCTCAGATCAGGTCGTATCAGAATATTGTAGATTGGAGAATATCAGGACATCAGAGCATGTCATATTAGGATATCAGAAGCTGGAGGCCATTACAATATCAGAGGTTGGAGAATATCGGAATATTGGAACCTCATAAGTCCTTATAATTGCAACTCATTGAAAGTGCCAAGGCTTGTGAAGGAGAAAAAATACAGAGGATTTTGGTGCAGAACTAGGGAACAAGGAGGCTCTTTCTCTCTCCTCTAGTAGGACACATGGTGACATGTGATTGGCTTTGAGGAGTTGTAGTGGAACCCGACGTCAGCATGACGTGGTAGTAAGGTGGACACGTGGCAGCTTGTTTTGGAATTTTCAGTGGCCCAATGGGGCAACTCAGAGTGACACGTGTCACCACTAAGAAGGCACCATGTGGAGAAGTGACGAGCATTAGAAAATTGAATTTAAAATGGGCTTCCAAAAAAATGTACTACCAAATAAACTTTATAAGAAAATAATATAATTCAATGAGGGTATAAACATGGGGGGTGATTCACCATTTTTGGAGTCAAAAAGTAAAAAGATTAAAAACTAATAAAATAATAAAACTATTTTTTCAACTTATCTCCCTTATGTTTTACAAAAATTTGAAGGAAACTAACACACATAAAATAAACTCAATAAAATAAACACTTAGAAATATAGAAACCAGACATGGCGGAAAAGGCCTCAGCCTTACAACATTCCTCACATTCTCATTATTAATCAATCCAATGTACATAGAATGATAATAGTACATATAAATACATGAGGAAGTTGGTCTCAAGATAGTACGTCTATCTTGGACACTATGGTTGAGAAATTTTCGCAACAAAACACTAATATAGGAGAACTAGTTGGAGAGAACCTCTCATCCTAAACTCCGTAGTTTGAGGAACTAACTCCTAATTCTCAAGATTTGATTTATTTAATTATAATTTTGGATTTATAATTGTTTTATTATGAGAGTGAGCTAACATTCCACCCATCAATGATAAATCCAAAATAAGAACAAGGAACCCTCTTCCAAGTTCTCAAGTTGATCCTCAAAAAAACATTTGCCTGAAAAATCGCCAAAGCTGGATGCTGGAAAAACTCAAATCTAAAGAGAACATGAATCAACTGCATGTCTGATTCATTTTTGAATGTCGCTTGACAACTTGTTGTGGCCACAACCACTTTCGAGTTTTTTTGCTGTTCCCTCTAGGGAACAACTACTATTCCCTAAAAAGAACAACATATTTTTGGAGTGTTTTTGCTGTTCCCTCCAGAGAACAACACTTTTAGAGTTTGTTGTGGCCACAACCACCACCCTATTAAAACCTGCTCTAGGGGAAAATTTGAATGGGTCCCTTGAGAAGTTTGATATTTCGTCTCTCCGAATGATAACCGTAGTTTTCAGATGGAATTATATCCTCAAAGCTGAATGATTCAATGGTTTATTAATTATGGTTGAAATCCGTTTTTAATCATCAGTCCCCGAAAAATCATTGCGCCCTCTTGAGATTTAGAGCCGGAAGGACTCATATAACCCCCAGTTGCAGAGTCTGTCTCTTTTGAAAGTTTTTTATGAAGATAAGGTTTGTTTTAGGCTTTTCTATCATATTTCTCATAATCATAGCTAATGTTAAATATTTCTGCAGACGAGGACCAAGAGAAGAAAAGGGAGGTTGATGAGCTGATGCATAAGCATCAGGAATGGCTGCGGGGAAAAGATGCAAGCGAGACCTAGCCGAAACAAAGGAATTTATGACAAGCAATAGGGAAGGCATACACAGTGGGGAGCTACGCAACAGACTACGTGTTCTGTGGATCTTAGAAAAACGCCTTCGTCTGCTGGATCTGCGCAAGTTTGATAAGGCTCGATGGACGGAAACAACCGCACAACACTCTACCTCGCAATCTATCGAAGAAACGTATGAACACATCGAATCAAGTTATTATTAGCTCCATATACACCTTAAATCAAGCCAGATGTCGAAAAATGAGCGCACTGTCTGCATTTTCCTTTAGGGAATAAAAATGAATAATGTTCAGTCAATACATGTGCAAAGGGATGGCATGTAGTCATTCCTCTTTCTACCGACATCCGTTCATTTTTCTTCAGGAAATAGAACGATCCAGTAGCAATGGCTTCAGCGTGTTCGCTGTTTCATTAACCATTACATTTTGTATATTTTAATTTGAATATGGAAAGGAAGAGGGAAGGCGAAGGTTGGGAGAAACCGATGGTCAGTTCTCTTTCTCCATAAGTATCACCTCTGGATAGAGGAAAAGGATTTTTTTTGGCGGAAGAGGGGTCAATTTTACTATGCTAATAAAGAAGACTATTGCGGTCAAGAAGAAGCCTTTTTTTTCAGATTCATTTTCCTTTTTCTTTCATGTTTGGAATCAGGGTGTTGTGACTAGCATGAGGATATATATGTTTTGCTTTTGTGCACAGTGATAACAGAGAGCTTATCATGGTTAACTCATGAGCGGTCTCCAGTTTGAAGCTATATTAAACATCAGTTGCAAGTTTTATTTGTAGAAATAGGAATGTGTATTCTTGTATGAATAATTAGATTGCAATTAAGCTTAAATACAACCTTGTTCATCGGTGAACTCAATAATTGACTCATTTGGACTTGGAATCTATATATGATGTTTAATCTCTTTTGATTATGCTCCTGCAGGATAGGTTAGAATAGTTAATATTAACAGAAGTAGTTATAATCAATATAGGTAGAGCTTAGTGCATATAGGTTAGTTGTTTCTTTTTTGATTTAATTGAAGTCTTCCTCCAAGAAGCAATCTTTCAACACCTGTAATAGTTTACAGGATCCTTTAAAACCCATTGGAACTAGCCACTCTAAACGAAAGCAGATCTAATTGGGGTTTGTGATCGCGTTGGTTCCCTTTGTTGGCACAATGAACATTTGACGTGACAACAAATTGGCGCTAGAAGGAGGGCCTGAACCGCCATCCAAAACTTTCAAGATTTCATCTATAAACGTCGTGTATGGATTTGAAAAGATTGATGCATGGATCGTAAAGGTCGAAAGGATCCTTCTTCCCATTTGGAAGAGCCTCATTTCGAAGAAGCAGAGGTCCCTCTAAGTCTCATGTTTGGGTCACCCAACGAAGAGAGACTGTGGGAGTATCCTGTCACTCAGGAACAACCAGTCAGATTACTTACTCGTGCTTACGCTCGTTCCCTATCTCAGCTCCCCATCTTTCATTCTTTACCTTTGACAACTAAATGAAAGCCAATGATATGTGCCATAGACGATGACACATCTATAGCCCCTTCTCTTGAAGATATTGTGCTAGAGTCCTTGCAAAATATCGACACTCCTTGGGAAGAAATTCTTGAGGATCCCCTCTCCAAAGGTAATCCCTCGCTCGATTTGGGAAATCCTAACAAAGAACACCTGGGGGAAACCTTCAACCAGAACCTCCCCAACCATAATATGGTTAATGTTCCTCCTCCAGGTGGGAATCAACCTCCACTGGCTCCTCCAGGTGGGAATCAACCCCCACCTCCTCCAGGAGCACTCCCTCCCTGGCTAGCACATGATGCTGTAGTAGTATCTGGACAGCAGCATGCCTTACCCAAGAACGCAGAAAGAATATTGCCCAAATTTTACCCTAAGTGGGGAGACACAGCTGATAACCATATCCACTCTTTCTTCCTAGTCGTGCGCATGTTGAGTGTAGCCGATGAGGATGTGGTATGTCGCTTATTCCCTTTTACTCTGATTGGTGTAGCATCCACATGGTACTTTAGCTTGAGAATATGATCAATCACTTCATGGGATGCCTTTGAGCGGGCCTTCTTAGAAAAGTTTTGCGATGATAAGACACCTGCGACCTTGGTTTTATAACTATCACGTTTAAAAATGGAAACCAAAGAAAAGGTCAAGGATTTTAACATCCGATTCAACACTTTGTTCAACAGAATCTCGGCTAATGCTAGACCTACTGATGAGGTGCTCATGGAATTCTACATCACTGCTCTCCCTGTCCCTACTGCCATGTGGGTCAAAAGGAGTAATGCACAATCCTTACAGGGTGCCACTGATGAAGCAGTAGAAGTTGAGAATGAAATGATCAGTCTCACAGTCTGTAATCATATGAATGAATAAAAGAAAGCCTCTCAATCATCAAAGAAGAATAATGGGAGTGATAATAAAGTGACTGAGATCAAAGAAAAGGACACAACATATGTGGAGGGTTTGCATCGGATCATTAAGAAATTGACAAACACAGTCATTGATATGAAGAGGAGTTCTAGAGAGAGTACAAATGGGAATGAAGGAAATAATAACAATAGGAAATCCTTCAAACCTTTCTATCGTAAGAAGACTGAAGGTGGTCATGTTCGACCTGTGTTTCCTGCTCCACCTAATGAAGGGAATTTAAATATGGAAGACCTGGCTCTTATCGGATCACTTCTTACCAAAGAGGAACCTATAGAAGATTTGGAGCAAGAACAGGAATATGAGGAAGATTACGAGGTAGAAGAGCCCAGGGACGAGGTATCTCAATTCAATGTATTGTGGGATTTCTATGCAAATAGGAACAATAACGATGAAGAAGATAGTATAGAAGAAATTCACACTAATGAAATCCACACACGAAGTAAAGGGCCACTTGCGGATGTGGTGAAGCCTGTAGATCGAACAAAGAGAGATGTTCGCCCTTCGAAGACATCCGCTCCCAAGGTTCCTATTGAGAAGAATAAACCTAATGGTAATTCCAAGAGTACTCTAGTCGCGAGCTATCTAGAGAAGGACAATACATCACCAAATGCAACGAAGGCAATTGAAAATGGTAAATTCCCACCTAAGAACGGCAAGACCGGTATGTTTACTCCACCCTACCCTATTTATAACATTGATTACAACATCGTGGATGATCTTAAGAAATCTCGGGCTAATATCACGTACTTCGATTTGTTAAAGTTAATGCAACAGAGAGATTTTCTTTTGAAAGCTATGAATGAACGGAATTGAAAATCTCTCACCAATCCAAGTAGCCAAACCAAAACTTCGGTGTCTAGACCCGTTAGTACCTCCAGTACATCCCAAATGCCATCATCCATGGAAGCCGCTCTGTCAAAAATGAATCGAACGCCCCAAGATATCAGTACAGCCATGATAGGAAGGAAATCAAAATCCACGACTCCACCTTTCCTTATCACTTTTGAAATATTCAACATGAACGTACACAATTTCCTGGTAGATTCCGGTGCCTTGTCCACTGTTATGCCTTACGCTGTTGCTAAAAGACTTCATGCAATGCCTGAGAAAATTGGAACTAAAATTATGCAATTGGACAGAACAAATGTAAAAGTGATTGGAGAATTGAAAGATGTACTGATTTGGATGACTACCAAACCACAATACACGCAAAAGTCATTGACATAGTGGTAGTCGACATACCCGAGGCATATGGAATGCTTCTTAGTAGGGACTGGTCAACAAATTTGAATGGATATTTCTTAACTGATTGGTCCCATCTCTTGTTACCTCAAAAAGGAAAAGGTGATATGCTGAGAGTTGATCGAGAAAGATATATGAAGTATGTAGTGACAAAATTAAACGACCCCAATGAACCTGTAATGTTTACCAACTCTATCCTTGGGAATTATAGTTTCGACATTTGTGCCATGGAAAACTATTTTCGAGAATTCCATGCAGAGACAGTTGAAGAAACTGCAATGAACACACAGTTGGAAGATATCTCCTGTAGTCCAACTGATGAACTATCCTATATTATAGTAGATGATAGGACTAATTCCATAGAAAGAAGTTCAATTGATGTAACATTAGATTCTATATTCTGGACACTCTACTTTGATGGCTCTAACTGCATAGAGGGCGCAGGCGCTGGGAGCATTCTCATTGACCCACAAGGGAACCAACATTTTATGGCTAGCCAGTTGGAGTTCGTGTGCACCAACAACACGACAAAGTACGAAGGCTTGCTGCAGGGCCTGAAGAAAGCCATTGACGTGAAGGTGAAAAATCTTAAAGTTTTTGGTGACTCAGATAATTGTCGACCAGGTAAGGAAAATGATACATTGCAATTTGCCACACCTAGTAAGATACCAACATGAGGTATGGAGCTTAATTGATAGTTTTGATTCTTTAAATATCACATACATACCTCGAGGGCAAAACCAAGATGCCGTTCTGATGGCTGGTATGGCTTCAAAACTTTTGCCTGACCTTAGATTAAACAAGAATAAATATTATGTTGAATTGATTTGTAGACCATCCGTACCTGATAACATCTCAAATTGGCAGGTATTCGAAGGTGACGAGCAAATCCTTGAGTTCTTGCATTGCGAAAAGACATTCAAAAATGCACTCATTGATGAAAAAGAGCATGACATGCTTATGAATGAGAGTGAAGATGGGGAAAAATATCAGTCCAATATAATTACGAAGTCAGTTGTCAAGATGGAGCACTTTTATGACCTACATGATAAATTTAAAAAGCTGACTAACTGCAAAACGCATAGCTCATCCATGAAGTATGAGTTGGTCAACCTTGGAACCGAAAAAGACCCAAAAAATGTCAATTTGGGCTTAGGATTCTCTCCACAAGAAAAAATATGCATTTGCTAAGATGTTTTTAGAGTACAAGGACATCTTTGCATGGACATATGGCGACTTAAAAACCTTCTATACCGGTGTCATGCAACATGTAATTCCTTTGGAAAAGGATGTTAAGCCTTACCAACAAAAGCCTCGTAAGATGCATCCAAGCCTAGAACCGTTGGTGAAGAAAGAATTGAACAAAATGCTGGACGCTAAAATCATTTTTTTGGTCATGCACACCCGTTGGGTATCCAATCTCGTGCCAGTAAGAAAAAAAAATGGAGACATCAGATTATGTATTGATTTCAGGAACTTGAACAGAGCATCATAGAAGGATAGCTATCCTGTCCCTTCTATGGAACACATTCTTCAATGCATTTCTGGGTCTGAAATTTTGTCCCTATTGGATGTGTTTTCAGGATATAATCAAGTGTTGGTGTTGAATGGAGATCAACTTAAGATGACCTTCAACACTAAATGGGGCACCTATGCATATCATAAAATTCCGTTTGAACTTATTAATGCAGTCGCCACATTTCAGAGAGCTATGAACATAGCTTTTCGAGGAATGATTAACAAATCAGTTGTGGTTTACATGGATGACATTTCTGTGTATTCTTATCACAAAAGGGATCATATTTATCACCTGAAACAGATTTTCGAAAGATGCCGAAGGTACGGAATATCGTTGAATTCCAAGAAGAGCATTTTCGCAGTTAAAGAAGGGAAGCTACTGGGTCATATCCTCTCCAAGGAAGGAATTATTATCGATCCTAAAAGAATAGAGACCATCATGAGAATACAACTTCCTGTAAATAAAAGAGCAATGCAAATTTTCTCGGGAAGATTAATTTCGTTAGGAAATTTGTTTCAGGCTTCACGGAAATATTGCGTCCCATTCAGCTGATGATGAAGAAATACGCCGTGTATAGGTGGAGTGATGAAGCTAAGAGATTGTTTTAGCAAATTAAGGAGGCCGTTGCAGAAGCTCCTGCGTTGGTTAGCCCCAATTTTGACAAGGAATTCCTCCTGTACGCTTCCACTTCTGATGTTTCATATGCCGCAATCCTCACCCAAAAAATTGATAATAGTAACGAAGTCCCCATTTCTTATATTAGCTCTAATCTTCAGGAACCTACAGTTTAAAAACTTTACAAGGAGAAACCGAAAAACTTCCTATTAATGGCCAACATCTTAATAAATATTTCCAGTAGCCACCACATGGTTGTTACCTCCTGAGTAGGTTAGGATTTATTTTATTTTTGTTGTTAGCGTAGTTATATATATATATATATATATATATATATATATTTTTATCATTTTTGTTTTTATGCAAAGTCTATCTTCCTTTTGTTTTTGAACTTTAGTCCTTTTCAGCCATTTGATTTCGGTCTTTCAGTTTCGTTTTCACCTTTTGCAACTTTCTTTCGATTGCCCTCATTCGTTACCTTCAGCATTTTTGCTTCCCTCATTAACCCGCTGATGAGTCTGCAGATCCTAAATTCATTATTACCTTGCAAGTTGAACGAACCTTCAATGAACCCATGAGAACTAGAAAATCATCAGTAAAATTCAAATCGAAGCCACTCATTGGCATCTGTTGGGAACTAGGTAGGCTCTGTTGATAATCTGGATACCTGAAGCATGTATGGACATCTTTATAAAATGAAAAAATGTGTAACCACGGTTGGACTGGCATGGCAGAACGCTGCATTTTTTTAAAAACAAATCCCACCTAGACCTAGCCTATACTTGCCTATGATATTTGCAGTCATTCTCCGTTGGTTCCGTCCACTACAATAAATTTCTAATATCTATCATCTACAAGTAAACCTCCCTTCATGGGCTAAGCTTGCTGTCGTATATCCTATGGCAAATTTAATTGTGCTCTAGTCCTTGTGCCCGAAATTGGAAGGACTTATTTAAAAGAAAATGAAATGTCGAGTCCTTGTTCCAATATGGAAGGATAGGTTGTTTGGGAAGCTAGTTCGAGTAGGGATTGTTGCTGGACTTAGAGTACCGGTTGACACATCAAGCCCAACCTTGCTTAAGTGGTTTAAAAGTATGGCATGATCCATGAATGCGCCCCATTTGATCATACGAAAGTATAGCACAAAAAATGCTTACATAAAGTGCAGATAGACATATCTACATATATTCGTCAAGCTTGATGCGTGATAAAGAGCTGAGGTACACACCTAAATAAGTATTGACAAACCGGTGATGGTCCCTGAAGGATTTTGAAAGTAGAAAACAGGTAGAAGAGGGTCAATAAATCCCATAATACGACCATTGGAGAACGCCTATCAAAACCATATCAGTAAGTAGAATCTATTTGTCTTTATCCCACCTAAAGCGATTAATGCTGAAGCGGAACCCATGCCTGTCTGTCTATACAATTTTCATTTCGAGTTTATCTTAACACCCTAATGTTCTACGCATCAAAGTTTATTTGGTAACAAAGATAACTGGTTCGCCCAGTGGTTCGCCATTTTGTTGTGGCCACAACCACTTTCGAGTGTTTTTGCTGCTCCCTCTAGGGAAAAGCTACTATTCCCTAAAAGGAACAACACCTTTTTGGAGTGTTTTGCTGTTTCCTCCAGGGAACAACACTTTTAGAGTTTTTTGTGGCCACAACCACCACCCTATTAAAACTTACTATGGGGGCAAATTTGAATGGGTCCCTTGAGAATTTTGATCTTTCGTCTCTCTGAATGATAACCGTAGTTGTTAGATGGAATTATATCCTCAAAGCTGAATGGTTCAATGGTTTATTAATTATAGTTGCAATCCGTTTTTAATCATCAGTCCCTAAAAAATCATCGTGCCCTCTTGAGATTTAGAGCCAAACGGACTCATATAACCCCCAATTGCAGAGTCTGTCTCTTTATGAAAGTTTTTATGAAGGTAAGGTTTGTTTTAGGCTTTTCAATCATATCTCTCATAATTATAACTAATGTTAATTATTTCTGCAGGCGAGGACCAAGAGAAGAAAAGCGAGGTCGACGAGTTGATGCATAAGCATCAGGAATGGTTGTGGGGAAAAGATGCAAGCGAGACCTAGCCGAAATAGAGGAATTTAGGACAAGCAACAGGGAAGGCATACATAGTGGGGAGCCACGCAATAGACTACGTGTTTTGTGGATCCTAGAAAAACGCCTTTGTCTGTTGGATCTGTGCAAGTTTGATAAGGCTATATGGATGGAAACAACCGCACAACACTCTACCTCGCAATTTGTCGAAGAAATGTATGAACACATCGAATCAAGTTATTATTACCTCTGGATACACCTTAAATCAAGTCAGATGTCGAAAAATGAGCGCACTGTCTGCATTTGCCTTCAGGGAATAAAAAGGAATAACATTCAGTCAACACATGTGCAAAGGGATGGCATGCAATCATTCCTCTTTCTACCGACATTTGTTCATTTTTCTTCATGAAATAGAACGATCTAATAGCAATGGCTTCAACGTGTTCGATGTTTCATTAACCGTTACATTTTTTATATTTTAATTTGAATATGGAAAGGAAGAGGGAAGGCCGAAGGTTGGGAGAAACCGACCGTCAGTTCTCTTTCTCCATAAGTATCACCTCTGGACAGAGGAAAAGGACTCTTTTTTGGCAGAAGAGGGGTCAATTTTATTATGATAATAAAGAAGACTGTTTCGGTCAAGAAGAAGCCTTTTTTCAAATTCATTTTCCTTTTTCTTTCATGTTTGGAATCAGGGTGTTGTGACTGGCATGAGATATATATGTTTTGTTTTTGTGCATAGTGATAACAGACAGCTTATGACTAGTCTTGGTTATTTGAATATAATTCGTTATCATGGTTAACTCATGAGCGGTCTCCGATTCCAATCTATATTAAACATCAGTTGCAAGTTTTATTTGTAGAAACATGAATGTGTATTCTTGTATGAATAATTAGATTGAAATTAAGCTTAAATACAACCTTGTTTATCGGTGAACTCAGTAATTGATTCATTTGGACTTGGGATCTATATATGATGTTTAATCTCTTTTGATTATGCTCCTGCAGGATAGGTTAGAATAGTTAAGATTAACACAAGTAGGTAGAATCAGTATAGGTAGAGATTAGTGCATATAGGTTAGCTGTTTCTTTTGTTGATTTAATTGAAGTCTTCCTCCAAGAAGTTATCTTTCAACACCTATAACAGTTTACGAGATCCTTTAAAACCCATTGGAACTAGCCACTCCAAACAAAAGTGGATCTAATTGGGGTTTGCGATCAGGTTGGTTCCCTTTGTTGGCACAACGAACATTCGACGTGACAACACAACTCCATCACTTGCCAAGCTAAAAAAGGATCCATCTATACTTTGTTTGAAATCAACATCCTATGTCCACTTACAAAATATGATGAACGCCGGGCGCCCACTGGCGAATCTGCTGATGATGAATGACCACTGGCTGATGACGTTGAAAAACAACTCACTGTTGCTTTTGCTGTGTTTGAAAGCTGCTCACGACTGACTTTGCTGTCGATCTCCCAATGGCGAATTTTGTTGATGCTCACTCGTTGATGAAAATGCCCACTCGTTGCTTCACTGATGTTGTCGAGACTTTCAGTCTGACAACCACTGTCAATTTCATTGACATTTTCCCCCCTTTGTCAACTGAAAGGTGAGACAATCTTCTTTAAATTATTATTGAACTCCCCCCCTTCATGTGTAGGAGTGTTTCATTGGTGTACTCCCCCATTCAACTGCATGAGAGTACCATCTTCATTTTTATGGTTGGCTACAATATGTGTGAGTCAATTCTGTTCTAAAACTTATACAATTGTTTTACTGTTGAAGACCATTCCCAAGAATCAATCCATGCATAATTGATCTTTAATCTGGAAGGTTGGTCTTGTTTGTAACAATTCTCTGATGAATGATTCTTCTTGCCACAATGGTGACAAGGATGGAAATCAAAACACTGATCTTTTAAATGACCGATTCTTTGACAATGAAGACATTTTCATTTGACTGCAACTTCAGTTTGCGCACATGTCTATTTGTCTGCAACTTTCTCATGGCTTGTTGATGTTATTTGATCAAGAAACCCTGCACTGATGAAACTTTATCGGCTTAGAATAATAGGGGATATGCAAGTTGTTTTCATCTTTGTCATATCCTAATCCTCGTCGATTATTGCTACTTTGAAGTTATTCCCATGGCTTGATGATTGGTTTGGAAGAAAGGTGAACTGGATCAGGGACCACTTCGACACTTGAAGTTGTTTGGATCAATGATTTGGAATCAATAGCTTTATCTTCATCGGTATGAATGAAATACTTGGAAACACCACTCTTATGTTGCAACTTATCTCTTTGAAGTTGCGATTCCAGTTGAAGAAACTCAATCATTTCATGTGCATGTTGTAGATTCATTGAAATATCAACAAGAGTTGATTTGCTGATTTGCACCATGTCTTCAGTAGTTGACAGGATCAAATTGTTAAGAATCTTTAACAACTGAATGCTTTTCACCATGTGAACTTGTTGGAACTCACACTTGCTTGCTTTTAATACTTGCTGGATTTGTAGAACTCGCTCTCTTGATGTTTGATTGATTGTTGCACACTCACTTGAACTTGTTTTAACAATTGATTGTTTGAACTCACACTTGCTTTGCTTTCATGCTCGCTTGATGTTTGTGAGATTTTCACTTGCTTGAACTCACACTCTTGATTGATCAAAAGAAGGGTGTTGAATACTATCGAAAATTCACCCAAGAGAAATGCTTACAATGATGTGAATGACTCAGTTAAAAGCAATGGATTCACTTAGTTTAATTGATTCCCTATCAATTCAAAGCTCAAGTGTTGGTTTCAACCGAGAATGCACCCATACAATTTAGTTAAAAAATGTGTATCTGCAAGTGATACAAAAAGTGTTGAAGATGTTGATGTTTTCTTGGCTTGAAATGCTTTATTTTTGTAGCGTCCTTAACTTGATTGCTTTGGTTACATGATGTGAAATGTGCTTGCTTGGAAGATCAATTTATCAAGTTGATGATGTGACGCTTTGTGCTTGTGTACTTAAGCTTGATTACAGGAGCTTGATTAAGCGTTCTTATACTTAAGCTTTCTTATGTGCATGTAGTTGTTTTAAGCATAATACAAAGAGATAATTTGAACACAAGTCATGAATATGCATTCATTACACACGGTGTACCTAAGATCCCCTTATTCAATTTCGAGCGGATCTAGGACACAAGCACCACAAAAAAGATATGTTTTTATTAAGTAGTGAATTACATCAACCTTCACCTTCACAACATCATGAATGAAATTCTTCAAACAATGAGAATGCCAAGCTTACAAATGCTTGAAGCAACTTGTCTTCAAAAATAAATGTACACTGACTCAATCTGCTAAAAATAAAGCTTTCTTCAAAATACAACAATGAGCTTCCCTTTTAAAAATCTTCACTTATCACTCCAAATTAAAAAAAAAAAAAATCTTATCTCTCCAAAATAAAAAATAATTTTCACTTTCATAACTCCATTCCTAAACTTCTGACTCATCTCATACACTAAACCACACCTCCAAAAACAATTTAACTTAAAACTATTACACCTTATCTCTCCATCACTTCAAAATATAAGTTACATAAAAAAACACAAACACTACTTATCTCTCCTTGATTTTTTAAATCACTTTGAAAAAAGTGAATTAAACTTTTTCTTTAAACATACACCATCAGTGAATAATGCGAAAATGCGTTTGAATACTATTCACCATATGTATGAAAATGTTTGTAATTTTTTTTGTTTTGGTGCATACGTTAAGGCAAGTCCCTTCAATTGAGAGGAATAATACAAGCATATCCAATAGTGGCTGAAGTCTGAGGGTTGGCATTACAAACAATATTTTCTTAATGAAGTAATACGGTAACAATCACAAACCTTATCTATAATCTTGTGTTGATCCAGTGCTTTTGTTGCCTGCGTTTGTGCATATTCAAGCTCAGTTTCATCAGCTCATCGCAAATTCTTCTTCAGCGATTGATATGTCACATGCATCCGTAACAAGTGACTTGAGTGTAGGGATGCCGTGTTTTCTAAAAATTCCCATGGCAAAGCACATTGGCGATTGAGTTCTCAACTGGTTGAAAGAAGTACAATCAGAAATGCGCCCTCTTCTTTTTTTGCTTCTTGGAATTGGGAGGATGAACCCATCTCATGAAATCCCACTTAAAAAATTTGCTGAGGCTTGCAAATGCTATATAACCTGGGTTGTAAACTGATACGCCTGCTTTCTAGGCCCATTTCTCCCCCAATGGACAATTCTTCTTGGCACAATCTCTCCACAGGAAGGTTTCCTTTATGTCGATGTTCTCTTCCTACAAAAATTTGGTTCTTCATATGCACACTCCATGAGTAATTAGTGTGCTTTCTGCGCTACAACTATGCATCTGTATACAAAATGTCCATTAATCCTTCCATCACAAACAACGTTCAACAATAATTTGTCTTTTCATATTCTGATAGGAAAATACATAAAGAACTGTTATGTCATCACTACATCCGTTTCCAATAATATAAATTCAATTTTCTTGGGAATTCAACTTGCATCAATAAGGGTTGCTTGGAATTACAAAAGAATAAAAATTGCAAAAGATCTATGAGCAAGATGGTACTGGATGAAGAGACAAAGATTAAGAAAACAATAACCTCTGGATGCCCCTTCTTAAGGAAGCAAAAACTGTAGAAACATTTCAAAGAAGAAGTTAATCAGCGGGCTTTAGATATTGAGGATCTTGTGTGTAGTTTTCTTCTGGAGTTCTAGCAAGTTTGCATCCAAATTTCGAGCCATCCACTGTGGCTGATCATCAAGTTTGCATCAAAATTTCAAGCCATCCACTGTGGCTGATCATCACGATAGATCAGTAGTTGTGATGATGAGCCACTGTGGAGGGCTCGAAACGTTGATGTAAACAATCATGGATGCGAGAACTCCAGAAGAAAACTACACACAAAACACACAAAACACTGATCGCAGAAGCCTCAAAACAATAATTGAGGATCTTCTTCACCTGGGACACAAACTTGGCACCTGTCCTTATTATGGTTCTCGAGCTCCTACACAAGTTCTGGAACTCTGCGAGCTCATTTTCTTCTGTGAGAGACACCCACTTGCACTGTTCTCATATATTCCTACACACTTAAAAAAAAAAAAAAGTAGAAGACCTCTTCAATAAGCCGAAGTCCAAATTCGATGGGGCTGTCATATAAAAGTTGCAAATTTGAGGGGGCTTTTCAACAGGAATTTGTATAGCCATGAAAAATCCTCCTTAGAAGAAAATATCTTGCCATAACCGCCTTAAAGTATTCTCGTTTTGCTAAGATCTTGTCGTATAAAAAGAAATCTGGTGCGTAGTATTTAATTGTTTAGAGTTATCCTTACATTTCAAGATGAAAAACTGGTCCGTAGTTCTCAACAATTCAGAACGTCCCTCTGCATACTAGATTCATCCCTCTCCAATAACACTGTGTCAGTCCCAACTCCTTATACGCACAGCTCCACGATAGCCACAACAAGGAATTTCACTGATGGATTCTCAGGTTTTCATGCATAACAAAGAACAAAATGTTTAATGATGAAGATCATTTTCTCCTTGCACATATCTCAAGCAATCCAACAATTTTGGGGGTGTTGCATCCAACAAATCCAACACAAGCACAATGAAACAACGACCATAGAATCTACTTATAATACTGAAGAATTTTCCAATTCAGATTTAAGACCGAAAACTCCTAGCGCATTTCACATGGAGCAATTTCTAGACCTTCCTGAAATAGACTATTCCTCTGATATGACAACAGATTTTGCATTGCCTTTGAGAGTTATGAACATCCAGTTGTTCTGAAAGTTGAAGCACAGGCTAAACACGTTGGACACCTTAAAGGTGGACACAATAAAAGATTATTTCTAAAGGATAAAAAACACAAAATTTATGTTGTTTCTGCTATGACAATGACAAATGTGGACTTTAAAGTTCTGTCTCAGTGGCTGGGTTTAGGCAAGAGTGGTTTACGCATGGCTCTGAAGAAACATTAAAATAAGTGCTTCAGGTACCTTTGGGATGCGTAACACCCTTTGCCTTGTTCAACGAGTCTGCACGGTCAGTTGCACTACTTCTGGACCATGGTTTCAAAAATAAAAGTGTGTCTTCTTCCATCCATTATCAAATGATATGATTATTTCACTTACTAGGCTTGGAACGCCAGCTAATCTTGTTGTGCAACCGCGTCCACCATGTTAGTGTCGGTATCTTCATCCCTCCATCAGTGATCAAATTCTCTTGTTGCATCGCATGTTAGGTGTTTCATCTGATCAGCTGCATTCCATTAAGATCATGGATCATCTGATGGTAGTGGGGTATTATACATTTTCCCTCATGTTCTTTACATGCTGGCCCATTTTCATACATCTAGATCATTTGCAGTCATTTTTTGTCTTTAAATATGCAAAAGTGATTTTTAGGGTTTTAGGTCTCATTAGGTCTAGGGTTTCGTCAATAAGGTCTTGAAAACACTCAATAATGGTCAGTAGGTGCATGAGGAGGTCAAATAAAGTCTCAGCAGCAATAATTTCAATAATCACATGCCTAGTGATTTATTTTTCCTCAAAACCCTGCTTTGAGGAAAAACAAAGTTTTTATATGTTTCATGTATTAAAGTCTTACGCAATTTCATTTTTTCATATGTAATAATTTCAAAGACAACCCTGGTCACCTTGCCAAGCCTATGCTACTCGAGTTCCTACAAAAGAAACAAAATTCCAAAGTATGTAGTCCATCAAAGGAAAAAACCAAGCAAAATGCCAAAACAAAGTTTTAAAAGAAAGTGAAATGACCAAACATTAGAAGAGTGGGTTTTTGTAAATGGAAAATCAAAACCATATGTATATAAACTATTTTCCATGTTAAAAAGTTCATTTGTGCTCAAGGGAGAAAGAGTGAGCAATCAAAAAATCGTTTTGAGGCAAAGGAGGCAAAATCGCAGAAAAAATTGACATTCTCCCTGGCGCGGCGCACCTGGGTTAGAGCGCGGCGTATCCATCTAGCGTGGTGCACCGAGCAGTAATTGATAGTGTATTTCTATAACGGGAGTGACACACCGAGGCAGCGCGGCGCACAGGTCTCCAAAGCCCGAAATCGCTCAGATCTTCCTCCAAAGGCTCTCAAATTGTAAACTCCTCATCTTGCAAGTAAGTTGATACCCCCTCATGGCCAACGAATGAGTTTGTCTTAGTGTTTATGGTGATTCAATAGGGAAATATTGAAACCCTAGCTCCTTGCATTGCTTGTTAAAAAACACTACCTAGGGTTTACAAATTGCGTTTTTGCTGCTAAATTCCACCCCTACCATTTTCACTCCCTCACTCCCTTACTTCATTCTCTCCCTCCCTTGTCATTCATATTTACCTATTCCCTATTCTCCATTTCCCTAAAACTACTAACCTTAATCCCTACTTTCACTTATCCCAAACCCTAATTGCTCTCCCTAAAACCCTAACTATCAATCCCTAAACCCCTTCATTCCCCAAAAACCCTACCAACAACATTCCAAACCCCTCATACACAGTCCCCTCACAATCCCTCATAAATTCCTATTTTTAGCAGCAAATTCCTATTGTCACTCTAAAATCTCTTCATACTCATCTAAGAAAACTCAAGCATTGGCAAACATGGAGTCAGATTCTTCTTATGACAGAAATGAGGAAACAGTCAGTGACTCTTCTAGAGAAATTCATGCACCAAGGAGACCTCACAAGAGTGGGAAACATAACCGGGAGGAGCCTACTTCACTTGCCGAGCTGTTGGCCTGTCCTCTTGCTATCACATGCTTCCAACATCAATCTTGTTACCAATTTTGTGAGATGGTGGAAAGAGTTAAATACCATCATGAGCTTTCCAGACTGTTTGTACTCCATCTTCACAATGGCCAAGTCAATTTGGCAGGTGTGACATTCACCTTGACACCTGAGACTATATCTCAAGCAACCGGTATTCCAAATGTCGGTGAGCAGTGGAATAAGGGGCAGCTAGTAGACAGGGAACATTATGAGCCTTATATCAAGGTTGGTTTTCAGAGGCAGATTAGTAGAGTTTTCCCTTTCAGGTACCTTCAGGACACATATGCACCCTTGATGAAAATCATAATTAAATATTTCAGCTGTGAGGGTAGATTTTCTCGCCTGTATGCCTACCACATCAGATTGTTGATGCACTTCACTAGGGTGAGAATGATGAATCTCCCCTATTTTATTTGCCAGAATATTGAGAAGATGACCACCTTGGTTCAAAGGAAGCCTCCTCATCAGCAGTATAACAACATCTATCACTTTGCACTAATCAAAATTGTGGTTTTGCATCAGCTTAGTCTACTGAATGTTTCATGGGAGGATTTCATTGCACATGAGGTCTTTACAGGTCCACAAGTTCCCCCATCAGTTTTTCATGAGGCAGGAGAGCCTTCACATCAGCAAGAGGTGCATGAGACACAAACCACCAGTGTGCTAGTATTTGTCACATACCAAAAGGGCACTAGGAGATTGTTTGCAACAGAAAAACGAGTACTATCTCCACTGGGGGTGGAAGGGGTCTCGTTTCCTTCAACAACAAATCAGGTACAGGACAAGGGTAAGCAACCACTACATGATGAAGGGCCTTTGGGAGGACAAGAGACAAATTTCATTCTTATTTAGGATGATGACACCGATTTGGGCTCCCAAAGCTCAAAGCTCAAGGAGATCATTCAGGAACAACAAGCTGACATTCATGATTTGTCTCTCAACCTGGAAAGAGCCAAGTGGATAATCAAATATCTGGAGCAAAGGAATAAACAGTTAGAGGATCAACAAGTAATCATGGAGCTCCAGAACATAAGAGAAAATCGGCAAGCTGCTAAGAGGAGGAAAATCAAGTTGACACCACTTGAACAAGAAATTGATGCTGATCGTGAATCTTGGCTTGAGAGGGAAAATATGCACTTGGAAAAGATGCTAGAGAAGGCCAACAGAGAGAAAAATATGTTGAGGCACATGGCCTACCACTACTTGGCGAGAAACAAGGTGTGCAAAGCAAGAATCAGGATTTTGAAGGCCAAGTTGAAGAAAGCATTGAGGAAGCAAAAAGAGCAAGATAGACTCTAGATCTTGGCTGAGGCTTCCTTAGCCCAACACAACACTTAATGAAGGACACTCAACCCAAATTTTAAGAAATTTGGGAAACTTTTTACAAATTTTGAATTTTTGGCCTAAAAAACAGGTTTTTCTATGTGGTGTGCCGCGCCACCTAGCGCGCTGCTAGAGACCTCCTTTTGAGGAAAACTCAACATTTTTGGATTCCTCATGGAAAAATATGAATGCCCCCACATGGCCAAGAAATTTTGACAGGTTTTGAGCTTCCAAAAGGGTCAAAAACACCCCAAAAATGACCTTTCTGCCCCTTTTTGGCCACACAGGAAACAATGTTGGGAGAACTCATTTTTGGAGGGGAAAATGGAGACTAAATTCAGAAATTCCACTTTTTTTGGAAAGTAGATAGGCATAAATTTCCAACAAGCCCACTTGGAACAAATTTGGTGCACGGAAAGGCCTTCAAAATCATATCCAAAGTAGCACAATGCACAGGGACAGGAGCGTGGCACACATGATGAAATTTTGTCACTTTGGTAAAAAAAAACTCTGTTTTTTTGCGTAGTTTCTTCTCAGTTTGACTTTTCTCTTTCTAATAGTCAAAATCATGATGTAATTTGATGTGAATTGATGGATTTTGATGTAAATATGTTAAATTTTCACTCATAGAGGTAGATTCATCCATGAAAAGGTAGTTTGCAACTGAATGAATCAGTTTCCTAGTTTTTAGAGGCAAGCTGTTCCACTGCCTACTTTTTAGTTCTCAGTTTAGATCTTGTTGAAACAACTCCTAAACTTATGAGCTCGACCCCTAAAGGCTAGGATGAGTTGTCGATGTTGAAAAGTGTGCAACAAGAAATGATTTTTGAAAATGCAACAAGATGATGGAGCTTAGTGAAAAGAGTCGCCTTCACTAAGTGGGCCCGCAGGCAAATTATGGCGCAAGTTCTATTTTTGATCACAGTGTGGATGATCACAGTGTGGGTGATCATAGTATGAGTGATCACAGTGTGGGTGACCACAGTGTGAGTGATCATAGTGTGAGTGATCAAAGTCTATTTTTAGACTGGCTGTCAAAAATAGAAAAGTCAAATATTATTGTCTCATAATAATATTTGGACTATAAACTTGATCTTATTCTTTTGGAGCACTTCAGGATGAGCTACGGATGTGGTACATGCAGATCCTAGAGGGAAATACGTGGTTACCTATGGGATGACTAATATTTGCATGCAGGACTTCAGTTAGAACTCAAGTGAGTTGAGTTTAGTGGACTGGAGGTGCAGTTGATGGAGTTGTGTTCAGTTTAGCTTTGTTAAACTGGTTGTATTTAGTCTAACTGATCAATAGACTAGAGATGAGTTGGGTGAATTAGTTATTAATTAATTCACAAGTTATTAACTCATAATGCAACTATAGAATACACCAGTTAACTCAGTTGCATGTCAGTGCATGTTCAGTTCAGCAGGGATAGGTGTTAGAGGATCAGATTGCTATCAGTTGTGACTATAGCTGTGCATGATGATTTGCACAATCAGAGGGATTGAGTATGCCAATGAATTGGCCAATATCAAGAATTGTAGCTTGTACTCACGTTCAACACAGTGTGAGTGATTATTTGCAGGTCAAATACGAGTTTGGTAAGCCATTCTCAAAAAGTTCTTGAGCAGGTATTGAGCTGGAGAGGCAGGCAAGCAATGGAATAGATTTGGAGATCAGATCTGAGCTGTATTGTGTGTAACAGGTGGAGCTGGTACTAGCTTGCTTGTGATAAGCATTGTACTTTGTAATGTTACATGATTCAATCAATATAATATATAGATAGTGTGGGGTTTTTAGCGAGATTCTTTCCCCGAGATACATACTGTGTTAATGAGTTTGATTGATGCTTCTATGTGTGCCTGTGAATGTTTCTGCTTCTCTAAATTGATGATCAACGTGGAGGAGGTTATGTATTATGCATGTTCCACTTATAAGTGTATAATCAGGATAATCTCTGTGAATATGTGTTAAATTATTCAAAATTTCTACATGGTATCAGAGCTAGATGATTTGTAGAAAAAGTTTCTACATGGTATCGGAGCTGGTTGATTTGTAGAAAAAGTTCTACAGGATATCAAAGCGAGGATTGATCATCGGATCTATTATTTAGAAATTGTTTAATTTTATTTCTTTAGGTAGAGTCTGTAATTGGGCTAGGTAGCCTCTGGATTCATCCTTCTTTTGGAAGGTGAGATATCCGGTGAATGCCCAGACAGTCAATCTCTGTACAAGAAATACTTTGTTCTCACGAATTCTAGATCGGAAGCGGTTGAGTTTTGAGCTGGTGGAATTCGGATTTAATTCCAAAGCAAGAGATAAACTTAGAAACATTCAGTGTGAGAATGGAGATAGTATGCCCCAGTATCTCACGAAGTTCACCCAATGCTGGGATGAGCTAGGAAGTGTGAGGGTGACTGTCGGATGAGGATGGTGAGTCTAGCACTCCTTGACCTTCCTAAGAGTTGGCATAGCTACCAGGACTCGGTGAATGGAAGGGAGAAACTACCAGGATGGGAGAGACTTTGGTCAGATCTTGTGCAAGAGGAGATTAGACGGAGCACCAGAGACGTTTCTTCATCCATGCAGGATGAAGAGAACTGTGCCTTAGCGAGTAAGGTGAAGAAGGGGAAGGAGAATGGTTCTCTTTCCGAATCCAGTTCTTCCAGTGGTGGGAAGAAGGTTGACAAATCGAAAGTGCGATGCTTTCATTGTCATGAGGAGGGTTCACGGGTCAAGAACCTATATGCTTTTGAGGTTCAAGATGCATGCGAAGCCTTGAGCAGTGAGGCAACTGATGGAGACTTGGTGGTTGAGAGGGAGCATACATTACCTTTCAACATGCAGAGCCAGAAGAAGTCTCAGACGATTGTGGAGGAGCCACGATTGGTGCAGCAACTTCAGGAGGTTGTGGAGTAGCCACAACAAGGGAAGCTGAGAGGAGATCAAGTAGAGACATCTACTCATGCAGAGACCTCCAATAGGGGGAAACTTCGAGCCAGGTGGGCTGAGGGATCACATGTAGCCATACCTCCAGGTAGGAGGTGGGGCGATATAGAGTGATCATCCCAAGGAGGAGGGGTAGGATCCTTGAGGTACCCAACCTCTTGGATGAGACCTTGCTACGGGAGCCCCAGATGTGTAGTAGCAGGAACTGACTGATTGGGTAGAGATAGATGCAGATGGAGCGATGGAGAGAGCGACAGTGCAGGGAATCCCAGGACAGCGCATAGTTAGCAGGCTGCAGCAATGCGAGAGGCACAAGTGTTTTGCACAGTGCTAGGTGGCACAGAGAGGTGTGCAATGGTGCGAGATGTTGCAGTAGCGCAGATTTCAGAGAGGGAGCACTTGTCAGCAGCAGGTAGAGCTTCAGCATTAGAGGATGTTTCTAGCCCAACAGGGAGGTCAGTTGGGAGGTGCAGTGCGGATGCAATGCTGGGAGATAGAACTAGTAGCAGCACAGATGCAGTTAGAGATCAAAGTGACAGAGGCTAGAGCAGTCAGTTACTGAAGAGCACAGAGATGCAGAGTCTTCAGTCGACAGAGGCAACAATAGTCAGAGACTTTGATGAGAGAGCAAGTGGACCGGCCAGATGTGTTGCATGCAGAAAATTCCAGAGTTACAGGATCGGGTTTGAGAGGAAGCCTTTCTTGTTGAGAGGGAGTGTTGAAAAGTGTGCAACAATAAATGCTTGTTGAGAATGCAACAAGATGATGGAGCTTAGTGAAAAGAGTCGCCTTCACTAAGTGGGCCCGCAGGAAAATTATGGCGCAAGTTCTATTTTTGATCACAGTGTGGATGATCACAGTGTGGGTGATCACAGTATGAGTGATCACAGTGTGGGTGACCACAGTGTGAGTGATCACAGTGTGAGTGATCAAAGTCTATTTTTAGACTGGCTGTCAAAAATAGAAAAGTCAAATATTATTGTCTCATAATAATATTTGGACTATAAACTTGATCTTATTCTCTTGGAGCACTTTAGGATGAGCTACGGATGTGGTACATGCAGATCCTAGAGGGAAATACGTGGTTACCTATGGCATGACTAATATTTGCATGCAGGACTTCAGTTAGAACTCAAGGGAGTTGAGTTTAGTGGACTCGAGGTGCAGTTGATGGAGTTGTGTTCAGTTTAGCTTTGTTAAATTGGTTGTATTTAGTCTAACTGATCAATAGACTAGAGATGAGTTGGGTGAATTAGTTATTAATTAATTCACAAGTTATTAACTCATAATGCAACTATAGAATACATCAGTTAACTCAGTTGCATGTCAGTGCATGTTCAGTTCAGCAGGGACAGGTGTTAGGGGATCAGATTGCTATCAGTTGTGACTATAGCTGTGCATGATGATTTGCACAATCAGAGGGATTGAGTATGCCAATGAATTGGCCAATATCAAGAATTGTAGCTTGTGCTCACGTCCAACACAATGTGAGTGATTATTTACAGGTCAAATACAAGTTTGGTAAGCCATTCTCAAAAAGTTCTTGAGCAGGTATTGAGCTGGAGAGGCAGGCAAGCAGTGGAATAGATTTGGAGATTAGATCTGAGCTGTATTGTGTGTAACAGGTGGAGCTGGTACTGGATTGCTTGTGATAAGCATTGTACTTTGTAATGTTACATGATTCAATCAATATAATATATAGATAGTGTGGGGTTTTTAGCGAGATGCTTTCCCCGGGATACATACTGTGTTAATGAGTTTGATTGATGCTTCTATGTGTGCCTGTGAATGTTTCTGCTTCTGTAAATTGATGATCAACGTGGAGGAGGTTATGTATTATGCATGTTCGCTTATAAGTGTATAATCAGGATAATCTCTGTGAATATGTGTTAAATTATTAAAAATTTCTACAGTTTATTGCCTATATCTACTAGTTTTTAAGTCATTGGCGAAGGTTAGACTCATTTGAATGATTTGATCATTATTGTACACTCATATCAGCAGTTTGGCATAGGAATAGACCAGGGTTTGCAGCACTTTATGGGATTCTTGTGGCAACTTGATTTGGTATTGTGTTTCCTTATGTAATTGAAAATTTACATGTGTTTTATATACGCCATTATCTCTCTCTATTCTTCTTAACTAAATGAAACAAGGATAAAGGTAGAATTCATTGATATTTGCAGTGCTCTACCTAAGGTTTGTTTAGTTATTTATGTTTTCAGCTGTTTGAAGAGGATCCTTGAGACTTTCATGTCCTCTTCAACTCCTCACTAGTCTAAAATCTCTCCATCTCACTCAATTTGAAGTACCAAACCATTGCCTACCTTGCCCCATAGAGATCTCTGCAAAACTAAGTCCATTCCCCGGACCCAAATCTGCCTTTCACATTTGAGCCAGCAAAACATCATCAATTTCAATCAAACTCTTTTGAACACATACCTAGCCTAAAATCAGTCTTTACGTCAGTCATCTCAAGCCTCATTAATCATATTTTAATGAGATTGACAAGGAGAGAGCCCTCTCCCGACCTAGTAGGGATAGCTACCAGGTTAAGCGTGGTTTGATGTTACCCTAGATTTTTCCTTGCTCAGCCTGAGGTAGATTTAGGTCCTAACACACCAGTTCACATATCCACACTCCAAAAGGACGTTGTGACTCCGTAGATCCAGAGGCACACCTGGCTGCCCTCACGCGGCTCCAAAATAATCCACGATCTCCCTCAAAAGGCCGACTTAGCATCTGGCATCACACACTGGTCAAGTGGCTTAGATCTTTCCACAATTCTGTGGCTCAACGCACAAGATAGTCAAACTGCTCCACCGAAAGAGAATACATAAAATCGATTCCTCAACAAGCTATAGGCTACAACTATGATACCACATGAAGGAAACTAACACACATAAAATAAACTCAATAAAATAAACACTTAGAAATATAGAAACTAGACATGGCGGAAAAGGCCTCAACCTTATAACATTCCTCACATTCTCATTATTAATCAATCCAATGTACAAAGAACGATAATAGTACATACAAATACATGAGGAAGTTTGTCTCAAGATAGTTCGTCTATCTTGGACACTATAGTTGAGAAATTTTCTCAACAAAACACTAATCTAGGAGAACTAGTTGGAGAGAATCTCTCATCCTAACTAAACTCCCTTGTTTGAGGAACTAACTCCTAATTCTCAAGATTTGATTTATTTAATTATAATTTTGGATTTATAATTGTTTTATTATGAGAGCGAGGCTAACAAAATTTCAAGTGAGAGTACATTTTGGATGAAAAATTTAATTCCTCATCCAAAGAATACCCATGTTGCATACTTTTGATGGACCCTACTACATGAAAAAATGAGAAATACATGGAAAAACATGATTGCAATCACATTTTTCATGTATTTTTCATTTTTCATGTATCAGGGTCCATCAAAATTATGCAACATGGGTACTCGTTGGATGATGAATCAAATTATGCATCCAACGAGTGTTCCTGCTCGAAATCTAAGTAAACCCATAGGTAGATAAGTTGAAAATACAAGTTGAAAAAGTAGTTTTTTGATTCTTTCCCTCTAAAATTTGATGATGTAATATAATCTTATTTTATTATTTCCCCTATTATTTTATAATTTCCCTAGGAGGCCCATTTTAGACCTCAAAATTCCCCTAATGATCATGACATCATCTCAGAGGTCAGCATATTGTAGGTTTAGGACCTCATAACTCTTGTGCAAATGGCATTCAGAAAGTTACGATAAAGGAGGATCCGATATTAATTAGAACATGGTCGTGTGGAGACCTAAAGAACCAAGGGAGTAGAGTGGGGCTAGCACCTAAGTGCTATGCAATATACCAGAGGTTGAGGATCTCGTAACTCCTATGTAAGTGCATATTTGAAAAAGTTACGATGCCTAGGGAGCTCCAATGTATGTGTTGGTATTTGGTTGGGAAGTTAAAAGAACCAAGGGCGAAGAGATATAACACAAGGAGATAGGCCCTATTGACACCATAAAATTGTACACATTTTTTCACAGTCTAGAAGACGATAAAAGATGTCCAACATAATGCACAAGTGAATATTTTGCAAGCAAAAGACATCATGAAGTTTAAAAAAATTAATTTCTCCTAAGGTACAAAGTTTATAAGGTTAAAAAATTGAGGACGCCACGACTATTTCTTTGATAGAGGTGCACGTGCAGAATTTTCGTTGAAAGCTGCGCGGTCAAAGAAATGGATGACTTAGCAAATTCAGGACCAATTCACACACTTGGAGGCGATTCCTTGACATGATCTTAGTCCAAGACAACCGAATTCGAGTCACCCTGAAGATATGCAACTCTCACTAGAATCATCTTGTCCTACTCATGAGTCATTGTCATGCATGAGCCAAGAGAGGGAAGTTGGATTAAAAAATCTTATATTTAATAGGCCATGGGAGAACCAAAATACGAGACATTGTTATGTTGGCCAAATTTCTCTCAGAGCAAACCAACATTCCATTGTTGCAGCCAAGGAAAGTAAGAGCACTAGCATGTTGGCCATATGCTTCTAAGAAATACATCATCTTAGTGAGAGGAGAAGAGTCCCCACTGTTGGAGAGTCTTCATATTTATTTGAGAGAAAGGAGAAATTTGCAAAGAGATTGAGGAAAAGAACCCCCCTTGCTAAGGATTTTTTAGCACCATAGCTCAAAGAATTCTCTTAAAGTGTTCAAGATTCATGTATTGTATTCAACCTCTACTACTAAAAGTCTATAAAGGGAGATTTTTCCAATATTTTGTTGACTTTTTTGCTCCATTGAGCATTGCTTGTGTATTTATCTCTTTGTTTTACTTTATGTTTGTATATGCATTGTTTTCACTATTTGTAATTGTTTGTTTATCTAAGTTTGTCCACTAACAACACCTACTCTGCCTGTGATCCTTTGCAGGAAACACCCAACTATTAAGGAGGTATCTTTTGGTACACCACTGCGACAAAAACACTACCACAGGAATGATGACTCCACTGTTGTATTTTGTTTAATCCAAATATTGTGTTTGCATGATCTTCTCTCTGCATAACCGCTCTATAAGGAACTCAACATATATCTGGAATTTTTGCGAGACCTATGGGGCCTGTTCTGAGCCCAAGCGATTGATTTTTCATTTTCTCTGCTTGCCTGCGAAGATTTTTCTCTGAAAGACGCGCGTGTGCTTCTGTATGTGGCTAAACCTACACGGTTTCTAGAAAGTCAAAAATAGCCTTGTATTTTCTCTTTTATGAGGTTATTGGCAACTTTTGGTGAATTTCCTTCACATCTGCATTTGTTATTATTTGTTTAATTTTCATAGTTTCTTTACTATCCTCAATTAGTGGAGAAATTGGAGTATTCTTTAATTTGTATTTGCAACAAACAAACATAGATTAATTAGGGAGAAAAGTAAGTGGCCAAATCCCACATATGTTTTCGAAACTATTTTGCTAATTTTTTTTGCAACTCACATAGCTTAATTAGTGAAGGAGTAAGTGGCCCATAATCCAAAAATCTTAATTCTAACCACTGCATTCCTTTTTTCGGACTAGGATCAAGTGTTTATTATAGAAAGTAAGTAATATCTACTTCCCTTGCATCTCTTAGATGAACTTGGGCTTGCATATGAAAACTTTCTTAAAGTATTTGAATTTCTATCTCCCTTGTTGAATTTCACATAGTTTAATACGAAAAGAGTAAGAGGCCCATTATCCACACCATATTTATTTTTCAATACAAGTAATAATCAACACTTCGTGTAATTAGAAGGATATTGTAAAGGATCACCAAATATCCTCATCTTACCACACTTTGTATGTTCACTTGCACACACTCTAAGATTCTATAAGCTTTGTACTAAAAGGCATCATGTTTCCAGAGATTTGCGTACTTAATTTATTGTTGCTTACAAAATAACTCCCTAAGTGAATTAAGACTCCTTAAAAACAACCATAACTTGAACCAACTAAGTTTCCCCACAGGGGTCACCGAAAAATTTATAGTACAATTTAGGACCATTGAGGTAGGCATCCCATAAGATGCCATGGTCATGTTGCATCTTAGAAACATTGTTGTTGACTTTTTAGGGAGTTTAAATCATTCAATCATCCCACGGAGAATATTACCCAAACATGGCAGAGATGTGATTCATAGGGGGTACGGCTTAGGTCCAGTGCATGCGATACTCTTTGGGGCTACGTGATGCATCTGGTGCTCGGTAATGGTAATTAATTACCAAGAATCTAAAGACTCGAATTCTCATGTGGGATGAAGGTACTTTAGTGGAAAAAATATAGGGCATCCTTTCCCTATAGGTGACTGTGCGGGTGACACTTGAGACTCATTTCATTACCTTGGTTGATTGTTTAGCTGCTGGACGGCGTCGCTAGTTACTTCGGGATGTTACTCTACGACCCATTAGAAGATATCTCCGCAAGGTCCAATTACTTTGAGAGTGGCACCATTTTGTTTCCAGGAAAACTAGTGTCCATTCAGAGCTGCTAGTCCCACTAAGATGGGTAGCTATCTTAGAAACAAAAAATTCAAAGTCACTTGTGTTTTCCTTTATGAGAGATAGATGAAAGAGAAGTAGAGAGTACCAACCTCAGTCTTTCGCTTGGATCCTTGCTTGTTTCCTCTCTTCCTTGATAGAGCTTTCACCACTCCTTTCTCACTTGTCCCACTTCAAAGAACACCTGTAGAGTCAAAGTAGCAAAATACCATCAAAGCATAGAGATCTATAACCATAAAAAATGTAGAATTAGATGTACATTAGCCATACAAATGCATACACAAATACAAGATTCAGAAATATACAAGTATATGGAGGAAAACTCAAATAGATTTATTGGTAGAAGTAGTAGAAGAGAGGATTACAACCCAGCTGTCTGATCCAACGCCATCCTCCCAGCATGAAAGCCCTCTTCACCTCATGAAAATCTAGATCACCCAACAATACAATGTTTCACAGAGAAACCAACAACACTTCCTTACAAAATAAAAAATTCCAGCCTCTGGATCTCTAGGATGAGGGATCCATATATAGATATTTGTAGGTGGGTGAGTCAACTTCCGGGATTTTGATTACTGTCATTTCACTGATAGTTCTTGGTTCCACTTGGATATTTCTTGATCTCTTACTCATCCCTGGGCGAATTCAGAGAGGCAAGTGTCATATGAGCAGTTTCTAGAAGATTCTTTGGGTTTCCACCTAGCAAACTGCCTCTGCCATTTGTCTGCTCTCGCTCATCGCGCCCTAAAAAAGGGTTTTTCAATATGCATCGCACCCTTTGTGTGTTGCAAATGAGATGCATCACACCCTTAGCATGGAGCAGTTTGTATGGTCTAGTTTTGACCAGTTATGAGCAGTTTTTTAGGGAGAACTCCTAGGAAATGATGTAATCAACTGACCTTGATCCTTTAGGGTATGAAACAACACTTTTAGGGGTTTAGAAGCCCTTGGTTTATGGACATATGTGATTTGGGCTGTAGTGCCCAAATATGTCTATAACAGTTGCCCCCTAAAGCATGAGGTCGTAAATCTTCTGATGTCGGGTGAAATGCTTTATCATGAGGATCCGAGGTTTTTAGAACTGGAAGGTGACCTGTAATAAGATACAATACAATACATTATCTTCATAATATTTTCATGATCTAGCTGAGGCGGGCATTCCCATGCTCATCTTTATAAATTCATTTTCATGTACATAGGACAGACAATTGTCTGAGTGGCAAACTGATGATTTTGGTAGAGCCATCATCCCTTAGATTGGATGATTATCCGTGCAGCTATGATGTACATTTGATGTCTTTATTTTCCTAAATATATCGCAGCCCGGATGGATGGAACTAGATCTGGGGTCTTCAAATTCTTTCAATCTTCATCCAAAGTACAAGTCGATCCATGTGAAAAGATGTTCTAGTGTCAAACATGGAAAGACATCGCCTGATTACCAGCCAATGATGTAAGTTGTTAATAGGCACGAGAGGAATCACCGATAATGATAATGACCCTCAAGGTACTACAGTACAATTCACGTGGTGTGAATACATGAGTCGATGTCGAACACCACGCAAAATCTTTCGGTCGAAGGCCATTGATGTAAACCTGTTGCCAGAAGTGAGAAACTTGCCATTGAGGCATGCAAGCTTCAAAGTACTGAAAGGGTTGTTCCTAAGTCAACTTCTTAGATAATGAGTTGATGTCAACAAGAAGTGACCCGTCATAGGAGGGCCTTAATGAATCTCACATCTACGACACGAAACGGAGCACATGATTTTGTGGAGGTGAAAATGATCTGATGATACAAGGTTCAGGGTGGTGGTCATGAAAGAATGAAGCGTGAAGGTATTGCAGCGGATGAGGCATTAGCTAGGTTGGTGAATTCTCTGAGCGACTTCTCTTGAACATATCAGTGACACTGAAATGGATTGGTAGTGTTAACCCCAAAAATGGATGGTACGGAGGACCAATGGTGATATGACCGGTGAACGGGATAACCCAACCCGACTCAATCATGTTGATGGAGTGAAAGTGTCATGTTCAAGAGCGACCTGCTACCAATGAAGTTCTTCAAGTTTTCTTCCCTTTTTCCCTAGTCATTACTGACCAGTACCTCTTTATTTTTGTTAAGCTTGAGGAGGATAACATATGCTTGTTCTATAATTTTCCCTTCGGGCAAACCTGTCGCTATGTTTTAGCGAGCCTAGCGACAGTGAAACTCGCTCTTGTCTGCATGGACAAGTTTGTCGCTATTGTTTTAACGAGTTTAACGACAAACATAACTCGGTCCTTTTCAGTTTTAGAGAGTTTGAAAAGAGACAGAAAGGAAACTCCAATAGTCCTTTTTCGTAGTATAATCCCTTAAGTCTGAAAAAGTATAAAATAATACGAAAGGGATGACTTTTCCGATCACTTTAGCGAGCTGAAAAAGACAAGCGCTTGATATTTTTGTGTAATGATCCCCTAGGTCCAAAAATATGAAAATATAGAGGAGGGATGGCACTTCCAATCACTTTAACGAGCTAGAGAGGCCAATTGCTTGGTAATATTTTTATATTTTACGAGTCTAAAAAGAGCTTAAAAAAGACTCATTACTTCCAAACACTTTAACGAGCTGGAATGCTTGACAATATTTTCATATTTAACGAGTCTGAAAAGGGTTTAAAGAAAACTCATTATTTCCAAACACTTTAACGAGATGGAATGCTCGACAATATTTTCATATTTAACAAGTCTGAAAAGGGTTTAAAGGAAACTCGTTATTTCCAAACACTTTAATGAGCTGGAATGCTCGACAATCTTTTCATATTTAACGAGTCTGGAAAGGGTTTAAAGAAAACTCAGTTTTCGAGGTAGCAGCTGGTTCCAGGTAAGTTTGGAACTTTCCAATCACGGCAGTGTAAAGAAGGTGGCTAACAGAATCACTCGTCGCAGCTGTCCCTCAAAAGGGTAAACAATCAAGTGGAGGCGTATGACCGGCAAAGTAAAGGAGATATTTCCCACTGAGAGACTATCCTACCTAACCTTAGTAGTTCATTAACCCTTAGGACAGTAGTTGGACATTCCTAGCTTGCATATAAAAAGCCCAGAGAAAAGTTTCACATGGGGCAAGCTCCCTAAAAATGAACCTACCAATGAGAGACATCCTTATTATATGATTAGCACGAGCAGGTTTACGCGAAGTTCAAGCTCGTTAAAAAATAAACCTAGCAATGAGCATATGTTCCCCCAGAGTTCAATCTCATTAAAAAATGAACCACCATATGAGAACAACCATATGAGAGTTCACAACAAAATTCGGGTCAAGCTGGAATTGCATCCAGTGGTTGGGTACCAATATTGCCTCAACAACCGAGAGTTGTATATTCAATGCAACAAAATCAACCCGTGTTGAACATTCCCACTACACCGGCTATTGTGACAGTGTCGCAAGTACAAGTTCTGCTTGTTGTATGTCAACATCAAGTCTCTTAGGTGATGATACAACAACCTCTTGTCTCCGCGACTCAATCACAACTGCCGAATAGTGGCTCCTTAACTAAAGCAAATTAGGCTCAAATGGGTACCATCACCCCTCATCTTGGTCAAACATCCAGTATCAGACAATAACAAATGGTCTCACAGCCATGGCTGGTGCAATGTCAACAACTGCAATTCCAGCAAGCTTACCAAGGGCCTGAGCAACAAAGCTTTGCGGGTAATGGGCAGCCGTATATTCAAAACGGTTACCATCAATCATATCATAATGGTTATGCCAATCAACCTTATCAAAGTTATCAACATCAAATATATTATGCTGGTATGCAAATACCCACTGCTCAGGCGATCCCATCTTATCCTGAGTATGCTTCGCCAAACTTGAATCAACAGTTGCCTTTCGTGGCAACTTTAGAATTACTGGATCTGAATCAGCTAACAAATGATCCAATTGCTTACGCCCCTTGGTGGCTGGCGATTCCTCATAAAATTCCGTCAGATATTCCTAAATTCAATGGAAATCCAGGTGAAGATCCATCGAATCATGTGATGACCTATCATCTATGGTGTTCGTCCAACACTCTCAATGATAATTCGATTAGGCTTCGCCTTTTTCAGCGAACGTTAACTGGTCCAGCAGCAAAATGGTACATCGAATTTCCTAGAGCTTCATTCGATAACTTCAGCACCCTTGCCACCACCTTTTAAACCCATTTTCAGTTACCAATAAAGTATGAAACAGGGAAGAAGCTTCTTACCAATTTTAAGCAAACGACAGCCACTCACATATCTGATCATATTCATGAGCAGTGACATCATCGTAGAATGGTAAAGACATATGTTCCTGATCAGCTACTAGCTGAATGGTTTATTAAGTCATTGTTACCTTCTATTACAGAAGATGTGGCTAAGGGAGGAGTTGTCACTGAAGAGCAAGTCATTGCTCGTGCGCAATATCTAGACTTAATCTATACACAGTCTGGCATGCTCTATGACAAAATTCCTGATGCTCTTAGACTGGAGTTTTCCATTCCTCCTCCTCCTAAATCGAATAGGGACTCTCATGCCAGCGATGGCGTGATTGGCACCTCAAGTACACAAACTACGAAGGCCCCATCTAGTAAAGCCCTTGCAGTTTCCAGTAAAAAGGCAAATGACAAATTTCTTGCCTCGGAGGTTAATGCCATTTCGACCGACAAAGGCAAAGAACTAAAACAACCAGTGGGCAAGAAGAAAAAGAAAAGAACAAAGAAGAAACAGGATGATTCGTCTCCTGAAAAATCTTCTAAAATCCCTTATGGGCAAAAGAAACCTAATTGGCCATATCTCATATGTGATGGGGACCATTGGATGAGATTTTCCGCATAAAGCTGAGATTAAGAAGTTCTTTGAGAGTTGAAAAACCTCAGCGATATTGACTGATCCGTTTCCAAACTCGGAAACCAATCTGGTTGCTAATGACAATGCTTCTCCATCCCAAGTGCTTATGTTGTCCATTTCGAAGCAGCAAAATGATGCTTTGATATCGACAAGGAATAAAGATTACGGGAATCCACAGCTGTCGAACAACAAGGCTGCAGATCAACCTAGTAGTTCGACAACAACTTCAACCGAAGTTGTGCCACCCATCATTCTTGAGCTAACAATAAAGCCACCAAAGGGAGTAGTACACAAATCGACATTTAATCCTCGTGCTCAAGTAGCACAGAATTATAATATAGTAGAGGATCTGGCCCAATCGCCATCCGCTATGTCGACACTTGAAGTACTGCAAAATTGCCCCTCCCAAAAGCAGGCTCTATTATCAACAATAGGTGGGATTGACCTAGCGGATTCCAATCTTGTGGCCTTTAATCATAAAGGATACAAACCTCAGTTACCGGCTCAACTCGCTTTCCTCGTACAAGTGAAAGCCCTCAACAAAACTGTTCATCGAACAATTATTGATGAGGAGGCATCTACATGCATTATGTCAATGAGTTTCTAGAAAAATTTAGGCTCACCACCCTTGTCGCGATCATCAATGACATTAAAAGCATTCGATGGACACACCTCGTACGGGATTTTAAGTAACTTGCAAGTTGAACTGGGGGGCAAGACAGTAGAAATTGACGTCGAAGTTATCAATGGAAACCTCAATTATAATATCCTACTGGAAAGGCCCTGGATTTATGCTATGGCTATAGTTGTGTCAACATATTTTCGAAAGAATGCATTTCCCTTTCAAGGAGGAATTACAATCGTTGACCGAAAAACCTTTCTCCCCAACAGTTCACAAGTTACGAGAAGCATTCCAATGATCCATGGAAGCTCTCAATCGCTTCAAAATATCAGAGTAGGCCTCCTAAAAGACCCTAGCTTAATGGGTTTTTTTGCCCTACCACCTCCAAGTAATCTAGCGGAAGTGGCCACAGTGGAAACTTGCAATATGATATCTTTTATATCTACAAAGATTCAGAAGTTTTCCAATTTTTTTTTTAGCTTGGGTCATTGCCAGGTATTGCCTCCAAGCCCAATAGAAATATTGTAGCAATCAATTTTCTTGGCCTGGGCGGCAAACCCAAATCAATGCTCATCAAGTGTTTGGATAGATAGGTCTAAGGAATATGGCACCTCTTTAGATCCTTGGTCGCATGTACATTCTACAGTCAAAGGAATCATTCAGTCAATGATGATAGGAGAGGCACCATGGGAAGATTACCACCATCATTCCCATCTTTTGGATTACCACAAAGATTGTTCAAGCGACCTTAATCATCCATCAGTTTTTGATTTTCTATCAAATACTATAAATACGGTGGATTCAGAGCGAAATTTGTCCAATATTGAAGAAACTATCGCCATAAATATCTCGACCAAACCTAATCTTGTAGAGAATATTCATGTCGGAAAATCTTGCTCTTCTTCAGAACTAGAAATATATTACGCTCTCTTTCGTGAGTTCAAAGGTGTATTTGCATGTTCATATGAAGAAATTCCAGGCATTGACTCGAGCATAGTTGAACACGAAATCAAGATGTATCTAGATGTCAAACTGGTACGACAACGGCTTCGACAGGTGCACCCAAAGAAAGCCGCTGCCACCAAGGCAAAAGTTGAAAAACTTTTACATGCTGGTTTCATTACCCAGTTCCTCTAACTGATTGGGTATCGAATATTGTTCCTGTGATGAAAAAACAAGGAACGATTAGAGTGTGCGTTGATTATAGGGATGTAAATCAAGCTTGTCCAAAGGACAACTACCCTACACCCTTCATCGACCAGATAATTGATGAATGTGCCAGATGCGAAATCTTTTCATTCATCGATGGATTTTCGGGGTATGATCAAATTAATATCCACCCACAGGACCAGTCGAAGACTGCATTTATATGTCCATGGGGCACATTCGTGTACCACAAGCTACCTTTCAGTTTAAAGAATGTAGGGGAAACTTTTCAGAGGGCTATGAATTATGCCTTCCATGACATTAAGAACATTGTTCAACCATATCTCAATGATCTACTGGCTCATTCATGAAAGCAGACTAATCATCCGCAGCGTTTGAGAGCTATATTTCTACATTGCTGACACTACAAGATATGACTCAATCCGCACAAGTGTGTGTTTTGTGTCGGTTCTGGTCATTTACTTGGTTTCGTAGTTTCTAAGGACGAGATTCAACTTGACCCATGTAAGGTTGAAGCAATCATCGATATGCCTCCACCTTCAAATTTGCTTCAGATTCAGAAACTCCAAGGGAAAGCAAACTTTTTGAGGAGGTTCTTTCCAAATTACGCCGAACTTGCTAAAGGTTATACACGTCTTTTGAAAAAAGAAGTCTCCTTTAATTGGGATCAGGTTGCGCAAGCTTCCTTTGATGCTCTAAAGGAATCCCTAATAAAAGCATCATTAATGTATGCTCCTGACTATCAAAAAGACCTGAACCTGTATCTAGTTGCAGCAGATACGACCATCACAATGGTTTTAGTTCAAGAAGACAATGGAATCGAACATCCTGTATATTATTTAAGTTGAAACTTAAATGATACAGAAAGAAAGTACTCCTATGTTGAAAAGCTATCTCTTGTAGCCGTTCAAGTAGCACAGAGATTTCGACACTATATTCTCTTTCACAAAACTACCATTTTGTCAGATTGCAACCCTATGACTTACATTCTGTCACGTCAATTACTTGGGGGCAAATATTCAAAATGGATAGCCGTTTTGCAAGAGTTTTATCTGGAATTCATAAAGTCCAAATCAAATAAATCTCTGGTTTTCACAGAGTTACTATGTGACTTCCCATCGTCGTCTAACGATTCAACATCCAAAGCATCAATCGTGGATGAATCTTTGTTTCTGATATCGTCGAGCGATCCGTGGTATGGAGATATATTGATCTATATCCAAACCCAAACATATAGGCCTAATACCTCTCGCTTAGAACAACGATGTACTCGATACCAAGCAAAAGACTACATGATCGTCGGTGATACACTTTATCGTCGAGGTATCGATATAGTTCTGCGAAGGTGCCTCACCCATGAGGAGGCAAAAAAAGTCCTGAATGATTGTCATTTAGGCGCATGTGGGGTGCATCAATCTGGTTACACTGTGGTGCAAAAGATTTTACGAGCAAGATACTTCTGGCGTACTATGTTTAAAGATTGCATAATCGCAGTCAGAAGTTGCCATGCTTGTCAAATCTTCGACCAAAAAACTATAATACCACCCACACCTCTGCATCCAGTAGTTGCTGTTGGGCCATTCGCCAAATGGGGCATAGATTTCATGACATGTAACCCCACCTCGGCCGGGGGGCATGGGTATATCATAGTCGTAGTTGACTATTTTACAAAATGGGCCGAGGCGATGCCTAAATTAAACAACAACAGTGAAATGACTGCTCTTTTCTTTTTCAATCATGTAGTCTCTAGATTCAGTGTTCCACAAGCTATAGTCACAGATCATGGATCGCATTTCCACAATCACATGATGGTTGAATTGGTTGCCAAATTAGGACTGTCCCACGATAGTTCTACTCCGTATTATCCGCAAGCTAACAGACAAGTTAGGGCCATTAATAAAGTTCTGAAGCGCATGCTGCAAAGGATGATTAGAGTCCACAAACGGAGTTGGTGCCTAATCCTGTACTCGACATTGTGGGCATATAGGACATCGGTGAGAAATGCAACCAGATTTACACCCTTTCAGCTGGTGTATGGCCTGGAAGTGGTCTTACCGGTTCAGTGTGAAATTTCATCTCTCAAGCTCGCAATCGACCTTCTCCCCAGAACTTCAGAGGAAGAGGCTTGTTTCTTGGAACTAATCCAACTGGATGAAACCCGTTGTGATGCCGCCTTAGCTAACGAAGCTCATAAGAAACGAGTCAAGGTGCAGTTTGAGAAGAATGTTCAAACCCCGTGTCTTCTCAGAAGGTGACCTAGTCTTACTTTACGATCAGGAATCTGATAAATTGGGAGCAGGTAAGTTTCAATCATTGTGGATGGGTCCCTACATTGTTAAGCAAGTCTTAGAAAAAGGAGCCTACGAGCTAGTAGATTATGATGGGATTCCACTGTCGCAACCCCAAAACGGGTTGTACCTTAAGCATTACTATGCTTGATTAAGTGTAGTAATCTCTTTATATTCTTTTGTTACATTTTTGTTTTCATCAAGAGTGATCGTTTTGGTTAGGTAATCCACTTTTTCATTTGTTGCAGATGTCGAACCTATTGGAATCATTTGTTGGATACGCCGAAGGAGCCAGTTGTAGTATGCAGAACCTATCTTTTGCAGCTTGGGCCATTTTTGATGCAAGCGGTGAGTTAGTGAGTTTCAGAGGGGTATGTATTGGTTGGTCAACGAAGAACATCATTGAGTATAGCGCGTTGATAGAGCTTCTATCTGATGCCATCGCACATGGCATATGCCGCTAGCAACACCTCGGGACAGGGCCGGAGGATGGAGGGAGAGACACTCCTATTTCTCTTGTTCGTCACCCAATGCCTTAGTTACCTACGGAACTTAGGGGCTCGACCATAAGGGAGAGGAGAGGAACTTTGAGAGAAGCACTCCCTCAGTGAGGCAACACTCCGTTAGAGCTAATTCCCTCCTCTCCTTATCGGTCGAGTCACTAGCGTACCTAATTGAGACCTAATTGAGAGCTAGGGTGTCGGCCCTATCTCAAACAGATATAGAGGCGAGCCTGATCGAGCTAGAGCTAGCCTTAATGGAGGGAGTTCTATCTAGCCCTTGCTTCTGGTTCAGCAAGCAAAGGTGTTGAGATAAGGCTATGGCACAACTCGTCGTCCTACAGCTTACCGGCATCTATTCCGTTCGGAATCCAGCTATCTATCATATGTTCCTAAGGGTCAGGATTTTGGAAAGGCAGTTTGATTCTATTCAATATCAACACATTTCCAGAAACTTAAACACATTAACTGACTCATTAGCAAATTATGTGTTAGATAGACATTTGCAACATTTATAAAAGAAAATCATTTCATCAACTTTTACATCAGGATCATATAACTTAACCAAAATAAATCTCTTAAAATAAAAAATATATATAACTGTTTATAGTTTTTACAAAATGCTCTGTGTCCAGGACAAAATCGTTGATATGACCCAAAAAATAAAAAATGCAGGAAAGCACCCTAGACTAATGGTGTTGGTGATAACAAGTCACTGCTTGTTCGATCATACATAAGCGCCTAGTCCAGCGACTCGGCACGCCAGTAGTATGGCGTTGTAATCTCAGAGGTAACTCGTCGGTCCTCACATCCTGAATACCAAGGGTGAGGCCCTCGATCTGATCTTGCAATACTGCAAGGGTCTCGGCTACGTCCAGATCGCGAAGGAAAACCCTCCCTACAGCCTCTCCTACTGGAATGACAGCTGCTACCCTCGGGCGCATTGCTGGTCGCACTGGTCCAATATCTGCACAAATATATGGGTTTGATTAGTCCTAATAACATTTAAAAAAACACAAGAACATTATAAAAGCAATAAACTGAGATATGGTCAGATATTTTTACCTATAACAACCCACTACTCGCCAGCCGGCAGCACCAAATCTGGGTCACCCCGGAAATCCATCCCGTCATATGGATACTCGGCATAGACCATCTACTGACGGTTGAACCACTCAAAGAAGGCATCAGAGAATGAAATCTGTGACTGACCAACATGTCTAGCCATAAGATCAACCCATCTTTGCATCCGTGGTTCTGTCGGTGCTGGAACTCTAAGTGAAATGTACTGTGGTTGCATTAGTGGGATCTTCTCCAAGGCGAAAGCGGTTAGAATAGAACCATAACCAAAGTTCTTAGATCTTCCATTCTTCACCTTGGTAAGTTGTTCTTTTATCTTCGTAAGTACTGCATCACATCAGTTGAATACCTTTAGTTCAAGGCATTCCAAGGCATACTGCATATAGGACCTGTTGGCTGAGTGAAGAGCCGCACTACCAACCAATTTAGCAAAGGTGAATAAGATAGTCCTCAAGGATCGGTCAGTGACATCTCGAATACTGATCTTGTCATCCCTTCTTGGCCAAGATCCATCTTTATAGAATCGGTGAATATAATCCCTCACGGATTCAACCCCACGGGCGGATCCTGATAGTGAGAGAGGGGCACCACGCCTCGATAAACCGGTCAAGAAGTAGATATCCTCAATAGTCAAAGGGATGGATTTTCCTCTAATCTGGAACACTTGGTTGGTAGGATCCCATGCATCGAGAAGATATTGCAACAAGTTGATTTGTTGCCTCAGCTGGATATGCGGAAGAACTTGAGCAAGCCACAGTTCTGCAATGCAGTCACCGCACCCAGATCATGTAGGGCAATCATATCCTCTTCTTCATGCTCATGTTCACGCCATGTAATGACCATATTGCTTTGATGAATCTCTAAAAAACAAACAAGAGAAGAATTAGGATCATGATTTGGGCAAAAACAGGCAAAATTTTCATGAAAAATTAGTGCATAAACTTTCCTCCTTGTGCCCATCGCACCCTAGCTATGTACTGGGTGGCCAGCTCAATATGCATCGCACCTTTCGATGTGTACTAGGTGCGATGGCGAGAGAACGATTTGTTCAAACCCCAGAGGCCTAGAAAAACAGGAAAACATGCTCATAATCAGAAAAGGAAATAATGCAATTGAATAGCTTAGGGTTAGCTCCTACCTGGTCCAGATGGCGCTGAAAATAGTCCAGAGAATCTCCTGGAATCAGCTGATGAAAATCGAGGGGGAAAACACCTCTAGAGCTCCAACAATCCAAAATTTGAATGAAATGGTAAAAATGAGAGATAAAAACTACTTTTTCACGTAATTCAAGTAAGGTATTGGTTTTTTAACTCATTTTTCAAGCATGTATTTACATTTCTAATCAATTTGATGGAGCAATTGAATAGGTAGTACGACTGTCAAGAGAACATAGTGTTAATGGTGAATCAAACATCTTTGACTATTATCACGAGTAGGTTTACACAAAGTTAAAGCTCATTAAAAAATAAACTTAGCAATGAGCATATGTTCCCCCAGAGTTCAAGCTCATTAAAAAATGAACCCACCTTTCGGTAAATAACCTTTGTGATCACATTGCTATCAGCTTTTAAGCCTTGGTCGTGTTCTTACCATCACCTCCACTTTTAGCCGATCATACGACTCCACTTGATTGTTTACCTTTTTATGGAACAACTGCGGCGAGTGATTCCGTTAGACACCTTCTTTACATTGCCATGATTGGAAAGTTCCAAACTTACCTGGAACCAGCTGCTACCCAAAAATATCACTCTTTCCTAAAAAACGAGTCTCTTTTAAGATCTTTTTAGACTCGTAAAATCTAAAAATATTGCCAAGCAATTGGCCTCTCCAGCTCATTAAAGTGATTGGAAGTGCCATCCCTCTATATTTTAATCTTTTTGGACCTGGGGGATCATTACACAAAAATATTTAGTGCTTGTCTTTTTCAGCTCGCTAAAGTGATCGGAAAAGTCATGGACTTAAGGGATCATACTACGAAAAAGGACTACTGGAGTTTCCTTTCGTCTCTTTTTAGACTCTCTAAAACTGAAAAGGACCGAGTTATCTTTGTCGTTAAACTTGTTAAAACAATAGCGAAAAACTTGTCCAATATAGACAAGAGCGAGTTTCACTGTCGCTAGGCTCGCTAAAATATAGTGACAGGTTTGCCCAAAGGGCAAATTATAGAACAAGCATATGTTATCCTCATCAAGCTTGAAAAAAATAAAGAGGTACTGGTTAGCAATGACTGGGGAAAAATGGGATGAAAACTTGAAGAACTTCATTGGTAGCAGGTCGCTCTTGAACATGACACTTTCACTCCATCACCATGATTGAGTCGGGTTGGGTTATTCCGTTCATCGGTCATATCACCATTGGTCCTCCGTACCATCCATTTTTGGGGTTAACACTACCAATCCATTTCAGTTTCGCCGATATGTTCAATACCTTCACGCTCCATTCTTTCATGATCACCACCCTGAACCTTGTATCATCAGATCGTTTTTACCTCCACAAAATCATTTGCTCCATTCTATGTCGTAGATGTGGGATTCATTAAGGCCCTCCTACGATGGGTCACTTCTTGTCGACATCAGATCATTATCTAAGAAGTCGACTTAGGAACAACCCTTTCAGTACTTTGAAGCTTGCATGCCTCAATGGCAAATTTCTCACTTCTAGCGACAGGTTTACATCAATGACCTTTGATCGAAAGATTTTGCGTGGTGTTCGACATCGACTCATCTATTCATACCACGTGAATTGTACTGCAATACTTTTAGGGTCATTATCATTATCGACGATTCCTCTCGTGCCTGTTAACAGCTTAAATCATTGGCTGGTAATTAGGCGATGTCTTTCCATGTTTGACACCAGAACATCTTTTCACATGGATCGACTTGTACTTCAGGTGAAGATTGAACGAGTTTGAAGACCCCAGATCTAGTTTCATCCATCCAGGTTGCGATATATTTAGGAAAATAAAGACATAAAATGTACATCATATCTGCACAGATAATCATCCAAGCTAAGGGATGATGGCTCTACCAGAATCATCAGTCTACCACACAGACGGTTGTCTGTCCTATGTACATGAAAATGAATTTATAAAGCTAAGCATGGGAATGCCCGCCTCAGCTAGATCATGAAAATATTATGAAGATAATGTATTGTATTGTATCTTATTACAGGTCACCTTCCAGTTCGAAAAACCTCAGATCCTCATGATAAAGCATTTCACCCGACATCAGAAGATTTACGACCTCATGCTTTAGGGGGCAACCATTATAGACATATTTGGGCACTGCAACTCCAATCACATATGTCCATGAACCAAGGGCTTCTAAAACCCCTAAAAGTGTTGTTTCATACCCTAAAGGATAAAGGTCAACTGATTACATCATTTCCCAGAAGTTCTCCCTGAAAAACTGTTCAGAACTGGTCAAAACTGGACCATACAGATTGCTCCATGCTAAGGGTGTGATGCATCTCACTTGCAACACACAGAGGGTGCGATGCATACTGAAAAGCCCTTCTGTAGGGTGCGATGAGCGAGAGCAGAAAAATGGCAGAGGCAGTTTGCTAGGTGGAAACTCAGAGAATCTTCTAGAAACTGCTCATATGACACTTGCCTCTCTAAATTCGCCCAGGGAAGAGTAAGATATCATGAAATCTCCAAGTGGAACCAAGAAATATCAGTGAAATGACACTAATAAAAATCCCAGAAGCTGACTCACCCCCCTGCAAATATCTATATATGGATCCCTCATCCTAGAGATCCAGAGGTTGGAATTTTGTATTTTGTAAGGAAGTGCTGTTGGTTTCTCTGTGAAACATTGTATTGTTGGGTGATCTAGCTTTTCATGAGGTGAAGAGGGCTTTCATTCTGGGAGGATGGCGCTGGATTAGACAGTTGGGTTTTAATCCTCTCTTCTACTACTTCTATCAATAAAGATATTTGAGTTTTCCTCCATACACTTGTATATTTCTGAATCTTGTATTTGTGTATTCATTTGTATGGTTAATGTACATCTAATTCTACATTGTTTATGGTTATAGATCTCTATGCTTTGATGGTATTTTGTTGTTTTTGATTCTATAGGTGTTCTTTGAAGTGGGACAAGTGAGAAAGGAGTGGTGAAAGCTCTATCAAGGGAGAGAAGAAACAAGCAAGGAGCCAAGTGAAAGACTGAGGTTGGTACTCTCTGCTTCTCTCTCTTCTATCTCTCATAAAGGAAAACACAATTGACTTTGAATTGTTTGTTTCTAAGATAGCTACCCGTCTTAGTGGGACTAGTAGCTCTGAATGGACACTAGTTTTCCTGTAAACAAAATTGTCATAGACATATTTGGGCATTGCAACCCCAATCACTATGTCCATAAACCAAGGGCTTCTATACCTCTAAAAGTGTTGTTTCATACCCTAAAGGATCAAGGTCAACTGATTACTTCATTTCCCAGAAGTTCTCCCCGAAAGACTACTCAGAACTGGTCAAAACTGGACCATACAGATTGCTCCATGCTAAGGGTGCGATGCATCTCACTTGTAGCACACAAAAGGTGCGATGCATACTGAAAAGCCCTTATGTAGGGTACGATGAGCGAGAGCAGACAAATGGTAGAGGCAGTTTGCTAGGTGGAAGCTCAGAGAATCTTCTAGAAACTGCTCATATGACACTTGCCTTTCTAAATTCACCCATGGAAGAGTAAGAGATCATGAAATCTCCAAGTGGAACCAAGAACTATTAGTGAAATGACACTAATCAAAATCCTAGAAGCTGACTCACCCCCATGCAAATATCTATATATGGATCCCTCATCCTAGAGATCCAGAGGTTGGAATTTTTTATTTTGTAAGGAAGTGTTGTTGGTTTCTCTATGAAACATTGTATTGTTGGGTGATCTTGCTTTTCATGAGGTGAAGAGGGCTTTCATGCTAGGAGGATGGCGCTGGATCAGACAGCTCAGTGTTCTTTGAAGCAAGACATGTGAGAAAGGAGTGGCGAAAGCTCTATCAAGGGAGAGAGGAAACAAGCAAGGAGCCAAGCGAAAGACTGAGGTCGGTACTCTCTACTTCTCTCTCATCTATCTCTCATAAAGGAAAACACAAGTGACTTTGAATTGTTTGTTTCTAAGATAGCTACCCATCTTAGTGGGACTAGCAGCTATAAATGGACACAATTTTTCCCGGAAACAAAATGGCGACTCCACTGGGGAGCGAATAGTTTTTTTGATTGTTACTATTGTTTGATTTATAAACTACAGATGGAGCCTGAAGTTAAGCTAGCTAGCCTTCGAACTGCACTTGCTATGCAAGTGCAAAGTAGATCAACACTGCTTCAGTCAATCTCCGGGTTGGTTTATGAACTGAACATCTGACTTGGAAACATCCTAAGAGCCTTGGTGGTAGTTCAATAACCTCATTAGATCAGCCCTTATACTTTCTGTTTATTGCCTATCATAAGCTCAGCCTAAACCCCTGAACTTAGTTGCAAACTGTGAGTGAAAACCAAGCTCAGACTCGTCCCTGGACCATCACACTGTCTCTCATTGACAGTCTGGATGCATCGCACCTCCCATGTGCTACATGTGAGATGCATCCCTGTTTTCCTTAAGGACAAGTGCGATGATTGAGTGAGACTGTTTCGCCTCCAGATTTTGGTTTTTTCTTCATTGTTTTCAGCTCTATTCAGCAGTTTTTCTATGATCAGTATATCACTGTTGAAACTCTCTTCCTTTACATTATTCAGCCTCCACTGATAAGGAATTGTGAATGTTTTTTAATGTATTTTTCATCATTTACAGTTCTCCTTTACAGAAAGTAGCTTAATCGAACTGTTGTCTTTTGATTTGAAAGTGTCGCAACTGTCGTTTTCAGTCAAGGAAAAAGAGTGTCGTAAAGTCTTCCTCTTTTAGATAGTCAATTACACTTTTGCCATTGTATTTGATTTGAATTGTCAATTCTTTGAAGTGTCGAAAATAGTTTTCCATTCAAAAGTGAAAGTGTCGCCTTAGTCTTCCTTTCGTTTTTGAAAAGAAATTGCTAAAGTGTTGCTTTGAAGAAAAGTAATTAAGATCTGTACTTAGTTTTCTTTTTGTCATTCACGCATTAAGGAAACTAAAAAACAAATACATGCATGTGCATTTGCATTTAGACTGCATGCAGAAATTGATTTAGGAAAAGTGCATTTAGTGTGTGCTCTCTGCTCTATTTTGAAAGAATTCTACTTCTCTTTCCTTAGCAGCTAGGATTTTCATTGCTAAAAGAAATAAACAATTGTTTATCATCTTAGATTGCACATTTAGGAATTGTTCATCTACATCACGTGGTGAACCTTGAAAGGCAAACTTCTTAAGAAATATCAATTGTAAAATAAACCTCAATGAATATAAAAACGCTTTGGAACCTAACACAAAACATCTAGAAGTCTAGGCTAGAGACGTATTTTGGCATCGTAAAGCCTAGGAACTATCGTTTTCATAGTAGGTTGGGTGATTCCTCCTCTTTGATATGAAAGTGCCAATACGGACTTGTGCTCCCACGTACCGTCGAGTATATATTGGGAGACCACAATAGGCTAATATCCTTTATCCTTAGGAAGCCGTGTCTGCCGCCCTATTGATCACAATGCATTGAACACAACATTCAGGAAGATTGACTGCCGTACGTAAAAGTATATTGCAGTTTTTCAATTAGTTTGGTAATCCCTCTGTCTAGATTTCCAGAGTAGTCACTTTTGTTCCTTTTCATACTTCCTAAAAGAAAAGGTCCATCTGAGCACTTGTCACTTCAGGCTCATTAAAAATCGAATGCGACTAGAGTCATCTTTAGCTTTTTCTTGACTCTTTAAAATTGAAAAAGCAAGTTGTGTCAAAGAGTCATAAAATTTATTTTAATCGGAATACCATCACTGTTCCCTCGTTGGTCTTAGGTTGAGAAAATGGAGTCCACCAATCAAGGATTTCCCCTTGGGGGGAATCCTAGTCCTTTCTCTTCTTGGGGAGATATTGGTGCTCCATACATGGCTACATTTTCCCTTCCAGGACTCACAATTGGCCTGCCAGTATGGCTATTCTTGACCTCTGTCATTCAAAACACCGTAATTCCTGAGCAATAAAATTAGCAACCAGATGATACTAGAGTTGCACCCCCACCTTCTTCTTTATTTGTTTCTCCCTCTCCTTCTTCCTCTTCGCTTGGTGAAACTAGTAACACTAAAATCCAAGCAACTGAGAAGAAGAAGAAAGGGAAGGAGAAGAAGAAGAAGCCAATGGCAAAAGGGGGCAACCAAGCATCGTCCAACAAAAATATACACACTGCACCTTCCAAACCTAAATCTCCATGTGTCATTTATGAAGGAGACCACTATCATTGAGATTGTCCTTGCATCCCGCAGATCTTGAGGGACTGGTCTCCCCACTTGCACAATCCGGTGTGTCCAACCTCTGTTGATCATGTTGAGAGTACACCATCAACTAGTGAAAATGAAGTCAATGGATAGAAAGGAAGATTTAAATTTCCCTGTAGGCTGTGTGAAGGTGATCATGCCCTCCACCGTTGTCCTTTTCTGGATGAAGCTAAAAGAGTCTTGGATAATAGTCCTACTTCACCGCTGCAACTTCCTCCTGGATACAAGAAACTCTTGCCAAGTCCATCGCTAGTTGAAAATCCGACTGACACACCTCTGTTGTCAGTTGAAGCATCCATAATTGAAGATAAACCCTCTGATTCCACACCGGACCAAAGTCAACAGGTTGAGACGGTAGTCGACCCAGTCCTGTCTTTAGAAGTTCCACCTTTAGATGATACAATCCCCAAAGAGAATGAGAACGACACCGTTCAAATTATTTTTGTTAACACAGAGTCCGATGAACATGGATGAAATCTACCCGTTCGTTTACCACAGGAAGGAAGTTCATCAAAGATTCATCCGGCCATTTATTCGGTCCCTCCTCCAAGCAATCTAGTCATTTCCTTCAATTGGAATCTACTAGCGAGACCCCGCCTACCATCTAATGTGCCATTCCGAATCATAGTACAAGCTTACAGAATGATCATGGCTGGCATTATCATAGATGAAGGGGCCTCCGTGAGTATCCTTTCCTCAACTACTTGGAAAGCGCTTGGTTCGCCATCGCTTCTGCCTAAGATTCGAAATATGTCAGGCTTCAATAAAGAAACCAATCGACATTTAGGGATCCTTCAAAATTTGCCTATAACTTTGAGAAGGAAAACCGTTCATATAAACGTGATGGTAGTCCAAGGGCCATTAGATTACAATCTACTCCTTGGGCGTGACTACATTTATAGCATGGGAGCTATTGTTTCCTCACTCTTTCGGGTGATGTGTTTCCTGTATGAATGCATAAAGGTCCAGCTGGTTGACCAGCTTTCATTCCTTGGTTCAAACACGACTATTAGTCGAACGCCATCCCTAAATGGTCTTTTTGTAGAAGGAATGTCTCATCAACCTCCAGTCCATCCACTTGATGATCGCGAGTGATTCGATGAATGTGACTAAACCTAGGGGGCATGCGCCCTAGTCTGCTTCGGTAGGAAAACCCCAGATATAAGGTAGGTTTCCGCATAGGATATATGATCAATCTGAAACACCCGTCCATTTAGGAAAATGGGATGAGTCTGGAATAGGATTCTCTTGTCAAAGATTATGTGATTGGAAGCTCCCACCATTCACCTTTGTCTATTTTGATGGACAGAGCCAAGGAAGTGTTTTGTCTGCAACGCGGATGGAACAACCTAGCTTTAATGAAAGAACTTCTGTATGGTAATCTGGAAACTCTACTCTTCTTTATATCTGGGGGCATGCAAACCTTTTGTACACAAGTGAAAATCGACCAGCGTAACTCTAACCCTGTAGTTTTTACTAACTTCAACTGCTTAAGTTAGGTGATTGGTCTGGTCAACCATTCACTTTTGTAAGGGCCAAATGGTACCGAAAATTAAAGGAAGAGTTTTCCTACTTAACCTTAGTAGTTCATTAACCCTTAGGACAATAGTTGGTCATTCCTAGCTTGCATACAAGAGGCTTCGGAGAAAAGTTTCGCATGGGGAAAGCTCCCTAAAAAATGAACCTACTAATGAGAGACATCCTTATTATACGACTGGCACGAGTAGGTTTACACGAAGTTCAAGCTCGTTAAAAAATAAACCTAGCAATGAGCATATGTTCCCCCAGAGTTCAATATCATTAAAAAATTAACCCACCTTTCGGTAAATAACCTTTGTGGTCACATTGCTATTAGATTTTAAGCCTTGGTCGCGTTCTTACCATCACCTCCACTTTTAGCCGATCATACTCCTCCACTTGAATGTTTACCCTTTTGAGGAACAGCTGCGACGAGTGATTCTGTTAGCCACCTTCTTTACACTGTTGTGATTGGAAAGTTCCAAACTTACTTGGAACCAACTGCTACCCGAAAATATCACTCGTTCCTAAAAAACGAGTCTCTTTTAAGCTCTTTTTAGACATGTAAAATATAAAAAGATTGTCGAGCAATTGGCCTCTCCAGCTCGTTAAAGTGATTGGAAGTGCCATCCCTACTCTATATTTTAATCTTTTTGGACCTGGTGGATCATTACACAAAAATGTCGAGCGTTTGTCTTTTTCGGCTCGCTAAAGTGATCAAAAAAGTCGTCCCTTTCGTATTATTTTATACTTTTTCGGACTTAAGGGATCATACTATGAAAAAGGAATCCTGGAGTTTCCTTTCCATCTCTTTTCAGGCTCTCTAAAACTGAAAAGGACCGAGTTATCTTTGTCATTAAACTCATTAAAAAAATAGCAATAAACTTTTCCATGCAGACAAGAGCGAGTTTCACTGTTGCTAGGCTCACTAAAACATAGCGACGGGTTTGCCCGAAGGGAAAATTATAGAACAAACATACGTTATCCTCCTCAAGCTTGAAAAAAATAAAGATGTATTGGTTAGCAATGACTAGGGAAAAAGGGAAGAAAACTTGAATAACTTCATTGGTAGCAGGTCGCTCTTGAACATGACACTTCCACTCCATCAACATGATTGAGTCGGGTTGGGTTATTCCATTCACCGGTCATATCACCATTGGTCCTCCTTACCATTCATTTTTGGGGTTAACGCTACCAATCCATGTAAGTGTTGTTGATATGTTCAAGAGAAGTCACTCAGAGAATTCACCAACCCAGCTAACGCCTCATTCGTTGCAATACCTTCATGATCCATTTTTCATGACCGCCACCCTGAACCTTGTATCATCAAATCGTTTTCACCTCCACAAAATCATTTGCTCCATTTCATGTCGTAGATGTGGGATTTATTAAGGCCCTCCTACGACGGGTCACTTCTTGTCGACATCAGCTCATTATCCAAGAAGTTGACTTAGGAACAACCCTTTCAGTACTTTGAAACTTGCATGTCTCAATGGCAAGTTTCTCACTTCCGACGACAGGTTTACATCAATGGCCTTCGACCAAAAGATTTTGCGTGGTGTTTGACATCGACTCATGTATTCACACCACGTGAATTGTACTGTAGTACCTTGAGGATCATTATCATTATTGGTGATTCCTCTCGTGCCTGTTAACAACTTACATCATTGGCTGGTAATCAGGCGATGTCTTTCCATGTTCGACACCAGAACATCTTTTCACATGGATCAACTTGTACTTCGGGTGAAATTGAACGAGTTTGAAGACCTCGGATCTAGTTTCATCCATCCGGGCTGAGATATATTCAGGAGAATAAAGACATCAAATGTACATCATAGCTGCACAGATAATCATCCAAGCTAAGGGATGATGGCTCTACTAGAATCATCAATCTGCCACATAGACGATTGTCTATCTTATGTACATGAAAATGAATTTATAAAGCTAAGCATGGGAATGCCCGCCTCAGCTAGATCATGAAAAAGTTATGAAGATAATGTATTGTGTTGTATCTTATTACAGATCACCTTCCAGTTCAAGAAACCTCGGATCGTCATGATAAAGCATTTCACCCGACATCAGAAGATTTATGACCTCATGCTTTAGGGGGAAACTGTTATAGACATATTTGGGCACTGCAACTCCAATCACATATGTCCATAAACCAAGGGCTTCTAAATCCCTAAAAGCGTTGTTTCATACCCTAAAGGATCAAGGTAAACTGATTACATCATTTCCCAGAAGTTCTCCTTGAAAAACTACTCAGAACTGGTCAAAACTGGACCATACATACTGCTTCATTCTAAGGGTGTGATGCGTCTCACTTGCAGCACACAAAGGGTGCGATGCATACTAAAAATCCCCTCTGTAGGGTGCGATGAGTGAGAGTAGACATATGGCAGAGGTAGTTTTCTAGGTGGAAACTTAGAGAATCTTCTAGAAACTGCTCATATGACACTTGCCTCTCTGAATTCTTCCAGGGATGAGTAAGATATCATGGAATCTCCAAGTGGAACCAAGAACTATCAGTGAAATGACACTAATCAAAATCCTAGAAGCTGACTCACCCCCTTGCAAATATCTATATATGGATCCCTCATCCTAGAGATCCAGAGGCTGGAATTTTGTATTTTGTAAGGAAGTGTTGTTGGTTTCTCTGTGAAACATGGTATTGTTGGGTGATCTAACTTTTCATGAGGTTAAGAGGGCTTTCATGTTGGGAGGATGGCGCTGGATCAGATAGTTGGGTGTTCTTTGAAGCGGTATAAGTGAGAAAGGAGTGGCGAAAGCTCTATCAAGGGAGAGAGGAAACAAGAAAGGATCCAAGTGAAAGACTGAGGTTGGTACTCTCTGCTTCTCTCTCATCTATCTCTCATAAAGGAAAACACAAGTGACTTTGAATTGTTTGTTTCTAAGATAGCTACCCGTCTTAGTGGGACTAGCAACTCTGAATGGACATTAGTTTTCTTGGAAACACATAGGATTTGTTATCATACACAAAAAATGAAAACCATTTTTTATTTTATTAATCACATAGCTTAATTGTAAAAGGAAAGTAATCATTTTATTTTTGCTTTTGTTTTATGTATGTGATTTTATTGAATTTATATTTTTCTCCTTCCCTCACCATACACAAAGTATCACACACTCTAATTGAAACCATAGGGGACCCACGACTCCTCGTTGATCTAGAGATTTCTTAAACCTCCCCTTATTATTGGGAGGTGTGCCAGGACTCCTACCATTTAGGCATAGGGGACGTCACACAACCACCATTATAGGATCTTCCTTTATTGACACATCTTTGCTCAGGACCCCTCCTTGAAAAAGCACACCCTTCATAACCCCATAAGGGTCCCCACTTGCCACCCTTTTGGGGAGCACACATACCACTCCTCCGGATAGTCTGTTAGACACCCATCGAGGTAGTTCTCCCGAAAATTCCCCACAGAGGACCCCTTTACATATATCTATCCAAAATCATTTCACAATGGTGGATAACTCGAAGATCCCATTCTTAGCTTCTTTAAACCTACCAGATTTAAGTAAGCTAACCAATTACCCGATCATTCATGGCTAGAATTGGCTAGCTATGCCCACCAAGCTCGCTTCAAACATTCCAAAGTTCAAAGGGAAATAGGGAGAAGACCCAGGAAACCATGTCATGAATTTTCACCTGTGGTGTTCGTCTAATAGTATTACAAATGATATGATTTGATTACGACTATTTCAATGCACCCTTACTGGGCTCGCAACAAAATGGTACATTGACCAGCCTTCTGTGTCACATGGAAACTTCAGCTCCCTGGCTACAACTTTCCTCACTTTTTTCTAGCTCATGGTTCGTCATGATTTGGGCCTAGAACTTCTTACCCACTTTAAACAAACACCTACTACCCAAATATCAGATTATATACATGAATGGAGGCAACATCGTAGCTTGTGTAAAGCATATTTAGAAGATAAAGCCCTTGAATTATTCTTGAGATCCTTCAGTCGAAAATTTTAAAAGACATGGAAAATTCATCCTCTCATAACGAGGAAGAAGCCATTAGCAAAGATCAACGGTTAGAGTTTATTTATACCCAGTTTGGATACATTTATTGTGTGCTTCTAGATGCCCCATGTTTGCAAAATTATAAAGAGACACCAGGCACATCCAATGCCGCTGATGGATTGATTGGGTCCATAACCCAAAACCAACTCATTAACACCTACCAGTACCCTGGATACTCGTTCAATGGCCAAGCATTTGATGCTATGAAAAACAAACCACCATTACAACATACATGATACTACCCCGATCAACCCACACCGATGCAGAATATGGTCAGTAGGGTTAACCAATATCAACCCCCTCAAAGAGGGTCATATCTTCCCCCCAGGGAAACCAATACTCCTCTAGGAATATGTACATAATGTCATCTTCCCAGAATCCATATACCAATCAGGAACAAGGAAACTAATATTCTCCTTTCCCCGCACAACAATAGAATAACCCACCAACACAAAATAATGCAAGGGTTAATCTAGTGCAACCTTCTCTCACTCCACAACAACAATACGAGGAGAAGTTGAACCTATCTAACTTGCCTAATGTTTCTAATAAAAAACCAAAGAGAAAATGAAAGGGAGAACCCAAACAGGGTGGCAACAACCACTAGTAACCCCCATGAGCACTAGTAACCCCCATGAATAGGGTGACTAATCATTCATGTGCTATTTGTGAGGAATATGGTCATTATACCCATCATTGTCCTCAACTCCCTGAGTTAAAAAGGATACAGGACAATAAGGGGCAAGGAGGTCAACAAACTGCAATAATGCAAGACCCTTTCCCCCATTAGGGAGTGGTTAACACTTAGCAACAATCATCCCACTCACATCCTTCTGGAGGGAACCCCCATAACAATTATAATCACAAAATTTTCATGACAAGAGAAGATATCCTCCTACAAACACAAAATAGAAGTTATGAAGCTCCCCCAGAGCCCAACCCTTCCACCTCAACCACGAAAATACCTACAGGGTCATTCACCATTCCTTGACCTTCTCTCAAGCTTATGCCAAAGATGGTCAAAGGACCTTTACGACGCGCATGACATAACTCAAAAGCTTCTCATAGAAACAACATAGTCAATGACTTAGTGCAATCACCATCAACTATGTCAGCATTAGAGGTCTTGCAAACATGCCCAACCCAAAGGAAAGCCTTAGTTTCTGCTTTAGGCGCAATTTACCCTGATTATTCTCGCCCAATGGGATTAGAATTGGATAAATATTCCCCCGACTACCATCAACCGTTGCTTTCCAAATTCCAGTCTCAGTCCAAAATATCAACATCCATCATTGCATTGTTGACAAAGGGGCATCCACATGTATAATTTCCAAATCCTTTAGGCAGAAAATGGGATCCCCCGATATCAAGCCTTCTAACAACATGCTTAGAGCATATGGCGGGTGCCCTTCTGCTCCCATTGGCCTGTACCCTAGCGTGCCAGTTTAGTTGGCCGACAAAACCATGTTGATAGATATTGAATTACTAGATAACCAGTTGAATTAAAATATATTGTGGGCCGAAGTTACATGTACAAGATGTTAGAAATCACCTCGTCTGTGTTCAAGATAATGATGTTACCCCATTATGGAAAAAACATTACAATACATAAACTCACATATTATGAGAAGAACACATAACCCACAACTGACGATTTGTTACCCTTAGTCTCATCTTCTCACGAATTTATCACCACTTACACTGAACTCAGCCCTAGCTAGTTTTAGTCATCAACACTCCTAGGGACATTTTCAGAAGACCCTTCGGTCATACAGGAAATTTCCCCAACCATAGGAGCACTAGTGTGCATGACGACCTCATCAAATATGACCTAAGCTCAAGAACCAGTTTTGGATACTAATATCAATGTTGTGACCGATCCAAATTTCTTACTAAATTCCATCACTCACACATCATTCTTATTTCCCCCACCTGGTTTCATCTCACACCAAGTCATCGCAATGCTCTCGTTGCCCCATATGGATCTCCTGATACTGATGTAGTATTTGTCCCCTCAGGCCACATCAGTAAGCATAGGAATCACTGCAACAGGCATCAATCCTATTCCTCCTCAAGATAGCACAACACCACAAACAATGCCTACTCAAGTAGCGCTTACACCAGAAGGAGTGCCTGCACTGACACCATCTGGTGTTAAAACAAGGGATAAGAAAAAATGTAAAATGGTGGAAGCATAAAACACTCCCTCCTCTAGTGTCCCTCAACCTTGTGCATTGTGTGAAACTATGGGGAACTCCACCAAATAGGTGCCCTGAGTTAAATGAGCTCAAATCTCTTCTACATCCCCCAAAAGTGCTAGTGAAGCCACCTCCCCCTGCCAGAGAAAATAATACATCCACGCATCATAAGGAATTGCGCATCAACCATGCATTCACCATATGCGCAGAGTCATGCATTACGCTCATCATTGCCTCGAAATACCTGGATGTTGAGATGCGTTAGGTGCACTCACCCAAGCCAATACCCCATAACTCCCAACAGAGGATGGATCTAATCATTTTTTTTTTTTTTAATGTCATAAGGGAAGAATATTATTGCTCCTATCCCTCGGTTGGGCCATCAACCTCTCACCATGATCGAAGGCAATCTGAACCAGCAACACCCCTACCAGTTCCCACTTGTACTTTGTTCAACATACTAGATCATTTGATCAGCCAATGCCCCAAATTTAGGGACTTTAATCGGTTATATCTGGTTCCTCGCATCGCTCAAAGCACCTGACTTAGGCACATATGCCACACTTTCCAGATTTGTGCAGGAAATCATCATGTGCGACACTGACCCCACCTTTCTCGATTCCATTATTTGTTAGGATTCATGTGGCGATTTATCACGGAGAATGCTGATTTAGTCGAATCAGATACTGAACCATCAGATCATACCCCACCATCAGATCATACCCCACCATCAGGGAATAAAGCATCTAGGTCCATTTTATGTGTGTTTGAGGAGAAATGGCTGCCAACAGCTCAATAATGCCCCCATCATCACGTCTCCCCTCACCATCATCAATCAAGATCAGGAAAGAAATGATCCAAGGTCGTCTGGAAAAAAATATCACCTCTCGCATTTGCCATATGTGATAAACCCAAACATTTGGTAAATAAATGCCATTAATTGAGTAATTTTAACGACATATGTCACTTAGTGGTCCAAATTCCACAAATCCAGCTCTCCAATCAAGAGAAAATCACACGCTCTTACAATAACATACGTTCTCAATTTCATCATACAAGGAATTGTCAGTACCTTCCACGTTTTCGCCTAGTGAGAGAATCTCTGAGGAAAAACCAAACCAAGAACTCACGATACGCCAATAATAAGATCAAGGGATGGATACCACCCCAGGATGTTCGATATCATGATGTCAACCAGGCGTCAATGTCTCATACAATTAGCAATACCACCACCCATACTATCTATTCGGTTAGGTCTAGTTCGGTGTGCAGTACTTGTACCAGTTTCTCTAATAGCATCGAGACATGCCATATGTTACAAAATTTTTGGTAGCTTAGGATTCAATGCCAAAATCCTATTGAGGAAGCTACTTTTTCCCCTTTTACACCAATAAGAATGCAAGAAATTCCTCCAACATAGCATCAAAATACCATAACTAAAATCCTACCACCACCTAATGTTGACGACACACAACACCACATATGATTCATTTCCTCATTTGTAGGAACCATGATTCACGTTGTCTGCTCATCATTTTTTGGTGCTAAGACTGCAAAATCCTCGTCACTAGTAGTAACATCACTGACAATGCAGAACCATCCCATCTGCACTTTTTCAACCTCGCTTGGTTCTATGACATCAACCAACGAATCATATTCTTGCTTTTCGACCAACACAACCAGGTCTGAATCCCAACCTCAAGACCTGGCACAACTCAAGTCAACACTGGATTATATTTTTCACTCAGGTGAAGATATTATAGAAGCCATGATGGAACTTGAATTTCCTTGGGATGCCATGCTTCATTTTTTCTACCCGAAAAACCTTTGTACCCACTAGCGCACCAACCCATGATATTAGTGCCATCAAATCAAAATATTTCCTCCCACTAGGAAAGGTCGATTGGTTCAAAATTCCCTCCCAACACTTGATGCATTTGAGAAAGGGAACATGTCCAATATTTCACCTACCATCAAGGTGAATATTTCAAACAAATCTAGAAAAGTCGAAGAGATCTCCCTTGGGGCAGTATGCTCTCCAAAAGAAATAACCACATACACATCCATGTTCCAAGAATACAAGGATATTTTTGTGTGGGATTACTCTGAGATGCTAGGCATCGGTTGCACCATTGTACAACATAATAGTGACACGTGGACTGATGCCCATCTTGTCAGGAAGAAACAATGATAGTATTGGGTTTCTAACCTTGTACCCGTCATGAAAAAAAGGCACCATCTGCGTTTGTACCATTTTCAGGGATCTTAACAAGGCTTGTCCCAAAGGAAATTACTTGACACCATTCATCGATCATGTCAACGACGATTGCACCAATCACAAGGCCCTATCCTTCATGGATGGGTTCTCTGGGTATAACCAAATCGAAATTCGCCATACAGATCAGTACAAAATAACATTTAGCAACCCTTAGGGTACATTCATATACCAAGTTATGCCTTTCATTCATAAAAATGTTGGTGCCACCTTCCAACGTGCCATGAATCACATATTCCACAATTTAGCTCATCTCATACTCACATATTTGGATGAAATCATAGTACGATCCAAGAAATGTGATAATCATCTAGATGATCTCTATGTGGTATTTCAGAGATGTCGACAATATAACCTATGCTTGAACCCTCTCAAGTGTGTACTCTGTGTCAATGAAGGAATACCATTGGGTTTCATAGTTTCCCATCAAGGTATCAATGTTGACCCTCTCAAAGTCCAAGCCATTGAGGCACCACCTCCAAAAACATTAAAACAATTACAAAGCTTACAGGGTAAGGAAAATTTATTACGATTCTTTGTCCCTGATTACACTACTTGTGCATAAGGTTTCTTGCATCTCCTTCCTCATGATATTCCCTTCCATTAGGATGATCAAGATCAAAAATAATTTGAAGCTTTAAAAGATGCATTATCTCAAGCTCCTTTGATTAGCCCACCTGACCACGAAAAATACTATACCCTATAGCTATTAGCATTAGAGGTATCCATCGCTGGGGTGTTAGTCCAAGACAAACCAGATAACAAGGAGCATGTAATTTATTACATCATCAATAACTTATATGGGCCTACATTGAAGTATGAACCACAATAAAAATCTGCCTTAACTCTTGTACATTATGCGCAAAATATTCGACATTATACCATCCTTCGTACCACTACCGTAATAACATCAATTAACCCCATGAGGTATCTGCTCACTCACCGTATGATGAACCACAAATATGCTCGATGGATTTTTGTTATAAAATAATTTGATCTATAGTTTAATTCTCTTAAGAGAAAAAAGGCGCTCATCCTTTTCGAGTTCATCATTGATCTCCCAACATATACCCAAGGATCTCTCGTTAATGAGGCTCTTCCCAATGAAAATATATTTTTAGTATCAATGGATGACCCTTGGTACGGCGATCTCTTCCACTTTCTACGAACTCAAAAGTTCAAACCCCAGCTTAATTGCGACGACTGGAGGCACATATGCCACCAGGCCCCCTTTTACTTGTTTTTGGGGGATTTTATCTATTGACGAGGCATCAAAACCATCCTACGTCAATGCCTAAACCACCAAAAAGTTGAGCAAGCCTTAAATGATTTCCGCAACGGGGCTTGTAGCAGCCACCTCTTAGGGATGGCCACCACCCAAAAAAATCCTTCGTGTCAGTTGATTCTGACCGACCCTCTTCCACGATTTCATAAAAACAGTCAAAATATGTGAGCAATGCCAATTATACACTCATAATGCATGAGAACCATCCACTCCCCTACACCCATTCATCATGGCTGACCCCTTTTGCAAGTGGGGTATCGACTTCATGACCTGTAACCGCCCATCATGCGACAACCACAAGTACATTATGGTTGCTATGGACTATTCACCAAATGGGTAGAAGTAATGCCCACGTATAATATAGCCACAAAACCACGACACATTTTTTCTTCAACCATGTCATAACATGGTTTGGTGTTCCCAAGGAGTTGATTTTAGACCATGGTAAACATTTCGAGAATGAAATATTTCAAGAGCTATCCCAACACCCTGGTTTTTCTCAGGAATTTTCTACACCATACTACCCTCAGTCTAACGATTAGGTAGAAGATGTCAACAAGGTTCTCAAAACCATGTTGCAACACATGGTGAACACTCATAAACCAATTGGCACGATATGGTGTTCTCATCCCTATGGGAATGCAACACAGGAGTCAAGGTGTCTATAGGGTTCACACCCTTCCAACTAGTATATGGGGTCAAATATATACTTCCCATTGAGTGTGAGATCCATACCTTACACTCTACCATCAAGATTATTAGTGACACCAAACCTTTGGAACAAAGGTTGGTACACTTGGAGCTTGTAGATGAAAGTCGATGAGAATCCCCCCAGAATAAAGAATCACACAAGAAGAGGGTTAAAGCCTCATTTGATTACAACATCACCCCTCAGATATTTACAGATGGGTAGTTAGTCCTCTGCTACGATGTTTTGCAAGAAGCGGTTGAAAGTGGGAAGTTCAAAACCCTATGGAAGGGCCCATACACTATCAAACATTTCCTCTATAAGGGGGCATACATCTTGTCAGAGCCCAATGGGACTTTCCTAAAAGATCCCATCAATGGTCTCTACCTCGAAGAGTTTCACCCATAAAATTCTAGAATGAACATGTATGCACCATGAATTATTTTTTTTATGACCACCCAATCATGGATTCACTCTAAAAATATCTCTCGCGTCATGTGTTATAGATGGATCATTCGCTAGCCTATAATTATAGATTTTCTGACTGTGCATCTCAATGGTCACAAAACCTTGATGTTGCAACCTGGGCCATATATTCTCCTGACCGGACACCTCATCTCTCTAATAGACTTTGTATTGGGTCAGCCACCTGCAATCAAGCTGAATAATTCCGTCATAAGTCTCTTGGCCGATTCCTACCACTTAGGAATCCATCACTTGCATGTATTCCTTGATTTCTAGCTTGTTGTATCCCAAATGAACAAGTCCTTTCAGATTTGTGATTTGTGCATTTTTCGGAAGTATCTACATGCACAAAGATTAACTTGACATTTTGAACATATCACATTTACACATATACCAAGGGATCAAAATCATACAACTGATCATATAGCTAATCAAATCCTTGACTGACATGCATCACACACACACACACACACACATATATAACCATCAAGATACATAAACAAGGAGCATGATATCCATCTTAAACAAATGCACAAATACATCAAAAGTATAGACACATAAGACACATTGTTAGGGTCCTATAAATATAAGAGTCCTGTATTTTGAATAAGTATTTATGCCATTGGGATATTGTAAATATTTATTTTGTCATTTCAAGTTTGTTATGTTGAAAAGAAAAAATGAAAAGAAAGAGAAAAAGAAAAAAAAAAGGAAATAAAAAAGGGGAATAAAAGAATAAAAGATTAAAAAATTTAAAAATATATAATAAAGGCCCCCTTATAGTGACCCAATTAAAATGCCGCTTTTAGAATTTATTCAAAAAGTTTCGATTATTTGAAAAACTTTGGTTATAATGTTTTTGGCATGATATGAAAATTTTTTGTCGTTTTGTTATAATAAGTGCACATATATCAATGATGGAGATCTCCTTCACTAGGATCAATGATGGGAGGAACTTTTCGGACCCCCTGACACTCTTGATGGTTAACGGAAGGAGGGGGGGGGGGGGGGGTTCTGAAAATCAGATTCTACCCAAACCCCCTAAGGCGATGTGTGAATCCCTCGGCCTTTTTAGGCCATCCCCTCAAAAAAGAACCTACCACTCACCTCCTCACCACCCACCCCCCCCACCCCGCCCCCGCACCCCCGCCTAAAAAAAAAAAAACCCGCCCTCTCCTTCACGCTTCTGTCTGTCACCTCTCGACATCAACTCCACCTATTCCCCCACACTGCTTGTCCTTCCTCAATCCTCTGAGGCATCGCCACATCATCCCTCTCCACGTCAACACCCTTCTGTACCATCCGACCATTCAATGTTCAAATTTTCCCGCCAATTGAACGCTGTGCATTTACTCTTTCCCCCTAAATTGGTCCTTTTCCAAATTAATGTTTCCCTCGTGCCTAAAATAGTTATTGTTCTATTATGATCCCTCACCATTCCCTTTATAAACCACCACAAGGTCTGATCTTTCTTCCCTTTCACGATTTTATTCTATGTGATGGTAGTTGTAGGGTGAATTTACAATGAGAAGGTGCCGTTTGTTAATCACTGTCACAACATAATACATTCAATTTGTAAACTGGGTGACCTGTTCCCTGATCATCCTCAGTTCAAAATGTCTACATAGAAGGGAAAAGGAAAGATGGTTGAAGAAATCCCTATGATTCCCCCAGTCCTAGACCTTGACAAAACACCTTTGACTGACACCCAATTCAAGATTTCTGAGACTGATTGTGAGTTTGATTTATACGAACTTCACAATTGGGCAAAATAAAAATACCTTGACCACAACAATGATCCGAGCAATATTGGGATCCTTTCTCCCCCAATTCATTTCCCCCCAGACCCATTTCTTCTCTGATTGCTCCACTTGGTGTCACCTCTAATACGTTCATAGCATGAAAGTAGTCATTGCTCAAAACAATGAAATTAGTTTCTCCATATCTCATAAAAGAATTTGTGAGGATTTACAAATAAATCAACAAGCCTCCCTACATCCCTTTTCCTCTGACTCATTGATGAAATTATATAAACAACTTACATTTCCTCAGAGAACTCATATTTTTGAGTATTTTCTCCTTGAAAATTCTGAGTTACCTAGAACAAACCCCCATACCCTATTTCATTTTCCCAAAAATTTCAAAACAGGTAATTTCAATGGCCACTCGACTACTTGGTTATAATTCAGACCAATGGGTAGATGAAGTAGTTTTAGGATTCTTGTCAGTTTTCTCAATGGGATAAAATCCTTTAGTTTTGTTTAATTATAGTCAATTCTTATATGATGCCATCCATGATCAGTTTATGAAATTCAAAGCTAAAGTAGTATTCAAGTATCAGTAAGTGTTAGCGTATCTCATGTTATATTATTAGGTAGATAGATTCAAATTCCAATTGCAGAAGTTGGACGAGCAGGGTAACCCTTTGTCAGTTATCCATTGGACTTCACTAGTCAGGAGGAATTCATAGGAATACATACATACAAATTTTGTGGAATATTTTCTACAAACTTCTTTATGTTTGTTATGCAATGAAATCATACCAAGGATATATCCAGAAATCAAGAAGGTCTTACACCTTTTAGAATAGTCAAAGGTTGGAGATAGGTACCTATACAAGAACTACACAGAGATTAGGATTTATGGAGGTGAACTCCCTCCATATGGCCTACCAGTTTTTGTACCACTAAGAATATTTTCTTTAGAGTATACTAGATAGATGCTTAATATGGATGAGCTACATTTTGCATCTAACAAGAAAAAAAACAGTTCAAACTAAAAGTGCAAGTGGGCCCTTACATTTTGAACACTAGAGAAACATCAAAGGAGGTGGAGACAGTCCTGAAAGAGATGAAGTTCAAACTCAGTTTTGTAGGTTTTAACCCCATACAGAAATTACCTGCATAAAAATTGTAAAAACTAAAAATAAACAATGGTAAGAGCATAAAACATAAAATATGAGAGCTTAGTCATTGGTCTAGCCCTACAATGCCCATTGTTTCTCTACACCAAGAAAACTTCTCAATGCTCATAGACTTCATCAATGCATCTGCAAAATTATTCAAAGTGTCCAGCTTTACCAACCACACCTTTTTGTCCTCAACCATATCCCTTACAAAGTGATACTGAACATCAATGTACTTTGTCTTTGAATGTTAAACAAGGTTCTTTGCCAATAAAATTGCACTTTGGTTGTCACAGTATATCCTTATAGCTCGCTATATTATCTCCATACTTGAGCACAATCTCTGCAACCAAACTAATTCCTTGCTTGCATGAGTGGCTACCATGTATTTTGTCTCTGTAGTTGAAAGTGCCACTATAGACTGTCTCTTACTCATCCAACTGACTTCACCTCCAAATAGGTTAAACACATACCCACTTGTGGATCTTCCCTGATCCAAATCTCCAGCCCAGTCTGCATCAACAAAGCCATGGATGTCCAAAATGCTGTCCAATCCTGGTCTTCCTTGGTAGCATAGACCATAATAATTAGTGCCACACAAATACCTGAAAACCAACTTCACTGCTGTCCAATTCTCCTTCCCTAGCTTTTACATAAACCTGATCAATACTCCCACTGCATGTGTAATGTCTGGTCTAGTACAAACCATTGCATACATCAGGCTACCGACTGCACTTGCACATGGAACATGAGACATGTCCTCTTCCTCTTCTTGTGTCTTGGGTGCTCAAAATATAATTTTACACCTATAGGAATAGTAACCTTCACTGTTTTAATATCTTGCATATTAAAACTCTACAATATTGTCTCGACATACTTCCGCTGGTTTAACCAGAGATTCTTCTTTGCACGAGCTAGTTTAATTTCCATGCCCAAAATATAGTTTGCAACACCACGATATTTCATGTCTAACTTGGAGGACAATTTGGTCTTCAATTCCTGGATAATTTCTTTGTTATTTCCAATCAACAACATATCATCCACATACAAGATCACATAAATAACACGGCCACAAATTAATTTAAAATACACACAACGATATGCTTTTCTTCCGGTGAAAGCCAAGTCCCCATATATATGAATCAAATTTCTGATGCCACATCCTTGGTGACTATTTTAACCCATACAGAGACTTTTTTGACCTGCATACCATTTCTTTCTTACCCTTCACAGCAAATCCTTCAGGTTGTTTCATGTAGATCTCTTCCAAATCCCCATGAAGAAATTTTTTCTGCACATCCATCTGTTCTACCTCAAAATAAAAAGCAATAACAACAGATAAAAGTAATGTAATAGAAGATACCTTGTCAACAAGAGAAAAAATAATTACTAAAATCAATTCCCAACACTTGGGAATAACCTTTTGCCACCAATCAAGCTTTGTATTTCTCCACCTTGCCTTCTACATTCATCTTCTTCTTAAACACCTATTTGATGCTAATGGGTTTCCTTCCAGTGGGAAACTTCACCATATCCCAAGCTTTATTTTTGTGCAAAGATGCCATTTCATCAACCATGACCTCTTTCCAAAGTTTTCTATCCTCTGAATCTACTGCTTCCCTAACAGTTATGGGATCATCATCAGTAATAGATAAAGAAAAAATTGAACAGAAAGTAGCTAGACTATACCTTTTTGGATGCTTTCTTTCTCAAACCGATCTTCTCACAACTGAAGTTTGTGGCTCTTCATATTCTGATTCCTCTTTCACTGTAGAGTCTGATTCCTCCTCGTTTATCTCAAGCTATATCTTCTCAAGTTCCTTTGGTAGGAATTCATTTTTAATAACATCTTTCACCTCTCTAAACATCACATGACGACTGTACACAACCTTCCTTGTTTCTGGGTTCCAAAGCTTATAACCTTTTAAGCCATCCTTATACCCAATAAAGATGCACCTTTTAGATTTACTATCCAACTTGATTCTTTTCTCCTTTGGAACATGTGTATATGCATGACATCCAAATACCCTCAGATGTGAAAGAGAGGGTTTCTTACCAGTCCATACCTCTTGTGGAGTCTTATCCTCCAATGTGGATTAAGGTGATCTATTGACCAGGTAACATGTAGTCTCCACCACCTCTGCCTAGAATTCCTGTCCTAACCCGACACCACTAAGCATGCTTCTTGGCTTTTTCATCAACATCCTATTCATTCTTTCAACAACTCCACTTTTCTTGAGGTGTGTATGGAGTAGTCTTCTGTCGTGCTATACCACACTTCTGACAGAACTCTTCAAATTACGTCTTGCAAAACTATCCACCGTTTTTTGTCCTCAGTACCTTTATCTTCTTCTTTGTCTGGTTTTCCACTAGAGCCTTAAATTATTTAAACCTGTCAATGGATTCATATTTCTTCCTGAGGAAATATATCCATGTATTCCTTGAGAAGTCATCTATAAACGATACATAGTACATAGAATTACTAGTGATGGAACCGAAACAAGTCCAAACACATCACTGTGCACAAGCTCTAATATCTGTTTCGACCTTTTATCACTAGAGGGGAAACTCACCTGATTCTGGTTACCATATACATAATTTTCATAAAAATAAAAATCCATAGAGAAATTAGACACGCCTTATACCATACCATTACCATGAAGTATTTGAAGGCCCATCTCTCCAATATGTCCAAGCCTTTGATTCCATAGCATGGTCTTTTCTCTAGAGACCACTAGATTTTCTGCTCCACTTTCAGGAACCACATAACTATTGCACCCATCAATCATAGTGCTACCCTGAAGCTTGTACAGATTTCCAATCCGAACTCCCGAAATAAATATTAGTGATCCATGAACCATCTTGTAGGTATCTTTCTAGAACACTGTTTTTACACCTGCATCATCGAGCTTGCTTACAAGAATCAGATTTATGGCTAATGAAAGAATATTCAGAACACCCGAAAGTGTTCTAATCCTTCCACCTTGCAACTTCAACTTGAATTTTCCACGGTTGACAATTCTTGCCTTCCTATCATCCCCTAAGAATACATCACCACCATAATATTTATCATACTCTCAGAACCACTCCTTGTGGGGAGGGAAGTGAAAGGATGCACCTGAGTCAATCAACCATGCCTCATGATCTACATGTGTACTTGAAGAAGAAGCCAAGTACACATCCCCACCTTCATCTGAGGTGGTTTTCACCTCTGTAGAAGGAGCATCATCATATCCCTTTCCTTTCTCAAGAGCTTTAGATATAAAGTCCTTTTTGAGGTGCCCTTCTTTTCTGCATTTCCAGCACACCTTTATAGGTTTTCCTGGAGATTTAGATCTTCCTTTAGATTTAGATCTCCCACTCGAGAATTTATATTTTTTTCTGTTTTGGGACTGTCCTTATATAGACAAGGCGTCACCATTTTGGCCCTTCATATTTTTCTATCTCATCTCCTCTGAAAATGAGGATGAGACTATTTCATCAAACTGCAAGGCAATCACATTGCTAGTTATTGCAACAACTAGACTATCCCACGAATATGGTACAGAACACAACAAATTGATGCACTTATCTTCATCTGAAATTTTTATATAAATAGATAACAACTAGCTTACCACAATATATAAGGCATTCAGATGCTCTATCACCGAGTTTGCGTTCAAATGCTCTATCACCGACTCTGCATCCTTCATCCTCAGTTTTTTTCGTAGGAACAATTTATTTACCAGAGACTTAGATTGGTACAAAGTCCCTAACTTGTCCCATAAAGCTTTCGCTGAACCTTCCCCTGATACATTCAACAATACTGAATCTAATATACACAACCCTATTGTGCTCTTTTCCTTTCGATCCAACTTCGCCTAGTCTTCCGTTAATAGTAACATTGGTTTAGTACCCGGATCTACCACAATCCACTGATATTTATCCACCAACAATCCTCCATCTTGAGTTTCCACAACTCAAAACTTTGACCATTAAATTTATCAATCTCTATATTTCCACTACTTGTTATCTTCTTTCACCACAAGAATTGATCCCGTAGATCTCCCACTGAACATGGTCTACCACAGGCTCGAGCAAAACCCCTCAATAGCAAAGGTGTCCCCTTGAAGCAAAAACAACTATGATAACAAATTTAGGTTTTAACCCCATATATAAATTACCTATATACGAATTCTAAAAACAAAAAATAAAAAATGGCGAGAGTATAAAACATAAAATTGATATACACAGAGATTTTCCCCTGGATCCCAAAACTAGGACTACCCAATTGATTTTTCATTATATTCCTTTCAATATTACAATACATATATATACATGCCAAAGAATCCATAAACGCCAATGCATTAACCATGGATTAGAACATAAGCGTAGTCCCTTGACCAGATCTACAAAATACCATGGGTAGAAAATCATCATGCCCAAAACTATGTGCGAAAACCATGCACAAAACCATACGTAGGTATGCCCACCTAACATATGGTCCAATTTTTTTTTCCCTTGGGCACTACCCCAAACCCCATAGAGGGGGGCTAGCCCCCCCCTTGAACCCCCTGACAGGGGGGATGCCACCCTAACCCCCCTGCTGCACTCGACACAACGAGGAGGGATCACTATCGCCCCTTGATGACCCCCCCCGCACGTGAGGCTAGTTGTGGAAAGATTATAACACCCACCCAAAAATTTTTACATGGTCCTATGACCCCTTGGGAGTAATCTCTAAGCTAAGGGTTGAACAAAAAAGTACCCCATATCCTCATACGCCAAGGCCAGAGATAGAGCAATATGCAAACCAAGAGAATGGCTAGAAAACACTTTGCAGGAAGCTAAAGAACAATTTGTAAGTCAGTCATCATTACAAAATCCCATCCATAAACATAAAGAAAGAAAGAACCTAAGGGAAATCATGTCCCCTACCAAATCAGAGACACAAGTTGCATACCTTCTTGTTTTTAAGAGAAAGAAGAAGGATCAACAGACCGCAAAAGTTGATAGTAGAGATAATCCTCAGGTGATCAAAATTCAGGAAGAATCTTCAAAAGAAAGGGACACACATGAGTAGACAAATTTGGTTTTGATAGGCACTCCTACCACCTCACTCCCTTATATAGAAGAGATAACTCAGTCTCCTGTTTCTTTTATTTCTCAAGCTCCACCGTAGCTAAGTATTGTTGCTAGGTACAGAGAGATTAAACTGGAGAATGAAGCTCTCAAAGCTTCAACATATTCAACGTTTTGGAAACAAACTACCACAACTCAACATAGACTATTGTCTAATTTTGACTCATAAAAGGGGCAATTTCAAATGGCCTTCTTGGAGCCCAAGGTTGTAGCCCCTAGGGGTGCCGAAGATTATAAGGCCTAAATATTTTTAGTTAACACTAAACATGTCCATGAAATTGATCAGATCAATTTTCATAAGTAGACATGTGAAATGATTTATTCTACTTTGACCAGCTCTGCCACAGCTGCTTCAAAATTCCAGGCTCCAGTGAAAAATGTGCACTCACAACTCAAGATTTATAGGATGTCCTCTATGGCTAAAGATAATAGAATCATAACGTTGGAAGAATTAGTTATTAAACTAGGATATGATCCTAGTGATGTCAATGCAGTAGAGGAAGTGATCAAAAGAAAGAATGCTGACATTTAGGCTCTTAGAAAACAACTCAAACTCCCAACTACATAACACCCCTAGACCAAAAAAGTCACAAGTTTTGAGATGGAGAAAGAAAAGTTGTTTACTTTAGTGGTGGAGAAGAATGCTCAAATACAAAAAATGGAACAAGACATGGAGGCACTGCTAAAGGAAAAGGAAAAATGGGAAGGAGCATGTACAACAACAGGTACATCAACAAGAACATCAACAACAAAATATATAATTCAGCCCCTATCACAAATATCAATTTCAAATTCCTCAGAAAGGCTAACTCAAGCTTTGGGGGAATTGTCATTAACAAACAGAGAAGTAGAAAATCTGGCAGCAGCTCTAACCAAGATGGAGGAAAGAAATATAAAGGAAGATAACACATACTTGGCAGAAGTACAAAAGAACTTCAAACTTATTTAGCAAATTCAGAAGTATGAGGACCAATCCATCATTATTCAAATGTTAGGAGAAGAAAAGAGCAACATTTGGCATAACATCAATGCTAAAATTACAGACTTATGGCCCTCCATTCAAATCATCTTTGAACAGGAGGAATTGGTACGAAGAGTGAAGGCAGTAGTAGAGAAGACAAGAGCTGATATTGAGCATAGACCAGAAGAAGCACACAAAATTATCAGGATGCTGAACTCTAAAACCAAAGAAGAATTGGAGGAGCTCAATATCCAGGACAAAACAAAAACAGTGATGGAAGTCAAAAGATTTTTGACTAAAAGAATCTGATGGTGTAGTTGGAGAACAAATACAAAGAGATGGAGCTACAGGTAAAGAGATTCAATAGAAAGTTTTCTATTCGTAGGAAAAAGGAATTCCAGAGCTCATAAACTCTAATGGAAAATTGATTCCATTAGAGAATTATCAATAACAACTATGCAACATTGCTGCAGATATATCAAAGTTTGGAAAAGAAAAGGGAATCGTTAGTGGAGAAGTTTTCCTACAAGACCTGCAACATGATTTGAATATGAATATATAAAACGAAATTCATCATTTGTTTGTAAATAGGCCAAATTTCCAAATTTACACTAACGTGGATGAAAAATTTAGGAGCATGGTAAATTTTTCAATCGCACAAGAAGAAAGGTGGGACCAACTACTGGAGTTGGTCGAGCAAGTGTAAACCAAAGACCTACATTTTTGGCACAAAAGTAGAACCAAGGAGCGGAAAAGGAGCACAGTTGGCAACATATTCCCTCAAAAATTTCAACAGACAACCAAATTTGTCTAAGGCTTCTATTTTTTAGTTATGTTTTAGAGAAATATGTAATTTTGTTAGAATATCTTTTGTAATGAATTCCTTTTTGGAATCCGAAAGTAGTTTAGCAGAAAATCTATAAGTATATTGTAATAAGGCTTAACAAGGGTTGGAACTTGTATGAAGAAAGGAACTATATTTTGATGTAAGTTGTGCATTGTATTGAAGTGATCAATTTACAATAATACATAGATTTTTTGTTCCAGGATTCCTATGTCAAGAAATTGGTGATGTACTTTCTCATGTGAATTTGTTATTTTCTCAGTTTTCCATATGTTTTTTGTCTCTATTGTTTCAAGAAGATAAAGGGCCGAATTTATTAAGTGTACTCTGCTCTGGCTTGTGAACAATGTTTTCATTCTGATGTTAAGTATATAATTCATCCTAGCATGCTTTATATTTAATTGAACTTAAATCGTATTCATCCTATCCACACCACATATACTTTAAAATATCCAAAAGTTTGCCTATTCTGCCCTGTTACAACTGCTATGTCATTTTTGTGTTTGATCACTGAAAGACTCTTGATTCCATGCCCAATGGAATTTCCTGCAATTTTCAACCAATTCTTTGAAAAACCATCCTTAGAACTAAATAAATAGCATAATACCTTAAGACAGAAGTTAAATAAGATAGAGAGATCCCTCTCTAAAGATGGAAGGGCTAGATCCCATCTTTGCAAGTGATTTTGTGGTTACCTCTGGGTTTCTCTCCATAGTCTAAATTATAGAGTGATAACATTTCGGTGACCATACTGGGGACAATCTAATACAAACTATATTTTTTCCCTAGTAAATAGCCCTTTCAAAGCTCAAAGGTATTTCTAGTGTGTGACTGTGAAATAAATTCTATTTAAGGCTGTTTTTTCCACCCAGATTTTGTACATTTATCTATATATAAATAATCTATTGAAGATCTGGCTCCTAGAAAGATCTACACTGGATCCCATCCAAATCCTAACCCACCTGAAATTGTACATAATCCTGAGAAACATATTAGGAAGAAGAGTTTTACTGAGAGCCAAGAAAGCAAAAATCCTATACCCAGAGTTAATTCTCTCCCTAAAAATTTGATAACTGCAAGGATATTTAATTTGACTTACCTTTCGAGCACAATATTTTCCGAACCAAGTCAGAAAGATTTGTTCGTGAGACATTTTTTGATCAAAATATTTTGAAACCTTATATCTTAACACATCAACTTGTCATTTCAGATTCTGATGATGATGTTATAAAACCTTTAATAAACTTGATGATTTGGTGACTAAATTGAATCAAGCTACTCATAAATAATTTACTGATCAATCAAATATTTCTTCTTCTTCTACCTTAGGACCCACCCCTCCAGTGGTTTCTCTTATTTCCATTGTCCCTATTTCATCTACCATCCTTACTAATTCTATACCAACTCAACAGATCATAATCCCATCTTCTTTACCACCCTAAATATCCACATCTGTTAGGCCCCTATAATACTAGTGATTCCCCATTACTATTGTCATTGTAGACCTTATTTTTATTATTGTGCCCCTATTGTCCCCATATTTTTATTAGCGTGCCCTATATAAGCCCACTATTGTTATTGTTGTGCCCTCATATTATTATTATTATGTTGGCTTTGATTATATTGTGACTCCTTAGACTCCTATATATAGAAAGGAGGTTTAGTCATTTGTATCATCCAAGAATTTTTCATTTGTGTAATGTAAAGGAGGTTGCCCCCTTGAAGAGGCTGATTTTGAAGGCATTTATCTATATTTTCTTCTATTTTGTGAGTTGGTTGCATAACATTTGGTATCAAAGCTTTGGATTCTAGGGTTTCGCTGCTCCAAACATGTCATCATGGAATTTTCTATATAACTTTTTTTGTCTGTGACATTTCATAAGCTTAAAAAAAACCCATTTGAGAAGAAATATCTCTGAACAGTGTGTCCGGATTTTAGATCCTTTGCGCTATATTTTTGGAGATATGATCCAAGGAATTTAGGGTTTTTACAGGATAATGAATTATATCTCAAACCTGTGACCTTGGGAAAATCATCATAACATTTTCTCTGGGTATTATATTGAAATTTAGTAAGAAGTTACAGAAAGAGAATGGACTGTAGTTTTCTGTGCATCATCTTCAGGTCCAAAGGTTGAAACAATGCCACATGACATTTAGCACAAGTTCACTCTACTAAAAAAGTGTATAATCATGTCATCTTGGGAGATTGGGAATAACGCTTTCTTGGAGAATCCAATTTCAATCAGACTAGTGGTGTTGGAAAGAGGACTTAGAGGGCTACAACAACTCCCAATTTCAGACCTTGAGGATTTGAAATTTCAGAGATACAAGAACCTCAATATTGAGCTCCTACAAAGTGAAAAAGGGTGTATAGTTTTTTTAAAATTTTTGCATAGCTTGGTTTGAAAAATTAGTTTGCAGGAATTCAAAGGGCATAGTGAAACATAATTATCATTAATTGATGCCCCGAAGAAAGAAAATGGAAACACCTAGTAAGAAACTTGAAAGCTCTAGAATGACTCATAAAGAAGAGGTAGAAATGCAACATGATATATCAAACTTACGAGACCAAGTGCAACAAAATTTACACTCACAAAAAGTAACAGAAGCTAAGATGGATGGTTTAAAGAAAGGCATGGAAGCTAAGATGGATGGCGTGGAAGATAATATGGATGGTTTAAAGAAAGGCATGGAAGCTAAGATGAATGACATGGAAGCTAATATGGATGGTTTAAAGAAAGGCGTGGAAGCTAATATGGATGGCATGGAAGCTAAGATGAATGACGTGGAAACTAAGATGGAAGGAAAAATGGAAGAATTGAAGACAGATTTGACAATGTTGCTACAAGAAATGTTTACTAAAGGTGAAAGGGTATTAAAGTAAACTCATGATAAGAACAAAAGAAATGTTAATAATGATTTCATAGACTCTAATGTTGGATTGAAGACCCACCATGTTCCAAAGATCGATATGAGGATGTTTGATGGAAAGGATCCAATAACATGGATACTACAGATGGAACAATATTTGATCTCCATAATGCGCAAAACACACAAAAGGTATGCATAGCAACTTTATATTTGGAACCATATCAGTTTGTATGGTATCGATGGATTTTCTCTTGTAAACAAATTGTCACTTGGGAAATTTTTATGGAAGAAATGATAACACATTATGAGGATACAAAAGCAACACCTTTTTTAGCCAATTGATAAATCTCAAACTAAAGGGTTCAATGATGGAGCACATTGAGGACTTCCAAAAATTGAATATAAGGGTAAAAGATATTCCAGAGGAGCATAGGATTGATGTGTTCATAGAGAATTTAAAGGATAACATCCAACATGAGGTTCACCTTTGGGAACTCGATTCATTGGAGAAGGCATTCAGGTTGGCAAGAGAAATGGAAAGAAAAATTATGGCAACCAGGAAACCTACCACTCACAACTATAAAGACTGAAGTGTTGTTGCCCCTAGCCTTCCACAACCTACAAGGTTGACACCACAAAAATTGGAAGAAAAAAGAGTAAAAGGGCTTTGTTACAGTTGTGATAGAAAATACACTGAAGGTAATAAGTGTGCTGAGAAGAAATTATTTTACATAGATTGTGAAGAGGAGGAAGAAAAGGAATAAGAATCATCAAAAGAAGAGGATATACACTAGAAACAAACCCTAGATAAAGAAGAAATGAATCCGACCATATCTTGTAATGCATTGGCCAGAATTACCACTCCTCAAACTATCAATATAGAAGGACATATCAAGAAGAAAAACGTAATAGTGTTGATTGATTTGGGAAGCACCCATAATTTTATTCATTGTAAGATAACCAAGGAATTGAATTGTTTCCTATATCCAACACCAGAGTTTCAAGTGGTCGTTGCAAGTGGAGGAACCATAAATTGCTCTGGAAAGTGCCATAATATCAAGCTATCCATGGGAGAATATGTATTGAATAACCCAATACTTTCCATTCCAATGGGTGGTGATGATGCTGTACTAGGAGTCCAATGGCCACAATTCTTGGGTACAATATCTTTTAATTTTCAAGAACTTTTCAAATTTTGTTCAGAAGGAAAGGAAGTTGAATTGAGGGGCATCACAAGGAAAATGGGAAAGATAATAAGCTCTAAAGGAATCACAAAGCTTCTAAATAAATAACAATGAGGCATAATTGCACAATTATGTTCGCTAGAGATTCCCACATCGAAATCATCTATTTCTCCATATCTCCAAAAAGTCCTTGACAATCATTCCAAGGTATTTGAGACTCCAAAAGCCTCCAACCTATTCGTGATCATGATCATTCTATTCATTTGATTCTAGGAATTGTTCCTCCAAACATCAGGCCTTACAGATAACCCTATGCCCAAAAGAGTGAAATTAAACGTATGGTTGCAGAAATGCTAGAGGCTGGTATAATTCAACCTAGTCAAATTTCTTTCTTTGCTCAAGTACTATTCGTGCACAAGAAGGATGGATCATGGTGCATGTGTCCAAATTATAGGGAGCTCAACAAGCTCACTATTAAAGATAAATTTCCCATTCCTCTCATTGACGAATTATTGGATGCATTTCATGGATCAATTTACTTCACCATTTGTTCAGGATATCATCAAATTAGAATGAAGACTAAAGAAATTCCGAAAACATCATTTAGAACTCATGACGGTCATTATGAATTTTTGGTCATGCCTTTTGGCCTTATCAATGCACCTTTTACATTTTAAGGTTTGATGAATTCCATTTTCAAACCCTTCCTTAGAAAATTTGTGTTAGTATTTTTTGATGATATACTAATCTACAACAAGTCTTGGAAGGATCATGTTCAACATGTTGATAGGGTGCTCAAACTATTGGAGGAGAAACAATTATATGCAAAAAGCTCCAAATGTTTATTTGGAGTACAAGAGGTGGAATATCTAGGTCATATTGTATCACATGAGGGTGTTAAGGTAGACCCTAGCAAAACTAAATCCATTAAGGAATGGAAAATCCCCACATCCATAAACCATCTGTGAGGATTTCTCAGGTTGACAGGGTATTATCGCAAGTTTGTTAAGAATTATGGGAGAATAGTAGCACCTCTAACAACATTATTGAAGAAAGATGCATTTTCTTGGACTCCAAAAGCAACAAAGGCCTTTGAACATCTTAAAGAGGCAATGTGCCAAGCACTGGTCTTAGCTATGCCTGACTTCACAAAAACCTTTATTGTGGAATGTGATGCCTCAGGAAATGGAATTGGTGTTGTTTTAATGCAAGAAGAAAGACCCATTGCTTTTGAAAGTCGTCTAATCAAAGGAAAGTATTTACACAAAGCTATTAATGAGAAGGAAATGTTAGCAATACTACATGCACTTAAGAAATGGCGACCCTACCTAATGGGAAGACACTTCAAGGTAAAAACAGATCATGATAGTCTTAAATAATTTTTAGAACAAATATTATCTTCAGAAGAGTAGCAAAAATGGGTCACAAAGATGTTGGGTTATGACTTTGAAATCATCTACAAAAAAGGGAAGCAAAATGTTGTGGCAGATGCATTCTTAAGAAAGGATGAGGATGTGGAAGGTTTTCTTTGCGCCATTTCTATTATCCAACCATATTGGATAAACGAAGCAAGGGATGAATGGAAGAATGGCGAAGAAGTGTGGGCACCCATTCAAAAGTTACAACAAGATCCCAGTACATATGATACATTTATCTGGAAAATGATTCGTTATGGTACAAAGATTGCTTATACCTATGTAAGAATTTCCAATTCAAACAAAAGATTCTTATGGAATTGCCAACTTGTCCCTTAGGAGGGCACCCAGGATTTTTAAAAACTTACCACAGGGTTAAGAAGATTTTTTTTTGGGATGGCCTTAAATCAGATATTCAAAAGTTTGTGCCTTAATGTTTGTTTTTCCAACAAAAGAAAGTTGAAACAATTAAGACCCCAAGTCTATTTCAACCTTTATCCATTCCAAGCCAACGTTGGGAGGAGGTTTCAATGGATTTTATCATAGGTTTACCCAAGTCCGAAGGAAAGAGTGTCATAATGGTGGTAGTTGACAAACTTACCAAGTATGCACACTTTTGTGCATTATCTCATCCATTTAAATCCAATACAATTTCTACAACATTTATGGAAACAATTCAAAAGCTACATGGAAACCCAAATATTATTGTAAGCAACAAAGATCCCATTTTCATTGGAAACTTTTGGACAAAATTATTTTCTTGTCTCGGTACTCAGTTAGCTCATAGCTCATCTTATTATCCTCAATCTGATGGGAAAACTGAGATAGTAAACATATGTTTGGAAGAATATCTTTGTTGCTTTGTCTTTGATAAACAAACACAATGGATCAAATGGTTGCCTCTGGCTAAATGCTGGTATAACACTTCCTACCATACTGTAGCAAAAATGACCCCATTTATGGAACTTTATGGATATCATCCACCATCCATCACGTCATATTTAATAGAAAATTATAAGGTTCAAGCAGTGGAAGATCACATCAAGCATCAACAACAAGTTCTCCAACCCTTAAAGGATAACCTCACTTTGGCGTAGAATAGAATGAAACAATAGGAAGATCAACATCGCAACAAAAGAAGTTTTGGTGTAGGTGAATGGGTATTCCTACGTCTACAACCATATAAACAAATGTCCCTCAAGCAAGTTAAGAAGGACAATAAATTATCACCAAAGCATTATGGTCCATACAAGGTGTTGAAAATATTGATACTATGGCATGCAAATTGGAGCTTCCTGCAGCTTACCGAGTGCACCCAGTTTTCCATGTTTCATGTTTAAAGAATGTTATAGGTAACAAGCTCCCAGTTCAAACAATATCTCCAAAACTTGACGAGGAAGGAAAAATCATATTGGAACCTGAAGCAGTCACAGAAACAAGAACTTGAAAACTACAAAATCGATCAATTTCAGAGTATCTCATCAAGTGGAATAAATTACTCGTTGAAGATTCCACATGGGAGGATGAGAACAACACTTTTTGAAAGAGAGGGGCATGTAAAACCCCTATAATACTAGTGATTCCCCCATTACTATTGTCATTGTAGCCCTTATTGTTATTATTGTGCCCCTATTATCCCCATATTGTTATTAGTGTGCCCCATAGAAGCCCACTATTGTTATTGTTGTGCCCTTATATTATTATTGTTATGTCAGCTTTGATTATATTGTGAGCCCCTAGACTCCTATATAAAGAAAGGAGGTTTATTCATTTGTATTATCCAATAATTGTTCATTTGTGTAATGTAAAGGAGGTTTCCCCCTCGAAGAGGCTGATTTTGAAGGCGTTGATCTATATTTTATTCTATTTTGTGAGCTGGTTGCATAACAACATCATCTGTAGTCTCATTCTTCCCATTTACTGGTCATGGCATCTCATGATGCTGCTCTTGTCTTACCAAGACAACTTCATGCCCTACCATAGGATTATCAGAGCCGTATACCTCAATTTGATGGAAATGGGCCAATAAAAACACAACAACACATATATAGAATGAATGACTATTCATGTTTACAAGAAGTTGACAAAGATGATGTGAAAATGAGACTCTTTGCACAAATTTTGACAGGAGAAGTTAGGAAATGGTTCAAGGCATTTCCAACAGCTAGTATTTCAGATCTCCCATAAATTCACTGAAGTTTTCTCACATGATGGGACTTAAAGAAGAATCCTCTCCAAATCTTGGCTGAATATGAGAGTATAAAGAAAGATCCTGGTGAAACAGTTCAATATTACTACACTAGGCTCAATAACATTTACAATTCTATTCCAGCAACAATACAACCTCCACCAGGGCTAGATCCTGATACCCTAGAAGAAATGCAAAGGAATGTTGTTAGTGTGGAAGCAAATTTATTGGCTAAGAGAGTAAGGTTAAAGGCTGAGAGGAGAGTCACAATCAAAGAAGAACCCTCTTCTTCTTCATCAGATTCAAAGTTAGACACCTTAGTTAAAACCATGGAAATAATGATGGAAAGGATAAGTTTAACTGACAGGCTCCACCAAGAGAAGCTCAAGGGGGTCCTCAAATCAGAAATCCTAATTTTAGTAGAAATCCACCCCAAATTAAACATAGAGAAAAGAGGTCCAGCGGATCAGCAAAAAATTAGATCTCCATTCCAGGAGAATTATGTAGACAAAGAAGCTGAGATAACGGAGGACCCCAAAGAGAATTAAATAAACTTATTTGGGGAAGGATAAATAGACAATATTTTATTAACTAAGGAGGAACAAGATATATTCTTGTTATCACAGCTATAAGTCATCCTTATAGAGTCAGATGACTATAAAAATGGATATCAAAATTCTATCATGGAGGTACACAAACAATACAATTTGAGAAGTAAGAAGACTGCAGGAAACCCTCTTAAGAATATTCAGAGTGATTCCCCTTCCACTATCCAGACAAAGGATGATTCTCAAAGGGATACTTCTCAAAAATAGGATGTAAGTATCAAAGAAGTGGATAAACCTCAAACATATTTCAGTATTGAAAATGAATTAGCCAAGGTCAAAATTTCTATTCCTCTGATAGAATTGATTAACAAGAATGCATATAGAGCTCAAATCATGAAGGCACTAAAAATAGGGGAGGGAACAAACATAGTCAACTTAACTCATGACCAACCTAAATTGTTGTTTGGAGCTGAAGTTGGAGGGAAGTTTCAAGATGGAAATGTGCCACCCTTCTATGTCAGTTTGAATACCCATGAATATATTTTACATAATGCCATGCTTGATTCTGGTGCTTCTCACAATCTTATGAAAGTGTCATGTTCAAGAGCGACTTTCTACCAATAAAGTTTCTTCAAGTTTTCTTCCCAATTTTCCCCAGTCATTGTTGACCAGTACCTCTTTATTTTTTGTCAAGCTTGAGGAGGATAACATATGCTTGTTCTATATTTTTCCCTTCGGGAAACCCATCGCTATGTTTTAACGAGCCCAGCGATAGTGAAACTCGTTCTTGTCTGTATGGACAAGCTTGTCGCTATTTGGGTCTTAACGACAAAGATAACTAAGTCCTTTTCAATTTTAGAGAGTCTGAAAAAGGGACGTAAAGAAAACTCCAATAATCCTTTTTCATCATATAATCCCTTGAGTCTGAAAAAGTATAAAACAATACAAAAGGGATGAATTTTCAGTACTTTGAACGAGTCGAACAAAACAAGCGCTCGATCGTTTTGTGTAATAATCCCTCAAGTCCAAAAAGATTAAAATCTAAAGGAGGGATAGCACTTGCGGTCACTTTAACGAGCTGGAGAGGCTAATTTCTCAGCAATCTTTTCATATTTTACGAGTCAGTTGAAAAGGGCTTTAAAGGAGACTCGTTTTTTGAGGAACGAGTGATAAATTAGGGTAGCAACGAATTCTAGGTAAGGTTTGGAATTTTCCAATCACGACAGTGTCACAAGGATGGCTAACAAGATCACTCTTCGCAGCTGTTCCTCAAAAAGGGTAAACAATCAAATGGAGGTGAATGATCGGCCAATATAGAGTGGAGGTGATGATGAGAACACGACCAAGGCTTCAAAGGCTGATGATAATACATTCACGATGGTTATTTACCGGAAATAGGTTCATTTTTTAATGAGCTTAAACTCTGGGGGAACATTTGCTCATTGCTTATGTTTATTTTTTAACGAGCTTGAATTCCGCGTTAAAACTTCTCGATCCAGTCGTATAATAAGGATGTCTCATTTAAAAATGGCATTTTTTTAAAGCTTTGCCCTGCATACTTTATTTATGCAAGTTAGGAAACGACCAATCCTATGAGTTTAAAGGGTTAGAGGACCTACAAATTTAAAAAATAAATGGTCGCTCTTCGCTTGCATGCCAAAAGGTTTGCATGCCCCCAAGTATAGTGAAGTAGAGTTTCCAGCTTACCCCTCAATTTGCAGACAAAACGTTTGTTTTATCAGGAAAGGCCTACCTTTTAACATAGGTATCTTATTCTGGTCTAACTCCATTTTCCTAAATGGACGGGTGTGTCAACCAGCCATATATCCTTCGTGGAAACCTACCCTATACCCAAGGTTTTCCTATTGAAATAGGCTAGGGTGCATGCCCCCTGGGTTTTAGTCATATCCTTCGAATCACTCGCGCTCATCAGGAGGACGGACTAGGGATTGATGAGACATTCCTTGTGTGAAAAGACCATTAGGGGATGGTATATGACTATTTGCTATGTGTGAACCGGGGAATGAAAGTTGTTCTATGATCTTGATCAATCTTCCTTCATGCGGAAAACACATTACTTTAAAGAGTGAGGAGACAATGGCTCCCATGCAATAAATATAGTCACGTCCAAGGAGTAGATTATAATCCAGGGGTCCTTGGACTACCATTATGTTCATGTGAGCGGTTTTCCTTCTCAATGTTATCGGCACATTGGGAAGGATCCCTAACGGTCGACTGGTTCCTTTGTCAAAGCCTATTAGATTTCTCATTTCAGGCAAAAGCGGTGCGAACCAAGCGCTTTCCAAGCAGTTGAGGAAAGGATACTCACAGAAGCCCCTTCATCTATGATGGTACTGGCCATGACCATTCTGTATATTTGAGCAATGATTCGAAATGGCACACTAGCCGGTAAGCAGGGTCTTCCTAGTAGATTCCAATCTAAGGAAATAACTAGGTTGCTTGGAGGTGGGACCAAATAGACGGCCGGATACGACTCTGACGAATTTCCTTCTTGTGGTAAAGGAACGGGTAGACTGACCCCACGTTCATCGGAGTCTGTGCTTACGAAGAGAATTTGGACGATGTCGTTCTTGTTCTCTTCGATGACTATATCATCTGAAGATGGATCCTCTGAAGGCAAGACCGGGTCAACTACCGCCTCGACCTTTTGACTTTCGTCTGGTGTGGATTCAGATGGTTTATCTTCAATGATAGACGCTTCGGCCGACCACAATGGCGTGTCAGCCAGATTTTCAACTAGTGACGGACTCGGCAAGAGCTTCTTATATCCAGGAGGAAGCCGTAACGGTGAAACTGGATGGTCGTCCAAAACTCTTTTAGCCTCGTCTAAGAAGGGTCAACGGTGGACGGCATGATCGCCTTCACACAGTTTACAAGGAAATTTACATTTTCCTTTTTGTCAAGGTGCTTCACTTTCACTAGTCGATGGTGTATTTTCAACATGATCATCAGCGGTTGATGACACCGGATTTTGCAAACGAGGAGACCAGTACCTTAAGATCGAGGGATGCAATGACAATCTCGATGATAGTGGCCTCCTTTGCAAATGACACATGGCGATTTAGGCTTGGACGGTGCAGTGTGTGGATTTTCATTAGACGATGCCTGGTTGCCCCTTTTCGCTTTTGGCTCCTTCTTCTTCTTCTCTTTCTTCTTCTTCTTCTTCTTCTTCTCGGTTACTTGATTTTTTGCTTTACCAGCTTCATCAAGCGAAGAGGAAGGAGGAGAGGAAGAATTGGACGAAGTAGAAGGTTGGGGGGTAACTCTGATATAGTTTAGTTGCTGACTTGATTGTTCAGGACTCACGGTGTTCTGAACGACAGAGGTTGAGAAGAGCCATACGGGCAAGCTGATTTTCAATCCTAGAAGCAACAATGTGGCCATATGGGGTGCACCAACATCTCCCCAAGAGGAGAAAGGACTAGGATCCCCCCCAAGGGGAACTCCTTGGTTGGTGGACTCCATTTTTCTCAACCTAAGACCAACGTAGGAAAGGTGATATTTATTCCGATTAAAATAAATTTTAGACGCTTTGACACAAATTGTTTTTTCAATTTTTAAGAGTCGAGAAAAAACAAAAGATGACTCTAGTCGCCTTCTATTTTTAATGAGCCTGAAGTGACAAGTGCTCAGATGGACCTTTTCCTTTAAGGAGTCTGAAAAGGAACGAAAGAGACTGCTCCGAAAATCTAGACAGAGGGATTACCAAACTAATTGCAAAACTGTAGAATACTTTTTACGGTATGGCAGTCAATCTTCCCGAATGTTGTGTTCAGTGCATTGCGATCGATAGGGTAGACATGGCTTCCTATGGATAAAGGATAAAGCCTATTGTGGTCTCCCAATATATACTCGACGGTACGTGGGAGCACAAGTCCGTACCATGAAATCACCCAACCAACAATGAAAACAACAATTACCAGGCTTTACGACGCCGGAATACGTCTCTAGCCTAGACTTCTAAATGTTGTGCGTTAGGTTCCAAAGCATTTTTAGATTCATTAAATTTATTTTACAGTTGATATTTCTTAAGAAATTTGCCTTTCAGGTTCACCGCGTGATGTAGATATACAATTCCTAAAATGCAATCTAAGATGATAAACAATCGTTTAATCTTCTTTTTGCAATGAAAATCCTAGCTACTAAGGAAAGAGAGATGATATTCTTTCAACATTGAGCAGAGAGCACACACTATATGCACTGTCCTAAATCAAACCAACAAACAATCTAAATGAAAATGCACATGCATGTATTTGTTTTCAGCCTTATTAATGTGTGAATGATAAAAAGAAATCTAAGCGCAAATCTGAATTACTTTTCAAAGCGACATTACTAACAAGTTTCTTTTCAAGACAAAATGAAGGCAATGACGACACTTTGCGATTTGGAATTGAAAACTTGCTTTCAACACTTGAAAAACTACTAATTCAAATCAAATACAAGAGTAACATTGTAATCAACTATCAAGAACAATTGGATTCTCTTCTATGACTGAAAATGACACTTGCGACACTTTCAAATCAAGAAACGACAGTTCAATTATGCTACTTCTTTGTAAAAGAGAACTGAAAATGGCTCAAAATACATAAAAAAAATTACAGTTCTTTGCACAATGGAGGTAGAATAATGGCAAGGAAGGGGGTTCCAACAGAGGTATACTGACTACAGACAGCAAAACTCCTGAATAGAGCTGAAAAGAGTGAACACAGAAACCAAAATCCAAGAGCAGAAAAGGCCTTGTCTGATCAGCACACCTGTAACACAGGGAAAGTGAGATGCAGCGCACCTACTACACTCGGGAAGTGTGATGCATCTAGAGTCCAAAGAAGAGACAGCGCGATGGTCCAGGGACGAGACTTCAACTGGGTTCCGGGTCACAGTTTGCAACTCAGTTCCGGGATTTAGGCCGAGCAAGTGGTAATTAGTAAATAAATCACAGGGGTAGATCTAAGGAGGTTACTAGAGCCACCACAAGGGCAATTAGAGAGCTTGTAAATCGATTGTTCAGTTCATAAAAAAAACGTCGAGATAGACTGAAGCAACATTGATCTACTTTGCACTTGCATAGCAAGTGCAGTTCGAAGGCTAGCTGGCTTGACTTCAGGCTCCGTCTGTAAGTTTATAAAGCAAACAAATATAGAGAAACAAACAATCCATTCGCTCCCCAGTGGAGTCGCCATTTTGTTATCGGGAAATCTAGTGTCTAAGCAGAGCTGCTAGTCCCACTAAGGCTGGTAGCTACCTTAGAAACAAACAAACTAAAACCGATTTCGTTTTCCTTTATGAGAAGTAGATAAGAGGGGGAAAGAAGGAGACCAACCTCTGTCTTGCGCTTGGTTCCTTGCTTGATTCCTCTCCCTTCTGATAGATCTTTGCCACTCGCTTCTTCGTCTACCCAGCTTCAAAGAGCACCTGTAGAATCAAAGCAGCATAGCACTATCCAAGAACATAGATCTACTATCATAAACAATATAGGACCATATTTATATTGACCACACAAATGCATATATCATCAATCATACAAGAATGTGGAGGAAAACTTGAATAGCTTTATTAATAATCAAGAATAGCGAAGAGGATTACAACCAATTGTTCTGACCCAGCATCATCCTCTTAGCAAGAAAGCCCTTCTTCACCTCATGAAAAGCTTAGATCACCCAACACTATGATGTTGCACCAAGAAACCAGTAGCACTTCCCTACAAGATACAAAATTCCAGCCTCTGGATCTCTGGGATGAGGGATCCATATATAGATGTTTGCAAGGGGGGTGAGTCAGCTTTTGAGATTTGATTAGTGTCCTCTCTCTAATAGTTCTTGATTCCACTTGGATATTGATGATCTCTTACTCATCCCTGGGCGAATGCAGAGAGGCAAGTGTCACAGGAGAAGTTTCTGGAAGATTCCATGATCCTCCACCTTGCAGATTGACCCTGCCATTTGTCCACTCTCGCCCATCGCACCCCATAGAAGGGCTTTTCAGTATGCATCGCACCTCCCGTGTGTATTTAGGTGGGATGCAGCGCACTTTGACCATGGAGCAGGTGAGATGGTCCAGTTTTGACCAGTTCTGAGTAGTTTTTTATGGAGAACTTCTGGGAGAAGATGTAATCAGTTGACCTTGTTCTTTTAGAGGTTGGAACAACACTTTTAGGGACTTAAGAGCCCTTGTTTTATGGACATTTATGATTGGAGTTGCAGTGCCCAAAAATGTCTATAACACTTGGTGGTACTATTACCTCTCACTTAAAGCTTCACTCCCTGCCCCTTTTTTGCAGTAAGAGAACCTAGACATAGTTGTGTTGCACACTCACTAGGCACACTCACCTCATTTTTTGAGGATACCATTGCATCACTCTCATGTGCTGATAGCTAGAGCCAAGGAAGATCTTTGAGTATTTGGAAACAGGGAATTTATACCAGATGGGACTCCTACACAACGGTGTGAAGTCTGATTGGGACTTCAATCAGGGAGATCCCTTTGTTTGATGGATTTCTAGCACCGTCAATAGATTGTCTAGTTGTGTCGTAGGCATTATTTTTTCCTCGAATACACATAAGATGGACATAGATCCTTCGTCCCCCGCTAGTGTGGTGTTATCCGAGGATTGGGTATCTGGTTTGACGAAAGTTGAGTTCTTAGTGATGAATCATGGCATGAAATCAAATAATTAGTGGAATTGGGGAAGGTGTGGGAAACCTTGAGTATGATGGTTTCATGCAAAAATGTGAAACTATGATGTATACGTCTGTGTTTTTTGCTAAGGGAAATGTGAAGGGTAGGGTAATACCTCCTAAATACCCATAACTCGAGACATTGGTTAATGAAATGGTTTGGTTTGTCACATAAAGTGCACAAGGAAGCATGTTGGGATGTCATTGGTTCTAGTTTATTCTAAGTATGGTGGGATGTTGAGTGACTAGAAGAGGAATATGAGAATGAAGCTTCTTCCCCAATAACATAAAATATGGTTATGAATCCATCATTTACCATTGGTGTTGTGGGAATTGATGGGACCACGGTATTGGCTTGGGAAAGTGCCCCTAAAGCATCTCAATATCAAGGGATTTCAGGGAAATGATGAGTGTAATGCATGTATTCTGCACATATAGCTAATGCATGGTTGGTGCACAATGCCTTATTACACGCAGGTGTGGTATTTTCTCCAGTAGGTGGAGGGGACTTCATTGGTGATTTTGGAGCATGTACAAGAGATTTTAACTTGTCTAACTCGGGGCACATATTCATAGGGTTCCCAAATATTTCACAAAAAGCACGGGGTGGAGGTACCCTAGACGGGGAAGTGTTTGAAGCTTCCACCTTCTTTCCTGTTTTATTATCCCTTTTTTTGGAACCGAGTGGTTAGCGTAAAAACTAAGAAAGAAAGAGGAGTGAAGGAGTAAAGTGGCAGTGCACAACAGCTGTTTGATCTGGAAGATCAACAGTCTGGATGATGTCACTAAGGAGTAAGGAAAAATATCACATCTGCAGAATTATTTACAAATTTAAGTCCCGCAAGTGTAAAACCCATTTTACACTAAAAATGAGTGCAAAACATAGTCGGATTTAGAATCCGGACCTAAAAACTTATAAAAGTTGGCCTATACCCTTATCGTGTCCGAGAGTATGATCGCAACGGAGGTTTATGTGTTATAGCATCACCCTTTAATACTCCAACTTGTGATATGGTGACGAAGCGATGCGCCGATAGCTGATAATTGGAGATCAGAGGGGTCGAAGGATGGAGATCGACACAGCGGAAAGGCGATAGACTAATAGCTAGACCCAACGATAAATATAGATGTGGGCTTATGATATTTGAAGTCTGGATCTATGTTCCGGTGAGTTTTCCCTTTGTTTGGGTATGTTTCCTTTGTAAATGAGATAGTAAAGAATTAAGCGTTGATAATGTATTCTGGGAAGTAATATAATCGCATATCGGTGAAGCGGAAGGATGGGTATTGAGGTGAACCACAGAGGATCCGATCGCGATTGCGATAAAGGTAATCCTCGGGAATTGTGCAGAAGCCGTATAAAGGCAAAAAAGGGTGTGTTTGCATATGTTTTCCTTTGTAAATTGTTTTATAAGGAAATAGCGTTGGTAAAAGGTTTTGTGGGCTATATATATATATATATATATATATATATAAGAGGGTTATATATGCGAAATTAAGGAGCTTACAAGTCCCGATAGGAAGGATTTAACGAATGACTTTAATAGATTCATAAGCGAAGGCTTGAGGTTTGTTTAAAGTCTTGATAGGAGGTTTTGGTGGGGTGATTGAGTTCCAATACAAGGGAACCGATGATAAAGGGGCCTTAACCATGTATGGTTGAATATTTGACTCCTTTGTGAGTCAAATACCTGGGATAGATGTATTTATGCATATTTATGCATACTTTGGGTATGTGTGGGGGTAACCCTGCATCATTAGTGGTATCAGAGCAGATTTGTAATCATAGCAGAATTGAAGTTGAAACAATTGGTTAAAACAGAACAAAGAAATTCTATGAGAAAGAATTGAGAACAGAATATGTGTTAAGGTGTTTATGCAGGCAAGAGGAAGGATCAGATTCTAATCTGACAGAAGAAGGCACACAGAGGTGATGTGTAGTAGAACTTGCAGATGCAAGAAACAGAGGGAAATCCATCCAAGGCACAGGTGGAATGGTGAAACAAGATCATGCTGAGATCTTGAAGGTGAGATAATATGTTTTGTTTTAAATTGAGAATGTGTGTTTATATACTAATGCACAGGTGACAGCAAGAGAAGTTGTGAGAGGAGAACCAGATGTGTTCTTGAAGACAAAGTAAGGAAAACACTCTAATAGAGAAGTGGTAGTGAACCTGAAGAATCCAACAAGAGATTGGACAGAGAGGACAAATGAATTGTTCTCAAGAGAGTGTGAGAGATTGCAGAAGTCTAAAAGGAGCAAAGGTGTTGCTTGGGAGGAGGTTATAGATAGAGGACCATGTTTACCAAAAGACTGAGTGAGGAGAGCTTAGTGAGGTAAGAATGCAACGAGGAGGACTAGTTGTTGCAGAGGTTTATTGCAGATGAGTGAGGAGCTCATGAAAGAAGAGGAGAAGAAAGATGACTATTGATAGTCATAGTAGAGGTTCATAGAGAAGCCACAACAGAAGAAAGATGAAGAAAGAGGATGCCAAGGAAAATGGCAAGAGGATGAGTCAAGAGGAAATTGACAAAGAGATTGCAGAGTTAAAAGGACAACTCAATGCATTAAGGAGGACACTAGAGGAAAACCAAAAACTAGGTTGGGTCTTGATGAAGAAGCCAGTGAAGTGGCATGAGATATAGAGAAGGCTACAACAGAGGCAAGTAAGGTGGCTGATGGAAAAAATCAAGGAAGTTGAGTTAGAAATGGAAGAGTCCATTTGTGAAATAGAACAGGGAGAAATTCTGGGAAAAAGTGAAGATGAAGACTTGAAGACTGAAACTTCAAGTGAGGCCAAAGGGTCACATGGTTTTAAATCTGACAATTTGTGTATGTTTGCAAGAGAAACATGTAAAGAAGGACAATTTGCTAACATTTTCATAAAGGAGAAAGAAGACAAGCAGAATCCAAATTCTGTTTTGGAAGAAGATGAGATAGATAAGTCTCATATGTTTTTGGGAAAAGATATCAAGCAACCAAGTGAAGGGCTTGAGGTGATTGAAGAGGAGACCATCGAAGAATTTCTGAATCATATGAAGGATTTGGAACAGCAAGAAGATATGATGGATGAAGCATCCAATGAGACCACAGGGTCTTATGTTTTTAAAACTGATAGTTTGTGTATGATGGTAGGTATTGTAGGAGAAAAGAAACCTATTGAAGATATCTTCAGAGTAGATGAAGATCTAGAAGTGAAAGGTCACAAAGAAAACTTCTCAGAAGAAGAAGAATTTGATTTCATACAAAAGAAAAAGTCTATAGATGAGTCTATAGAAGCTGCCATAGAGATGAAGAATTAGGGTCTTATTCTGATGAAGAATGAAAAAATACTGTCTCAAAAAGGTAATCAAATGAGTTTGATTAATGTTATTGATGAAAAACAAATACAAGAGAATGTTAATGCAGATGGTGAGACAAGGATAACTCTTGGGGAAGATAAACAACAAGAGACTGAAGGAAAAATTGAAGAAGAGACTATGTTAGCTGAAAACATAGTAAAGGATCATCAATTCACCATGATGATAGGCACAGTGGAAATAGACACGGAAGTTTTTGAGACAGTTAGTGAAGGAGAAGGAAATCTACAGAAATATGTTAAGAAGGAAGAAGTCTATGCAAAAGACTTAGCAAAGGGAGAAAGAATGCTAATAAAGGAGTGTTTTACAGAGGATGAGCAATCTTTTGAAGCTGTCAGAAGTGTGGAGAAGTATCTTTCAGGAGATAAAAACTTTGAAGGAAAGGAGGATGGAGAATATCTCTTACGTGAGAGAAGTAGTGATTTATTGCAGCAGAAGGAATTTAACAATGCATGGATGTGTGAAGATGTGACAACACAGGAAAAAGTTATTGTGAAAGAAGGATATGAAATTCAGTCTGAAGATTTGATATGTGAAGCAACAGTTGAGACTGTTGAACCTTATGATTTCCAAACTAATAATTTGTGTATAAATGCAGGAAACATAAGTGATGATGAAATAATTATGAAGTGTCACAAAGAAATTACATTGTTGGAATATTTGCTGAGAAATTTAGAGTATGACAGTGTGAATACAAATGAAGGAGTTCACTATGGTGGACAAGAGCAAGAAGACATCATTAGAGAAGATGATGTGGAGGAGAGACTAGTTGACAGTCTCATTAATTCTTTTGAGAATTCAAAACAGCATACTGATGTGCTGACAAAGGGGAAAGAAACAGAGCAGCAAACTGAATTGTTGCCAAAGGAAGATAAGGCATAGAAGCCTTATGTCTTTGATTTTAACATGTGTTTTGTGAGTGCAAGTTTAGTTGCAGATGATGGAGGAGATTTGGCACAGATGAACAGCCAAATAAAGATGAGAGAAGAAGATTCTGTGGAAGGATTCAATCCATGGAACAGAGATGCTCAATTGTTGGAGAGAATGTTGGACAGTCATGATTCAATACAAGAAGAGATAATCATGAAAGAGGGTAAGGATGATAGGGAGGCAGTCAGCATAGTAAACAAAGCAAAAGTTGGAACAAGAATAATAGAACAAGAAGAAGAACAACAGATTGAAGAACTAGTGGACAACAGCAACAACCTGAAGCAAATAGAAAGAGGAAGAAGTAAGAAGCAGAATATGAACCAGTCCAAAGATGTACTGGAAACAGAGATTGAAGAAGTGTGGCAACTAATGATGACGCAGTCCCAATGGAGGAAAATGGTAGCAGCAGGAAGCATGATCAGTCAGAGTTTGAACCTGATTGACAAAAAGAAAAAGGTGGAGCAAAAGACAACAGAAGTGCAGTAGCAGCAAAGGAACAAGACATTTGGGTAGTTACAAAACAAAGTGTGGGATCTAGGAAGATAAAGATCAAAAGACACATGATCAGGAGATCATGAATATTTTCTACTTTGGGAGTCTGATGTAGGAGAATTAAACCCAAGAGAAAATCATTGTAATTAAGTAGACATAGGGGGTCATGTATTTTTAGGAAGTTGGATTCCTAAGTGATAAATTGATGTAATATTAGGCTTTGAGTGATTAGAATAGGAATAAAATTAGATGTGCGAGATATCTTGTAAATGCTCTCGAATAAATGAGGACATGAGTGGCTAGTAATGATAAAGAGTTAGAAGTCAAATCCAACTCTTAAAGTAGTTCATGACTCGAGGAACAAGAGATAGATTTTAGGAATTTAATGAGTTAGAAGTGGACATAGAGGATTTAGGAGTCATTTCAATAGATTTAGGAGTCAAACCAGGATGAGTGAGCAAAACTTCATGGCATATATGTAAGCCTACGGGCAAAAGGAGGAGGAGGTCACTGATAGCAGAAGATCAGGCCACGAGACAGAGAGTCTTCTTATGTAATCAATTTTTTATATGTTTATATACAGAGGAATTCAATTCTAAGTGTGGAAATGTGTTAATCATGTGTCTATTGATTGATTACTATGTGAACTCATGGGTTCTGTAATAGAGGTTGCAAACAAAGTCGAGGCAGAGTACAGAGGAGAAGAACGAGCCAAGTGGTTCGTCATGGATCTTTGAATCCATTGAGAGATTAACTAGAGTCCATATTTAGTGATAAAAATCAAAGAAATCAAGCTTAGGAGGGAGTCGCAGCGGAAACAGTGAAGGAATTGAAACCTTTGAAGAAGAACAAAACCACAGAAGAACTGAAGACTTAGCGTAAAAACTAAGAAAAAAAGAGGAGTGAAGGAGTAAAGTGGCAGTGCACAACAGCTGTTTGATCTGGAAGATCAATGGTCTAGATGATGTCGCTGAGGAGCTAGGTCAAATATCAAATTAGCGGAATTATTTACAAAGTTTAAGTCCCGCAAGTGTAAAACCCAGTTTACACTAAAAATGATTGCAAAACATAGTCGGATTTAGAATCTGGACGTGAAAACTTATAAAAGTTGGCCTATACCCTTATCAGGTCCGAGAGTATGATCACATCAGAGGTTTATGTGTTATAGCATCGGCCCTTTAATACTCCGACTTGTGATATGGTGATGAAGCAATGCGCTGATAACCGATAATTAGCGATCGAAGATCGGAGGTGTCGAAGGATGGATATCAGCGCAGTGGAAAGGTGATAGAATAAGAGGCAGACCCGACGATAAATATAGATGTGGGCTTATGATATTTGAATTCCGGCTTCGTGTTCCGGCAGGTTTTCTCTTTGTTTGGGTATGTTTCCTTTGTAAACGAGATAGTAAATAATTAAGCGCCGATGATGTATTCCGGGAAGTAATATAATCGCATATCAGTGAAGTGGAAGGATGGGTATTAAGGTGAACCACGGAGGAGCCGATTGCAATCTGCGATAAAGGCAATCCTCGAGAATTGTGCAGAAGCCATATAAAGGCAGAAAAAGGTGTGTTTGCATATGTTTTCCTTTGTAAATGGTTTTATAAGGAAATAGCACCAGTAAAAGGTTTTGTGGGTTATATATATATATATATAGATAGATATATATATAGATATATAACCAATGATAAGAGGGCTATATATGCGGAATTAAGGAGCTTAAAAGTCCTAATAGGAAGGATTTAACGAATGACTTTTATAGAGTCAAAAGTGAAGGCTTGGGGGTTGTTTAAAGTCCCAATAGGAGGTTTTGGTGGGGTGATTGAGTTCTGATACAAGGGAACTGATGATAAAGGGGCCTTAACCATGTATGGTTGAATATTTGACTCCTTTGTGAGTCAAATACCTGGGACAAATGTATTTATGCATATTTATGCATACTGTGGGTATATGTGGGGGTAACCCTGCATCAACAATACTTAGTCATGGCTTCTCTAATCTTCATTTAATTTATGAGATGTGCATGGAAACACATAGATGACTTGTCTAACCTCAAGGTAGGCCCAACACTATTTTATACAAAATCATGGTCCTTGTTGCCTTGACCCAGTGATCTTTGATAGTTGTTATTACTCTTGAGACTAACTCCTCTGTGGAATCGTGGTCCTTGTTTCCAACTCATCCATAATCCATTCACCTTTGTACTGTTATATTGGAGCCAGAAGATACTGTAACTCATACAAGAGGAACTTTATGATATCACTCAGTTCTGGTACCCTTAGCCCCATTTTTCTTTACCTCTCTTGTTTTCCACCATGGGACCAGGAGCTATGACCGAAGACTTCATATACCATTGTAGTGTTATATCGAATCCCCTGCATATTGTAACTTTTGTAAAGTTCCAATTGGCATTTAGTTCCTTCTACTTAGCCCTTATTGTTTTTCACATCATAGCACCACTGCCTGTGACCGCTAATGTAGCACTTAGTTTCCAAGCCTTCATGTTCATGCTAGGGGCCTATGGTAGTGTTTTTGTGGCAATGGTGTACCAAAAGATACCTCCTTAATAGTTTCTTTTTCCCTGCAAAGGATCACAGATATAGTTGTTGATGTTAGTTGACAGACTTAGATCAACAAAGCATTGCAAATAGTGAAAACAATGCATATACAAACATAAACTAAAACAAAGAGATAAATACACAAACAAGGCTCAATGGAGCAAACAAATCAAAAAAATAATGGGAAAATATTCCTTTATTGACTGTTGGTAGTATAGGTTAAACACAATATATGAATCTTGAACACTTGAAGATAATTATTTGAGTTATGGTGCTCAAAAATCCTCCACAAGGGAGTTCTTTTCCTCAATATCTTTACAAGTTTCTCCTCTCTCTCAAATAAATATGAAGGCTCTCCAGTGGTGGACTCTTCTCCTCTCACTAAGATGATGGACTGCTTAGAAGTAATATGGCCAACATGCTAGTGCTCTTACTTTCTTTGGCTTCAATAATGGAATGTTGGTTTGCTCTAATAGCAATTTTGTCAACATAACAATGTCTCATGTTTTGGTTCTCCCATGACATGGTAAAATAGAATTTTTTAATCCATCTTGCCTCTCTTGATTCATGCATGACAATGACTCATGAGTAGGACAAGATGATTCCATTGAGGGTTGCATATCTGTAGGGCGACTCGAATTCGACTATCCTAGACTGAGATCCTATCAGGAATCGCCTTGAATTTTGTGAGGTGGTCTCGAATTCATTGAGTCATCCATTTCTTTGATCATGCGGCTTTCAAAGAAAATTTTGTGCATGCATGGATATCGAAGAAATAGTCATGACTTCCTCAATTTTTTAGCCTTATAAACTTTCGACCTTAGGAGAAATTAATTTTTTTTAGACTTCATAATGTCTTCTGCATGGAAAATATTCACTTGTGCTTTATGTTGGACATCTTTTAGTGTCTTCTGGACTATGCAAACATGTGTATGATTTTCTAGTGTTAACAATTTCCCACTGACGTATAAGGTTAGGAGAAAACGTATAGCTGAAAAACATCATGTTTTCTGTTCTAACGAAGAAACTAATAAACCTTTTCGAGAGAGAGGATAACTTGTTACGGAGATGAGTATAGAAACCCCTTGAATGAGTATAAAAGATAACCATGCTCTGAAGAAAAACTAAAGAGTAAAAAAGTGTCTATATGAGGTGCACATGTCCCATGCTCATTATGATGACTAGTGACAAATTATTACAACCAAAAAGGAAATGGTTCTATCCAGTCAACATTGTGGTGGTTGATGTGTTGATGGTTGATGATGATAACTATTGATGCCCTCAAGGGCGCTTCTTGGACAAATAGATTGAATTTTGTTCCCCCATGCATAACAAAGGTGAAGCACTGCGGAATGAGGTGCGGAGGTATGCATGAGTCTTCGACTTTGGGTAACTCCCTCGTATCATGATGTGAGCATTGTTGAATGAGGTTCTTAGTGATGCAGGGGTCTTCAACTAAATGAAAGAACTGCAACGGTCATTAAGTACGATACCACCTTGACATTAAAACTTGTGTTGGGATTGAATTTCAAGGGTATCAATGACATCAGTGGGAAATAGTGATTCCCATTGTGCCACCCAAGGATATCCCTTCAAGGGGGGAGTATCCAAGGTACTACCTCCATCCTGGAATACGAGTGTTGAAGTCGACAAGAAAGAGGTGTGAACCGCCTGACATGTTGTGTCGGGGAATCAATATATGGTGTAAACATATTGTAATAGTGTGGGTCAGATAAGGCATGATAATGGAAGTTGACATTATGATTGGATATGGATAGTTGGCCCGAGGTTAGAGCTATTATGCAAATGGAGATAGTCAATACGTGTTTGTTGATAAGGATGGCCCTAGAGTCGGTAGGATTTCTAGGGTCGATGTAAGTATGTTTTGACTGGTATGAAGATAGTAAATGACTGTGGGTGTTGTGCGAGCTCTGACCAAGGGTGATTAGAAATTGTCACCGAGTAAAATACATGAAAATATGGGTGGGAGCCTTTTTCCAAAAAGAAACTATTTGTACACTTGCCAAAAAAATATGAAGGTGATTTGGATGTACAGACACGGAGATGGGTGCCCCATGATAATGGTGACTTGGATGGAGGTGTGGTGTTTTTCTGAGGGTGGGGGGCCCATTGGTTGGTCTCCGTGTTGGGTTGGTGAGGTGGATGAAGTGACACAGATGGGCTATGTAATATGGGTGGATGATAGGCCAAATGTAGGACATGGTGGTGCATTTGTCTTAATCTGCCATAAAGTACCAGGGATGGCCTGAGAATGGGGCGTATGGTAAATGAATGCAAGGGAATGAGGTTGATCTTCATGGCATGCAAGTGGGGTGGTTCCCAGGCCTGAGTAGGTGGTCATGGCTCCTAATAGTGAATAGGGGTCTATAAACATGAAGTGAGCCATGAGTGGGAGGGCTCTATCGACCAACATGGATGTTTATCATATGCAAGGTGAGGTGGTGATAAACATGGTCATGATGATGGACCCTACGGTTCATTTTAGATAAACGATGTAAGTATATGAAAATATTTAAGAGGAAGGATGTCATTCTAAGTGGTGAATGATACATGCTCTATATTTACCTATCAGGGTGTTGGTCAAAGCAGGTTGTTTGTGATGTACCCACAATATCCATGGCCAATACCCCAAGAGAAAGCATATTTTTACAACATGTACATAATATTTCATTGACTGAATGATATTAATTAAATAACAATAGAAGGCGCAACTAAAATGATTTCCTGAGGCATGTGAAGGGTCCAAAAAATGAGTTTTGGAAATCACTGGAACGGAGAGTTCCATGATGGAGATGGTGTGGTACTGATCCTTGTGTCTCTCCCGGCTTGGACAACGGAGGTCCTGAGATTATGTATTGGGCTCCAAAAAATGGCAAAGATGGTGATACATAGGGATGAGGGGGCCAAATATCATCTCCTTTGCACTACCAAGCTTGAGAGGTCAAAGCTAGTTTTAGGAGAACTTCTTGTCATTGCGGTCAACCAAAGTACGAGGGACATGTGAGGGGAGAGATAGGTAGGAGCTTGTACCCTAGCCTTTGTTCTTTTGGTAGTTGTAGGGTAGATAGGATATATAGGGGTCCCCTGAACAGAATTTTTAGGGTGCGATTTTAGGGCTGAGTGGGTGACTCACATGGAGTTGCAAGTTCGTCATGCATGTTATCACCTAGATTGAACTTTAGGCTGAAGGAAGGCAAGCCAGGGTAACCACAAACCATGCTTAGCCAAGTAGCTAGCCCTACTAGGCCGGGAGAGGGATCTCTCCATAAGGATCTCATCCAAGATGACTAGATCAGGTTAAGGATTTTAGGCTAGGTATAGTAGCATGAAAGTTTTGATTGGATTTCGAAGGGTTTTTCCCGAATCAGGAGGAGTTGGACAATTTAGGTCTAGGGAATTAGGTCAGAATTGCAGGGTGTTAAATGGGGCAAGGTAGGCATAGGATTTAGCACTCAAGGGCTTGATGTGATGAGATGTTTTAGATTGGTGAGAAGCTAAGAAGGGCATGTGAGAACCATGGATCCTTCCTAGACTGCAGAAAACATGAAATGGTGAATCGTTTCCCAAGGCAGAGCACTAATGTAATGATTTCCACCTATCAAACTTGAAAACATTCAACTAGAAGAAATGAAATGATTAAAGAAGCATACAAAGCACATTAACACATTATTACAGAAGGAGAAACTCTACTAAAACTCATACCACATGGATCCCATAAAAATAGTTGCAATTTCTATCAATCTCCTGCCAAACAACTTACAAAAGTTGTACAATCAAGGTCTGAGCATCCAGCTGAGTCCAACCCTTTACAATGAGAAAGAAGAAGAATATATAGACATGATTTCAACCTCCTCCCTTCCTCAGGGGTCGAATCCCTAAGATGAGGAAATAATCTAACTAATACTAAACAAGCAACAAGAATATAGGCATCATCAACAACTTGCCTCTAAAAGTGAAAAACTGATTCATTTGAGCTCAAACTAACTTCTAAAGAAATGAATCTACCCTCTATTACTATTTATCTATCATAATTACATGCCAAGTAATAATATACAATGGTAAATCATCCACCATGAGGGAGAATCCATGATTACAGTCAAAAAACTGGAAAAATAGCAACCCTGAGCAAAACTGTCAAAAGCGCAACGCCACTGGCCAAAAGCGCAGCGCCACTTTCAAGTCCCTTTTAGAGGCCTTCTCGGCATCCAAATTGAGCCCATGATAGCTCATTGGAAAGGTATTCAAGTATAATTCCCAAAACAGCTAGAATTTTGGAATTTAAAGCTCATTTGACCCCTCAAAACTTGATTCTCCCAAGACTGCTTTTGTGTGTCCAAAAAGTGGTAGAAAGGTCATTTTTAGGGTGTTTTTTAACCTTTTGGTGGACCAGGTCTGCCCCAAAAACTTTGAAAATTGCTAGGGTGCATTTCCTCATCGCTCTGAATCCAAAAATGCAAACCATTTCTTCATTGGGTGCCCCTAGGGAAAAGTGCAGCGCCATCGACAGTTTTTCTGTGTATTAAATTCCAAAATTTTCAAATGACAGAATTTGCTCCAAATTTGCCCAAAATTGGTGAGAAGCACCATCATCAAGTGTTCTGATGAGCCAAGGAAGCTTCAACAAGCAACCTAAGCCTATCCTCCTCTTTTTTTCCTTTTAGAGCCTGCCTTAGCTTAGCTTTCATCTGCTGAGGTGTCACTGCCTGTGTTTTCCTCCTCCTCATAGTCTCGGTCCTTTATGTCCATGTTTGCAAGGCTGGAGGTTGTATGAAGGGAATTAGTGAAAGTTTTTTAGGAGTGAGGGGATGGGAAATTGTTTTATTGGCTAAAAATGAAAGAGGGAGTAGGAAATGAGAGGGAGGGTTTGTTTTGTTTGATGCCCTTAGGGAAGAGGGATGGAAATGATATGGAATAGGGATAAGGGGATAGGGAGATAGGGATAGGGGAATCTAAAGCTTTAGGGATAGGTGATAGGATGAACAGTGAGGATTTAGGGTTTTAGGCATCATTAGGGATATTCTAGTGTTTCATTTTTAACATGGAAATGACGCTTATAAGTTTGATTTTCAAAACAAAACTGAAGTGAGGGATGTTGTTGGGAAAAGTATCCAATACGGAATGACCCTATCCCACTCTAAGGGTGATAGTACCTCAGCAACAACTGAATGCAAAGCTATTCAAGATTACTTCTTTATGAGATGTAAGAGAGGGGAGGAAGAGATCCACTAATCGTTATCTTCTGCTAATGATTGATCCAATCTTCCCTCTTTGCTGCTTGCTCCCAGCTCCTTGCTCTTTCACTGGCCCAGCTACACAAAGATCCTGTAAAAGCACAAGAAAAGGAAACTACAAGAAGCATACATCCATAATTGATTCAAGGATTAGAATAAATCAAATATACAAGCATCAATACACCATTGAGACACATGCATATAGAAGAACCTCAAATGCTTTATTAATAGAAGAAGTAAAGTTCTGAGAGTGTTACAACCATAAGAGGCTCAATCCAGCAACACCTCCCAGCAGAAAGAAATCTCCTCTTCACCTCCTTCAAGCAAATCACCCAATAGTTCTATACTCAAACCAACAACACTTCCTTACAGTCACAAGATTCTAGCCTCTCTAGACCTCATGAGAGAGTTCTATATATAGGAGTTTTGGAGAAAGGATGAGTCAGCTTGAGGTTGGCATGAAGCTGACTAGTGTCCTCTCCCACTTCAATTATTCTTCAGTTCTTAAGTCCACTTGGAGGTTCTTGCTTCCACTTGGAGATCAAGACCCTCTTACTCATCAATAGGCGAATTCCCTGATCCAAGTGTCATTTTGGAAGCTTCCTGGGCATTTGACACATTGAGGAATGACTGTGCCACTTGGCCAATCTCGTCCAGCGCAGGTAGCCTTCATTGCTTTTGACATTCAGCGCAGGTACAGAGTGGAGCAGTTGACATTCAGCGCAGATGCTAAGTGGAGCAGTTGACATGATCTAGAAATAGCTTGTTTTTTGAGTGTTTTCAGGTGGAGAACTGATTTTTAGTGTTGTGGTTTGCTGACCTTGTTCCTCTAGGGGTAGGAACAACATGTTTAGGGACTTTGGATCCCTTAGATTATTGACATTTCATGCTTCATGCTGTAAGGCACAAAAATGTCTATAACAGTTGCCCCCTTCCAAAATTCCTTTTTCGTCATCTAATCCCTTAAGTCCGAAAAAGTATAAAACAATACAGAAGGGATGAGTTTTCGATAAATTTAACGAGCCGAATAAAACAAGCGCTCGACCTTTTTGTGCAATAATCCCTCAGGTCCAAAAAGATTAAAATCTAGAGGAGGGATAGCTCTTCCGGTCACTTTAACGAGCTGGAAGGCCAAAACTCGGCAAACTTTTCATATTTTACGAGTCAGTTGAAAAGAGCTCAAAGAAGACTCGTCTTTTGAGGAACGAGTGATAAACAGGGATAGCAGCAGATTCCAGGTACAGGTTGGAATTTTCCAATCACGGAAGTGTCACAAGGATGGCTAAATGAAATCACTCTTCGCAGCTGTTCCTCAAAATGGGTAAACAATCATATGGGAGTGAACGATCGGCCAAATGGAATGGAGGTGGCAGGTGCAAACACGACCAAGGCTTTTTATGGCTGATAAATTTACGATCACAGAGGTTATTTACCAGGATAGGTTCTTTTTTTAGATAAAAATGAGCTTAAACTCTGGAGGAAACATTGCTCACTGCTTTTATTTATTTTTTAATGAGCATGAAGACCGCGTTAAAACTGCTCGGATCTTGCGTTTATTTTTTAACGAGCATGAACTTTATGCTAAAACTGCTCGAATCTCGCTTTTCTATTTTTTAACGAGCATAAATTCTGCGGTAAAACTGCTCGATCTTATGTTTATTTTTTAACGAGCATGAACTATGTATAAAACTGCTCGGTTATATGGTCAAATTTTGATTTTTTACCATTACTAGCTTTTCTCTTTTCAAATATAGTACTGTATTTTCAATTGCTGCAACAAACTTTGTTAGAAATGAATAATATTTGCATGAAAATGAGATTATAACCCTAATATTTCACTTTGAACTATGTAAAAAGCCATTAAAAGGTGTTTTTACCTCTCATTTACCATTTCATTTGCATTTGGTTTGTTGGAGCTCTGGAGGTGCCTCTTCCCCCTTGATTTTCATCAGCTGATTTCGGGAGATTCTGCGGACGATTTTCGGCGCCATCTGGACCAGGTAGGAGCTAAACCCTAGCTCTTTCTTTTCATGGTTTCATTTTCCTGTTTCATGCCTGTTTTCTGGTCTTTCTGAGCCCCTGGGGTTTTGCCAGGGCGCCCTAGGTTCAGCGCAGGTTCCCCATTCGAAACCTGCGCTGAAGGTCAAGCTGCCTTAAGGCAGCCTGACCCTCAGTGCAGGTGGGGGACCTTCTGCCTGCGCTGGGCTCAAAAAAACTGAGTTTTAAGGTCATTTTTTGATGATTTTTTCGCCAGTTTTTCATCAAAACAGGAATTCACTCTTTCTCTTGTTTGCTTTGCAGGGAACCTTGAACAAAATGTCCCTTACATGGCGAGAACGAGAACATGAAGAGGAGGACATGATTTCCCTCCATGACCCGGTCACGGTGAACGCGCTGCGGAAATGTGGCCTGCTGAAGTTCTTCCGTATCTCTAGCATGAGAGCACATATTTCTTTACTGCAGTATATGCTTGATGCTTGGGATCATGTTAACCAAGTGTTCCAGATTAGGGGAAAGGCCATCCCCTTGACCATAGAGGACATGTACTTCTTGACTAGACTGTCAAGACGAGGTGCCCCCATTTCCTTATCAGGTACGGCCCGGGGGACTGATTCCACCAGAGATTATGTCCGCCAGTATTGCAGGAAGGTTCTCAGCCGAGCAGAGATGGCAAGATTGTTATCGATGAGATTACTGATCGGGCTCTCAGGTCCATTCTGTTCACTATTGGTAGGATGGCCGGCAGCGCATCTCTACATGTTGCCAACAGGTATTATATGCAGCACGCCTTGGAGTGTCTCCAACCGAAAGTATTCAACTGGTGTGACGCAGTACTTGTTCAGATGAAAAGTCAATTGACCAAGGTAAAGAACGGGAAGCTGAAGAACTTTGGATTTGGTTCTATTTTGACTGCCTTCGCCTTGGAGAAAATCCCACTGATGGAGCCTCAGTACATCATACTCAACTTGCCTTCTCCGACCGAGCCACGCATGCAGAGGTGGGTCGACCACATGTCTAGGCATGCTGGTCAACCTCAGATTACTTTTACTGAGGCCTTCTTTAGGTGGTTCGAGCGTCAGGAGATGGCGTTTTCTGAGAATCCATATGTGGGTATGGATTTCCGAGGTGATCCGGATTTGGTGCTACCGGATGGCGAGCAGTGGGGCGCCATTGGTAAATTCCTTGACCATAGTACTGTTTATTGTTCTTATTCATAATGTTGTTGTGCTTTATTCTATCAAGACTTTTAATTGTACTCTTGGGTGCATGCAGATATTGTTCCTGTTCTCCCAGCAGTTCGTCCGAGATCGCCGGCTGCTGCCCCGACAGTGGAGCCTGCTAGGAGAGTTGTTATTCGTGATATTGACGATACTGAGACCCTTACAGCTGTGCAGGAGCAGGTTGAGAGCCTTACTCGTGGTCTTCTGGATGTACAGATTGACGAGTTACCTTTACAGCTACAACGACATACTATTGGTGTGCCTAGACGATGGACTCGTCTCTTGCGCATGATTGCACAGGCCGTGACGTACTATCATGAGCACCACTAGGCTAGGGTGCCCCCTAGCATCTTTTTGAGTTTTATGTCATATGACCAATTTTGTCTTGGTTACAGAACATTATGTATGAACTATATAAACAACTTATATATATTTTGATTTTCGAGTTTTATTCTGGTTGATTTATGTGATCCATATGTACAATCTTTGATGATGTGTCCCTTTTATAAATGTTGCAAATGTCTATCTAACACATAGTTTTCTAATGAGTCGGTTAATGTGTTTTAAGTTTCTTGAAATATGTTGATATTGAATTGAATCAAATCGTCTTTCCAAGATCTTAACCCTTAGGAACATGCGATAAATAGCTGGATTGCGAACAGAATATATACCATTGAGTTGTAGTATTACGAGCTGTGAGTCTAGCCTGACGATTAGTCGGTGTATGCCACGTGTGATGGCATCAGAGAGTAGTTCTATCAACGCGCTATACTCAGCAATGTTATTCGTTGATTGCCCAATACACACACCTCTGAAACTTACTAACTCGCCGCTTGGATAAAAAATGGCCCAGGCTGCGGAAGATAGGTTCCGCGAACTACGACTCGCTCCGTCGGCATATCCAACACATGTCTCCAGAAGGTTCGACATCTGCAACAAATGAATAAGGTGGATCACTTGACCAGAACAAATACTTTAGCGAAAACAAAATACAACAAAAGCACGCAGGTTACTATTTAAGCATAGTAACGCTTAAGGTACAACCCGTTGCGGGGTTGCGCCAGTGGAATTCCATCGTAATCCATTAACTCGTAGGCTCCTTTTGCTAACACCCTTTTAACAATATAGGGGCCCATCCATAAGGACTTGAATTTACCTGCTCCCAATTTATCGGATTCTTGGTCATAAAGCAAGACCAAATCACCTTCTGAGAAGACACGGGGTTTGACATTTTTGTCGAACTGAGCCTTGACTCATTTCTTATGGGCCTCGTTAGCCAAAGCGGCGTCACGACGGGTTTCATCCAACTGGATTAATTCCAAGAAACGAGCCTCTTCCTCTGATGTTCCGGGGAGGAGATCGATTGCGAGTTTAAGCGACGAAATTTCGCACTGGATTGGCAAGACTGCTTCCAGGCCATACACCAGTTGAAAAGGTGTGAACCCGGTTGCGTTCTTTACCGAGGTCCGGTAAGCCCACAAAGCTGAGTACAGGATTAGGTGCCATCTTCTTTTATGAACCCCAATCATCCTTTGCAACATACGCTTCAGGACCTTGTTGATTGCCTCAACTTGTCCGTTGGCTTGCGGATAGTATGGGGTAGAGCTATCGTGGGATAGCCCTAGCTTGGCAGCTAATTCGACCATCATGTGATTGCGAAAATGTGACCCATGATCTGTAACTATAGCCTGTGGTACGCCGAACCTAGCGACTACATGATTGAAAAAGAAAAGGGCAGCTGTTTCACCAGTGTTATCCAATGTAGGCATCGCCTCGGCCCATTTGGTAAAATAGTCAGCAGCGACTATAATATACCCATGCCCCCCGGTCGAGGTGGGGTTAGATTGCATGAAATCGATGCCCCACTTGGCGAAGGGCCCGACAGCAACTATCGGCTGTAAAGGTGCGGGTGGTCGTCTGGTTTTGCTATCAAAAATTTGACAAGCATGGCAACTTCTGACTGCTGTTATGCAATCTTTGAACATGGTTGGCCAGAAGTATCCTGCTCGTAAGATTCTTTGTGCTGTTGCATATCCAGATTGATGCCCCCCACACGTGCCTGAATGACAATCATTCAGGGCTTTTTCGGCTTCCTCATGGGTAAGGCACCTCCTCAGAACCGTATCGACACCACGACGGTAAAGTGAATCACCGATGATCATGTAGTCTTTTGCTTGGTATCGTATACGTTTTTGTTCGGAGCGAGAGGTGTTAGGCCTGAATTTTTGGGTTTGGAGATAAACTATGATATCTCCATACCACTCATCGTTTGCAGATATGAGAAACAAACTTTCGTCCACGATTGACTCTTCCGATGTTTCATCGTTGGACGACGATGGGAAATCACATAATAATTCTGCGAAAACTAGAGCTTTCTTTGATTTGGATTTTACAAATTCCAGATCAAACTCTTGAAGGATCACTATCCATTTTGAATATTTGCCCCCCAGAAACTGTCGCGATAGTATATAAGTCATGGGGTTGCAATCTGACAAGATGGTAGTTTTCCGAAAGAGGACATAATGTTGAAACCTTTGAATCGCTTGAACAGCTGCAAGCGCTAGTTTTTCAACATAAGAATATTTACTTTCTGTATCATTTAAGTTTTTACTTAAATAATATATAGGATGTTCAATTCCATCGACTTCTTGAACTAAAACCATCGCAATGGTCGTATCCGCTGCAGCCAGATACAGGTTAAAATCTCTTTGATAGTCCGGGGCGTACATTAATGATGCTTTTACTAGACAATCTTTCAGAGCATCAAAGGAAGCTTGCGCCACCTGGTCCCAGACAAAAGGTACATCCTTTTTCAAAAGACGAGTATAACCCTTAGCAAGTTCTGCGTAATTTGGAATGAACTTCCTCAGAAAGTTTGCTTTCCCTTGGAGTTTCTGAATCTGAAGCAAATTTGAAGGTGGAGGCAAATTAATGATTGCCTGAACCTTACAGGGGTCGAGACGAATCCCATCCTTAGAGATTACAAATCCAAGTAAACGACCAGAACCGACGCAAAACACACATTTGTGTGGATTGAGTCTTATCTTGTAGTGTCGGCAACGTAGAAATATCGCTCTTAAATGCTGCGGATGATTAGTCCGCTTTCGCGAATGAGCCGGAAGATCGTCGAGATAAGGTTGAACAATGTTCTTGATGTCATGGAAGGCATAATTCATCGCCCTCTGAAACGTCGCCCCTGCGTTCTTTAAACCAAAGGGTAATTTTCGATAAGCGAATGTGCCCCACGGACAAATAAATGCAGTCTTTGACTGGTCCTGTGGGTGGATATTTATTTGATTATACCCGGAAAATCCATCCATAAATGAAAAGATTTCACATCTGGCGCATTCATCAATTATCTGGTCGATGAAGGGTGTAGGGTAGTTGTCCTTCGGACAAGCTTGGTTTACATCCCTATAATCAACGCACACTCGAATCGTCCCTTGTTTTTTCATAACAGGGACAATATTCGATAACCAATCGGTTAGAGGAACCGGGTAGATGAATCCAGCATGGAGAAGTTTTTCAACTTCTGCCTTAATGGCAGCGGCTTTCTTCGGGTGCACTTGCCGAAGCCGTTGTCTTACTGGTTTGACATCAGGATACATTTTAATTTCATGTTCAACTATACTCGAGTCAATGCCTGGCATTTCATCATATGACCAAGAAAAGACATCTCTAAATTCATGAAAAAGAGCGTTATATATTTCTAGTTCTGAAGGGGAACAACCTTTGCCGACATAAATATTCTCTACAACATCTGTTTTAGTCGAGATATTTATGGCTATAGTCTCTTCAATATTGGATAGGTTCCGCTCGGAATCCACCGTGTTTACAGTATTTGTTAGGAATTCAAAAACTGAAGGGTGATAAAGGTCACTTTGAGTGTCTTCTTCATATTCCTGAAGAAGGGAACGATGGTGGTGATCATTCCATGGTGCCCCCTCAATCATCACTGATTGTAAGATTCCTTCGTCAGTCCCATGTACTTTCGACCAAGGATCTAATGGGGTCCCATATTCTCTAGACTTATCTACCCAAACGCTTGACGAGCGTTGATTTGGGCTCGCCTCCCATGCTTGAAACATTGATTGCTACAATATTTCCAAAGGGCTTGGGGGCAAAACAATTGCACGATCAATGTCGACCTTCGTGGAAGATATCATGTTGCAAGTTGCTACAAACGGTATATTTCCCATATAAATAGGAGGTGGTAGCGAGAAAGTTCCCATCAATGTGGGGTCTTTCAATAATCCTACTCCGATATCTTGCATTGAATGGTTACTCTCATGGATCATGGGAATGCTTCCTGTAACTTGTGAACCATTAGGGAGGAAGTTCTGTTGGTCGACGACCGTTATCCCTCCTTCAAACGGGAATGCAATCTTCCTAAAATAAGTCGACACGACAGCTGCCATGGCGTAAATCCATGGTCTACCCAGTAGGATGTTATAGTCAAGATTTCCATCAATGACCTCAACATCAATTTCTACTGTCTTTCCTCCTAGTTCAACTTTCAAGTTATTAAGGATACCGTATGGGGTATAAGTCCTTCCGTCGAAAGCTTTTAATGTCGTCGATGATCGCGACAAGGTTGGAGATCCTAAAGTTTTCCAGCAGCTCATCGACCTAATACATGTTGATGCCCCCTCATTAATAATCGTTCTGTGAACAGTTTTGTTGAGGGCTTTCACTTGAATAAGGAAAGCTAGTTGAGCTGGTAACTGAGGATCATATCCCTTGTGATCAAAGGATACAAGATTGGAATCCTCAGGATCAACCCCACCAATCACTGATAACAACGCCTGCCTTTGGGTTGGACAATTTTGTAGCACCTCAAGAGTCGACATAGTGGATGGCGATTGGGCCAAATCTTCCACTATGTTATAATGTTGCGCCGCTCTGGCATGAGGATTAAATGTCGACTTGTGTACTACACCCTTTGGCGGTTTTATTGTTAATTCAGGGATGATGGGTGGTACAACTTCTGTCGAAGTTGTCGTCGAACTACTTGGTTGATCTTTACCTTTTTCGTTCGACAGTTGAGGATTCCCATAATCTTTGTTCCTTGTCAAAATCAAAGCATCATTCTGCTGTTTCGAAACCGACAACATGAGTACTTGCGACGGGGAAGCATTTCCACTATCAACCAGATTTTTACCTGGGTTGGGAAATGGATCAGTTAACACAGCTGAGGTTTGGGAACTTTTAAAGAACCTCTTTAACTCAGCTTTGAATGGGCAATTCTTTGTGTAATGATCCTCTTCATCGCATATTTGACATGGATAATTTTGTTTCCCTTTCCCAAGAGGGTTTGAATAATTTTTTCCAGGTGATGATTCACCTTGTTTTTTCTTCTTCCCTTTGTTTTGTTTCTTCTTGCTTCCTGGTTGATTGGTTTCTTTGCCTTTATCTTCTGACACGGCATTTACTTCCGAAGCAAGAATTTCTCCTTTTGCATTTTGATCTGAATTCTTACGGGCTTTCTTTGCCGAAGCCTTTATCGATTTCGTGTTTGTTGTGCCAATCACGCCATCGCCGGCATGAGAGTCACTATTTGATTTAGGAGGAGGAGGAATTGAAAATTCCGGTCTAGGGGCGTCAGGTATTTTGTCGTAGAGCGTGCCAGACTGAGTATAAACTAAGTCCAAATATTGTGCACGAGCAATAACTTGCTCCTCTGTTACGACTCCCCCCTTGGCCACATCTTCCGTAATAGCCGGAAGTAACGACTTTACGAACCATTCAGCTAATAGCTGATCGGGAACATATGTTTTCACCATCCTACGACGACGACGCCACTCATGTATATGATCAGATATATGGGTGGCAATTGTCTGCTTGAAGTTGGTTAATATTTCTGTTCCCGTTTCATACCTTATCGGTAATTGAAAATGGGTTAAGAAAGTCGTGGCTAGGGAACTAAAATTGTCGAAAGAGGCTCTTGGCAATTCAATATACCATTTAGCCACTGGACCTGTCAATGTCCTCTGAAAAAGGCGAAGCCTTATCGAATCATCGTTTAGGGTGTTCGACGAACACCACAGATGAAAAGTCATCACGTGATTCGATGGGTCTTCACCTGAATTTCCATTGAATTTAGGAATGTCAGATGGAAGTTTATGAGGAATCGCTGGCCACCAAGGGGCATAAGCAATCGGATCGTTTGTTAACCGGTGTAAATCGGGTAACTCTAAAGTCGCCACGAATGGCAACTGTTGGTTCAGGTTAGGCGAAGCGTAACCAGGGTACGATGGAATCGCTTGAGCAGTGGGTCTTTGCATACCAGCATAATGTAATTGATGTTGGTATGACTGATACGGTTGGTGGACTTGACCACTGTAAAGTGGTTGATTTTGACCGTTTTGGATATACGGTTGTCCACTATTCGCAAAGATCTGCTGCTCAGAACCTTGGTACACTTGCTGGAATTGCGGTTGTTGGTATTGCACAAGCCATGGTTGTGAAGCCATGTTTTGTTGTGCCATGCTAACCGTTGGACCGAGGTGTGGGGTAATTGTACCCGTTTGGACCTGTGTCGCCCCACCAGTTGGTGATTGTGGTTGTGACCCATGATCAAGTGGCTGTTGCATTACAACCTGAGAAATCTGAGGTTGGCATGCAACAGGTATCGCTTGAACTTGTGACACTATTACAATAGCCGGTGTGGTTGGGATGTTCGTCACAGGTACACACTGTTGCATAGAATATACAACCCTTGGTTGTTGAGGTAGCATAGGTACCCAACTACTTGATGCAATTCCAGTATAACCTGAATACTGTTGAGAACTGCCGTATGGATATCCTCCCGAAGGAGGTAATGAAAGGGCATACTGCCCCCCATACGGTAGCAATCCTGAACTCAGAGGGATTGTTAGTCCTTGAGGACTAGATGGCCCAAATTGACCTCCATGAGGATCAATCTGTCGAGTCTCAACATAAGAGTTGCCGGGTATTACTCCGGATGAACAAACTGGAATAGACCACACTGTCGAAATAGTCCCTTGGTGGACTCCTTCTAGCTGTTGAGAACTAGTTGGGACAGCTGGTATGCTGGCAAACATCGTTGGAGTGACGGCAGGGGCTTCTGTTGTCGCTGTGTCATTTGACACAGTCCTAGATGATGACGGTTGTTCAGACATTTTAAGTCTATCCAATAGATTGCCTAGCGATTCTACAGGAACTTCCACTTGTGGTGGATTAACTTCTGAAGAAGGAAATAGAGTGACCCCGACTCCAAAATGAGTTGGAGTACTTGCTTGCTGATCCTTTGCAATTTCCTCTATCGCAATCAAACCTGGTGGAAGAGGAAGACCGTCAGGTCCGTAAAATATTTCTGGTGCCGAAGAAGTGGTTGTTTCGACAGAGATAGTTGTTTGAGGAACAAAACTCTCTGGACCGGTTACAGATGGAACTGGTTCAGTTATACAAGTATTTGCCCCCAGACTAGGATCAGTATTACTGTCCTTTTGCGGCTGTTGAACTTATTCTATAGAGGCAGGGTTCCCAGAAATGTTTGGAGTAACCGGAACCTTCGATGTAGTTGGAACACTTGTTCTAACTTTTAAAGGAGATTTTGAACCGGTTAAACGAGTTCGCTTTGCCCGTACTGTTTTCGATTCCGGAGACAAAGACGGTTGACTCGTAAGCCTCCGCGAACGACGGGGTTTCAATTGACTTTCTTCCACGATTGCGGATTACTCGATCAACCAAAATATTAAAAGGGGAATTTTGTGTTTCCGAATTGAATGAATTTTATTAGACGCTTTTAGACACAACTTGCTTTTTCACTTTTTAAGAGTCGAGAAAAAGCTAAAGATGACTCTAGTCTCCTTCGATGTATTAACGAGCCCGAAGTGACAAATGCTCGGTTGGACTTTTTCAGTTATAGTGTTTGAAAAAGGCCAAAAGAAACTGCTTTGGAGATCTAGGCAGAGGGTGTGCCAAACCTTTCGCAAAACCACAGAATACGTTTTACGGTACGAGTGGTCGATCTTCGTGAATGCTGTGTTCACTGCATTGCGATCAGTAGGGCGGCCGACACGGTTTCCTATGGATAAAGGCTTTGATCCTATAGGGGTCTCCCAATATATACGCGACGGTACGTGGGAGCACAAGTCCGTATTAGTGCCACCGACTCTCAGGAGGAATCACCCACCTTCGTCGAGATCGACAATCACTACGTTTAACGACGCCGGAACACATCTCTAGCTTAGACCTCTATATGTTTGCGTTATGTTTCAAAGCGTTGTTAGGTTCATTCAATATATTTTAAGTTGATCTTTTTAAAGTTTTCCTTTCAAGGTTCACCACGAGATGTTTTGATACAAATCCCTAAATGCAGTCTAAGATGAGAAGCAAGCTTTTTCAATCTTTTCGACTTATGAAAATCTTAACTACTGAGGGAAAAGAGAGATAAAATCTTTTCACACAGATCAAAGAGCATACACTAATGCACTTTTCCCCTAAATCAACATACAAACTTATATGCAAAATGCAAAATTCAAGTATTTATTTTCTCTTTCTTAATGTTTGTGTGACACAAAAAGAAAGCTGTTGTATAATTTCGAATTCAATTTCGAGTGAAAGCAAACAAGCTTGTCCAAAATCAAAAGATACCTTAAGATTCACTTGTTTCGACACTAGAAATATATAAACTCAAACCATATGACGAAAGCAAAAGCTCGCTATGAACAGCAAATAAACTGACTCTTAAGATCAAAACGACAATTAATCACAGGTCTAGATCTAAGAGGCCACAGCAAGACTAGTTCACTTTCGTTATGGGAAACTGTAAATGATACAAGAAATACACAAAGAACAAACACAGTTTCTTTATACAACTGAGGTGGAATAGTGGCAAGGAAAGTTGGTTTCAGATAGGTACATTGACTGGCAACAGGCAACAAAACAAGAGTGAAAACAGGGCAAGAAACAGCAGGAAACCCCAGTAGCACTAGGCAAAACTGGTCCAGCGTAGGTAGTACACAGGCAGTTTGACCTTCAGCGCAGGTAGCCCCTTCGGGAACTGCGCTGAAATGCAGACAGCCTTCACACAGCCTGCACTAAAGAACGAAACTTTCGTTTCTCTTGGTTTCCGGGTCACAGATTGCTCAAAAATTCACAGTTTTTGGCCAAATCAGAAGCTATCAGTCAAGTACACACTAAGGGATGAAAAGGAGGATGAAAAGCTATCACTAAGAGCTTATTAGAGTCCTTGTGAATCAGCTCTTCAAATCATAAACTTGCCCAGAAACTGAGCTAGAGTAGCTGCCCTCTACTTTGCATTTGAAAGATCCAAATGCAGTTCGATTCGGTACTCCCTTTGTTTATGAAATGAATAGCAAAAAACACAAACAACCAACAAGATACGATCCCCAGTGGAGTCGCCAATTTGTTGTTGCGAAAAGTATCCAATACGGAATGACCCTATCCCACTCTAAGGGTGATAGTACCTCAACAACAACTGAATGCAAAGCTATTCAAGATTACTTCTTTATGAGATGTAAGAGAGGGGAGGAAGAGATCCACTAACCGTTATCTTCCGCTAATGATTGATCCAATCTTCCCTCTTTGCTGCTTGCTCCCAGCTCCTTGCTCTTTCACTGGCCCAGCTACACAAAGATCCTGTAAAAGCACAAGAAAAGGAAACTACAAGAAGCATACATCCATAATTGATTCAAGGATTAGAATAAATCAAATATACAAGCATCAATACACCATTGAGACACATGCATATAGAAGAACCTCAAATGCTTTATTAATAGAAGAAGTAAAGTTCTGAGAGTGTTACAACCATAAGAGGCCCAATCCAGCAACACCTCCCAGCAGAAAGAAATCTCCTCTTCACCTCCTTCAAGCAAATCACCTAATAGTTCTATACTCAAACCAACAGCACTTCCTTACAGTCACAAGATTCCAGCCTCTCTAGACCTCATGAGAGAGTTCTATATATAGGAGTTTTGGAGAAAGGATGAGTCAGCTTGAGGTTGGCATGAAGCTGACTAGTGTCCTCTCCCACTTCAGTTATTCTTCAGTTCTTAAGTCCACTTGGAGGTTCTTGCTTCCACTTGGAGATCAAGACCCTCTTACTCATCAATAGGCGAATTCCCTGATCCAAGTGTCATTTTGGAAGCTTCCTGGGCATTTGACACATTGAGGAATGACTGTGCCACTTGGCCAATCTCGCCTAGCGCAGGTAGCCTTCATTGCTTTTGACATTCAGCGTAGGTACAGAGTGGAGCAGTTGACATTCAGTGCAGATGCTCAGTGGAGCAGTTGACATGATCCAAAAATAGCTTGCTTTTTGAGTGTTTTCAGGTGGAGAACTGATTTTTAGTGCTGTGGTTTGCTGACCTTGTTCCTCTAGGGGTAGGAACAACATGTTTAGGGACTTTGGATCCCTTAGATTATTGACATTTCATGCTTCATGCTGTAAGGCACAAAAATGTCTATAACAAGGGATGTCCACTTACTTGTAATGATGGAAGGAGATAGAAATTTAGAGTTTCCTTGAGGGTTTGAAAGTTTTTAAGCTCTCCTGCCAAAAGCGCAGTGCCACCCTCCAGAAGCGCAATGCCACTTCAAACCAAATTTTTACTACCTTCCCAATGTCCAAATTGGGCATGGGATAGTTATTTGGAAATCCTGTCGAGTCTGCTTTCCAGAACATCTTGAATTTTTTAATCTGGAGCTCATTTTCCCTGTCCAAAGCTCAATCTCCCAAGACTGGTAAAAATGTGCAGAATGAGGATGCCAAAATGCAGAGTGATGTTGCATTCAACTTTTGAAGGTCTTCCACAACTCCAAGTTGATCTCATGATAGCTCATTGGAAATCCCTCAGTGTCTAGTTATCATTTGACTCATCAAGCAAGTCATTTGGTCACTCCAGTTAGGAGAAATCTTGATTTTCCCAAGGTCACTCCAGAAGTGCAGCAACTCTCTTGTAACAACTATATTTTTGACATTTCTCTAAAACCATGACACCTGTGTAAAAAGTGAAGGAATTTTTTGTTCCTTTGCCTATTATGGACAAAAACCTCTCTCATGTCTTCCGAATTCTTCCTTGTTTGGTCTAAAACATAGTTTGAAGAAAAACCAGCCCTATGTGTGGAAAATGATTTGTCCCTTGGAATGACTTATTGAAAAATGATAGAGACATGATGTGTATGAGTTGGAATGTCCTCATACTCACTGAAATGACCTCCCTTATGCCTCCCATACTCATATGTCTCTGATTCCATAGCCAACCTAGCTCAATGGGTGAGGAAATTAGGGTTTAGTGCTTGTGGAAAATGATGATTTGGACACCCTTAGGAAAAAAACAACTCCCTTTGGCATGCACTTAACCCTTTGAAACTTTACCCTTTCACTTGACTATTTCCTTTGAAAAATTGATCTTTTGATGGTCTGGCATCTTTGGAACACTGAGTTAACAGCTTGGGATGGTGAAATTATTACATTTGAAAGACATAAAATTACATAATGAAATAAACATTTCTCTTTACAAATCATCTTCACATGGTGAAGGGATGTTATTTGATCATCCTTTACTTGCTGGTCTTATGCAATGGAATGGAACCTTGGCAACCATAATGACCTAATGAAACCTTGAAAAACCCTAAAGACCTAATGAGACCTTGAAGGACTGAATTTCAGGACGACATAATGACCTCATGACTAATACAAATGGCATGATAAAAATAACTTTATGGATGATGTAGAATCAACAAGATATGAAAATATGCCAGTAAGTAATCACATTTAGTGAAGAGTGATGTTTTTGGACTAGGACTACCATCAGTGACTAATTTTTTGCATGACCTAGTGGAATGATAAAAAATTGATGAATCGGACCCTTAAAAATGATATGAAAAGAGGATTTTTGATCACTGATCGCAGGATGCAAATACTGACACTAATAGTGCAAAACACAAATTTTTGCGCGGCGATGCCATGTAAAAATGGCCCTTAGATGCATGGCCCATGTGTCTAACTCATGATAGTTCTTGGCAATATCCATCGGGGGTCATTGCATCTCGATCACTAGACCACACGCATTCTACGCATATGTGTTCAACATAGATGCGCGGACAGTGAGTCTGTGTTAGACACAGATGCGCAGACTTCGACCCTTTGGTCTCCATAACCTATGGCTTGAGTGATGTGCGCACATGAATCTGTTCGAGAAATAGATGCACATTGCGTGCGTTTTGTGAGGTACATAAGCACGCGATTGTAAAAAAAAAGTTTTTCCTATTTTTAATAGCTTAGGGAGCTAAATATTGATCTTTGATATCCTTGAAAAGATGATTTGGAGAGAGCGTGACTAGGTGACCTTATGTACGTAGGTTGCAGTAGACCCAATAGCTAGTAAGACTTTGGCTAAGTGGGGGTCGTTGAAGTTTCTTCAGAACCCCATACTGAAATCACAGGATATATTCCTGCATTTTTTTATCCACTTCTGGGATGTGGACCGGTAGGTTATGGTGATCCGCAGGGATGATCTACCTATATCATCCCATATTGACGTATACTATATGACAAGCTTGTTGCCTCGCGAGCAGGCATTTCCATATCCCCTATCATCTGGGCATGTGGATATCCATCGATGGGCAGAGGATGAGGATGACTGGGGACCCAAGCCTTATAAGGAGGGTTGTATCATGGTTGCTTCACTTGTGGATCTTGCTAAGCAGGTTGCTTTAGCGATGATCGTCAGGTTGGAGGAGTTAGCATCCCCCCATAGAGTATCAAGGCCTCAAATAGCAGTCCTATATCAGCTGTAGGCAGGCCAATTCTTTGATTGGCCTTAGTTCTTATACAGGGGCATGATATCCCAGTTGACACAGGTGTGGTGTGGCAAGCTTCAGAGGTTTTTCTACACGAGTATTCTATGAAACATCATGTATGAGAGGGTCATAATGCTCCAACATATTTTAGCAGTGCAGACAGGACCTGCCAAGGACCCTCGTATGCAATGGTGGGCACCTATGATGCCACAAGATGGTGGTGCTGCTGCGAGGAATTATTGGAATGCCACCGTGGAGATTTGGTTTAACTCCAACCCTCAGTAGATTTGAGAGTTCCCCTACCATGGCATGGGCTTCTGTGGAGATCTAGACATGGGGCTTCCTCTAGGTGATGCCTGGGGACCAACATGTATGAGAGTTTTGTTTTCCACATTTGTATATGTTTTACATGTATAGGTATGTTTTTTATATGATGATGTTGATACCATGTTTGTTTATTTTCATCTCTAAGGCCTCAAGGGCAACCACTGGCCTACCAGGCAGGCCATGATCTGAGATGCATGGGTGTCGTAGGGATGACACCCGTGCCCCAAAAATCAAGAGATGAAAGGCGATTTGTTGGGCCTAAACAGTTGGTGCAGCGACATCGATTAGATATTGGTGGACCCTCTGGTGAGGATATCGGTGCAACAATGGTCAGGGACATTGAGCGGTGGTGTGAGTGTGCCAAGGCAGCAGAGGTGTGGTGGTAGTTGCAGAGTTACCGATATATTTGGGGCATAATTGATGCCCTGACTATAGGGTTTCCCATCAAGGGTTGGGCGGGGCTAGAGGAGGTCATCGTGGAGATGATGATGTCTCTTGAGTAGACACATCAACCAGTTTTGAACCACATAGCTATGGAAGTGGCCACAACAAGTCCTATTTTGGATCCTGGCATTAAGATTGGTCTTTGAGAGCGGTAAGGAGGGGCTTGGTTCTAGAATTTGGATGATATTATGTATGCACTCGGGCAAGAACCAATTATGAGGATGCTCCCTTGTGTTTTTGTTGACTTATTTATCCTAGTCGTGAGCCAATGGATTATACAACTACATTTGTACTCAGATATTTTTTATATGTATATGGGATCTAGCCCTTCCATCTTTAGAGAGGGATCTCTCTATCTTATTTAAATTTTGAATTAAGGTATTAAGGTAGTTATTGAGTTTTGAGGTTGGTTTTTCAAATATTTGGTTCAAAATTGTAGGGAAAGTCCATTGGGCATGGAGTCATGAGTCTTTGGGTGATCAAACACAAAAGTGACAGAGTAGTTGTAACGGGGCAATATAGGCAAACTTTTGGATATTTTAAAGTATCTGTGGTGTGGATAGGATGAATATGATTTAAGTTCAATTAAATATAGAGCATGTTGGGATGAATTATATACTTAACATAAAAATGAAAAAATTGATATTGTTTACAAGCCATAGCAGAGTACACTTAAGAAAATTCAGCCCTCTATCTTCTTGAAACAATAGAGGCAGAAAAAATATGGAAAACTGAGAAAATAAAAATTTCACATTAGAAAGTACATCACCAATTGCTTCACATAGGAATCCTGGAACAAAAACTCTTTGTATTATTGTAAATTGATCACTTCAGTACAATATACATCTTACGTCAAAATATAGCTCCTTTCTTCACGCAAGTTCCAACCCTTGTTAAGCCTTGTTACAATATACTTATAGATTTTCTGCAAAACTACTTTCAAATTCCAAAAAGGAATTCATTATAGAATATATTATAACACAATTACATATTTCTCTAAAACATAACTAAAAAATAGAAGCCTTGGACAAATTCGATTGTATGTTAAATTTTTTAAGGGAATTTGTTTCCAACTATGCTCCTTTTCCACTCCTTGCTTGTGCTTTTGTGCCAAAAATGTAGGTCTTCAGTTTATGCTTGCTCGACCAACTCCAATAGTTGGTCCCACCTTTCTTCATGTGGGATTGCAAAATTCACCATGCTTGTAACTTTTTCATCCACCTCAGTGTAAATTTGGAAAGTTGGCATATTTACAAATTTTTTTTATGAATTTTGTGTTGTATATTCAAATCATGTTGTAGACCTTGTAGGAAAAATTCAACACTCACGATTCCATTTTATTTTGCAAACTTTGATCTATCTACAGAAATTTTGCATTGTTGTTCTTGATAATTCTCTAATGGAATCAATTTTCCATCAGAATTTCTGGGCTCTGGAAGTCCCTTTTCCTACAGTATAGAAAACTTTATATTGAATCTCTTTACCTATAGCTCCAACTCTTTATATGTGTTCTCCAACTACACCATCAGATTATTTTTAGTCAAAAATCTTTTGAATTCCATCACCGTTTATGTTCTATCTTGGATATTGAGCTCCTCTAGTTCTTCTCTAGTTTTAGAGTTCATCATCCTAATAATTTTTTGTGCTTCTTCTGGTCCATGCTCAATATCAACTCTTGTCTGCTCTACTTTTTCCTTTACTCTTCGCACCAATTCCTCTTGTTCAAAGATGATTTGAATGGAGTGCCATAAGTATGTAATGTTAGCATTGATGTTATGCCAAATGTTTCTCTTTGATTCTCCTAACATTTGAATAATGATGGACTGGTCCTCATACTTATGAATTTGTTCATTAAGTTTGAAGTTATTTTGTACTTCTGCCAATTATGCGTTATTTTCCTTTATTTTTCTTTCCTCCATCATGGTCAGAGCTGTTGTCAGGTTTTCTACTTCTCTGTCTGTTAATGAAAATTCCCCCAAAGCTTGAGTTAGTCTTTCTGAGGAATTTGAAACTAATATCTGTGATAGGGGTTGAATTATAGTTGTTTTTGTTGATGTTCCTGTTGATGTACCTATTGTTGTACTTGTTGCTTCCCATTTTTACTTTTCTTTTGGAAATGCCTTCATGTCTTGTTCCATTTTTTGTATTTTAGAATTCTTCTCCACCACTAAAGTAAACAGATTTTATTTCTCCATCTCCAAACTTGTGACTTCTTTGGTCTGGGGGTGTTCTGTAGTTGGGGGTTTGAGTTGTTTTCTAAGAGCTTGAATGTCAGCATTCTTACTTTTGATCACTACCTCTGCTAACTTGACATCACTAGGATCATATCCTAGTTTAATAACTAATTATTCCAACATTTTGATTCTTATATCTTTAGCCATAGAGGACATCCTCTCAATCTTGAGTTCTGATTTCACATTTTTCAATGAAGCATGCAATTTTGAAGTAGCCATGGAAGATCTAGTCAAAGTAGAATAACTCATTTCTCCTTCTTTCTTATGCAAATCGATCTGATTGATTGCATGGACACATTTAGTGTCAACTGAAAATATTGAGGCCTTATAATCTTCGGCACCCCTGCAAGCTTCCACCTTGGGCTCCAAGAAGGGCATTTGAAATTGCCCCTTTTATAAGTCCAAAGTAAACAATAGCATGTGTTGAGTTGTGGCAGTTTGTTTCCAAAACTCTGAATATGTTGAAGCTTTGAGAGCTCCATTCTTTAGTTTAATCTCTCTGTACCTAGCAAAAATACTTGGTTGTGGTGGAGCATGAGAAGTAGAAGAAATAGGAGACTGAGTTTTATATTCTATATATGGGAGTGAGGTGGTTGGAGTGCCTGTCAAAGCCAAAGTTGTCTGCTCCTATATATCCCTTTCTTCTAAAGATTCTTCCTGAATGTTGATCACCTAAGGATTAGTTCTACTATTAGTTTTGGTTGCGGTCCATTGATCCTTCTTTCTTCTCTTAAAAACAAGAAAGTATGCAGCTTGTGTCTCTGAGTTGGTAGGTGACATAATTTCCCTTGGCCTCATTATTTCTTTATCTTTAGGGATGGAAGTCTGTAATGATGACTGTCTAACCAAATATTCTTCAGCTTCCTACAAAGTGTTTTCTACCCATTCATCTTGGTTTACATATTGTTCTATCTCTAGCCTTGGTGTATAAGGATATGGAGTACTTATTTTTTCAGCCCTTAGCTTAGAGATTACCCCTGAGGGGTCAAAATACCATGTAAAACTGAGTTTGAACTTCAAGTATTTCAGGATTGTCTCCACCTCCTTTGCTACTGCTCTGGTGTTCACAATGTAAGGGGCCACTTGTGATTTTAGTTTGAACTATGATTTTTTCTTGTTAGATACAAAATGCAGCTCATCCATATTAAGTATTTGTCTAGCATACTCTTTAGCAAATATTCTTACTGGTACAAAAATTGGTAGGTGATATGGAGGGATTTCACATCCATAAATCATGATCTTTGTGTAGTTTTGGTATAGGTACTAGTCTCCAACCTTTGATTGTTTTGAAAGGTGTAATACCTTCTTGATTTCTGGAGATATCCTTGGTATGATGTCACTACATAACAAACATAGAGAAGTGTGAAGAAACTGGTCACAAAATTTGTATAGGTGTATTCCTCTGAATTCCTCCTAACTAGTGAAGTCCAATGGATAACTGACAAAGGGTTACCCTGCTTGTCCAACTTCGGCAATTGGAATTTGAATTTGTCTGCCTGATAATATAAAATTAGATACACTAACACTTACTAATACTTGAATACTCCTTCAGCTTTGAATTTCATAAATTGTTCATGGATGGCATAAAATAATAATTCACTATAATTAAACAAAACTGAAGGCTTTTGTCCCACTAAGAAAACTGACAAGAATCCTAAAACTACTTCATCTACCCACTGGTATGAATTGTAAACAATTAGTTGAGTGACCATTCAAATTACCTGTTTTGACATTTTTGGGAAAATGGAAACAGTGTATGGGGGGTTTGTTCTTGGTAACTCAGCATTTTTAGGGAGGAAACACTAAAAAATATGAGCTCTCCAGGGAAATCTAAGTTTTTTTTATAATTCCATCAACGAGTCAAAGGAAAAGGGATGCAGGGAGGCTTGGGAATTTATTTATAAAGCTTGAAAAATGCTTTCAGGAGATATACAGAAAAAATTCATTGTTCTGAGCAATGACTTATTTCTTGCTTGGAAGGTATCAGAGGTGACACTAGGTGGAGAACTTAGGGAAGAAATGGGTTTGAGGGAAAATGAATTTGGGGAGAAAGGATTCCTAGACGCTCAGATCATTGTTGTTGTTGAGGTATTTATGTTTTTCCCAATTGTGAAGTTCGTATAAATCAAACTCACAATCAGTCTCAGAAATTTTGAATTGGGTGTCAATCAAAGGTGTTTTGTCAAGGTCTAGAACTGGGGGAATCATAGGGATTTCCTCAACCATATTTCCTTTTCCCTTCTTTGTAGACATTTTGAAGTAAGGATGATTAGGAAATAGGTCACTCTGTTTACAAATTGAATTTATTATGTTGTGACAATGATTAACAAACAACGACTGCTCATTGTAATTCACCCTGCAACTATCTACACATAGAATAAAATCATGAAAGGGAAGAAAGATTGGCTCCTGTGGTGGTGTATAAAGGGAATGGAGAGGAATTGTAATATAGCAATAACTGTTTCAGGCATGGGGGAACATTAATTTGGAAATAAATCAATTTAGGAAGGAGTAAATGTACAATGTTCAATTGGCGAGTAAATTTGAATGTTTAACGGTCGGATGGTGCGGAAGGGTGTTTATGTGGAGAGGGATGAGGTGGCAGTGACTTGGAGGACGGAGGAAGGAAAATTGGTGTAGGGTAATAGGTGGAGGTGACGTGGGGAGGTGATGGGTGGAGGCATGAACGAGAGAGCGATTTTCATGGGGGGGTGGGGGGGTTGCTAGTGGCAATTTGTTTTGGGAGGGGACCCCCAAAAAGGCCGAGGGATTGACACGTCACCTTAGGGAGTTTGGGTGGAATCAAACTTTCAGGACCCCCCTTCCATTAATCATCGAGAGTTCCCAAGGGTCAGAAAAGTTCCTCCCACCGTTGATCCTGGAGGAGGAGATCTCATCGTCGATATATGTGCACTTATTATAACAAAATGACAAATAATGTCATATCATGTCGAAAACATTATAACCAAATTTTTTCAAATAATTGAAACTTTTCGAATAAATTCTAAAAGAAGCATTTTAACAGGCTCGCTATAGGGGGCCTTTATTATACATCTTTTAATTTTTTAATCTTTTATTCTTTTATTCCCCTTTTTATTTTATTTTTCTTTTATTTTTCTCTTTCTTTTCATTTTTTCTTTTCAACATAACAAACTTGAAATCATAAAACAAATATTTATAATATCCTAGTGGGATATATACTTATTCAAAATACATGACTACTATATTTATAGGACCCTAACATTGGCTCCAATGGGGATGACATCCTCCTTGTGAGGTGTCAAGAACATCGTAGATCAGTAGCCTTCTCCATTGGGAAAATATGTTTATCACCAAACTAAGACTAACCTCTGTAAACAGAAAAATCAAAAAATATAGCAACAACTCATATGAACTTAGGGCCTTCACTTTGGGCTTCAATTCCTGATGAAAATCCATCCACGCTTAAAGTATTTAAAATAGTAAAATCATATATACAATGATGTGTTTGTTACTAGCTAACTTCAAGTGAAATAGTACTTGAGCAGCCTCCCATTAACAAGACGTCCAAGTAGTGTTTCTCCACTGAGATCTTCCAACAAAAATGCATGAGTTCCTCGAATAGTTGCAATCCTATAAGGGCCTTTCTACGAATTATCAAGCTTCTCATGTTTCCCTTTCTCTTCATTCTTGGCATCCCACTTTAAAATAATATCATCTAGATTAAAATCATTTTCTTTAATCCTCCTGTAATGAATTATCTTGATTTTATCTTGAATGACATGTGTATTGTTATAAACCTCTTCTCTTGTCTTCTTCAAATGTATCAATTGATTGATCCTTCTTTGGGCATCATTTGGTTTTGATTCCTCCTCTTTCAACAATTTCAACACTGGAATTCCTAGGGAAATAGGAAAAATTGCATCTACTCCATAAACCAATTGGAAAGGTGACATTCCAATTGATTTCTTTGTGCTTATCCTATCATCTCAGAGAGAATTTATCAATATCTTGTGCCAGGATTTCTTGTTTTCTTGCAGTAGTTTATTTATGATGTTCACTAATGACTTGTTAGAAGATTTTTCTAACCCATTTCCCTGGGGATAATAGGCAGTAGAATGACCTAACACTATATGATACTTGTTACAAAAATCAATCATCCTTTTTGATTTAAAAGCAACAACATTATCTGTAATAATTTTGTAGGGACAACCAAACCTAGAGAGAATATGGTCTTCAATGAACTGAATGATGAAATAATATGTAGCTTGTCTGGTTGGAATTACTTCTATCCATTTGGTGAAGTAGTCAGTTTTTGTTAGGATCCACTTGTGTTGAGTTGAAGAGCTTGGATGAATTTCTCCAATAAAACCCAAACCCCATTGTTGGAAAGGAACCTCCACTGAGATAGGCTTAAGAGGTAGAGGTAGGAGTTTTCTCTTACCTTTAAAAATTTGACATTGATGACAAGTTGAAACTTTTTTGTGAACATCTGCAAACAAGGTAGGTCAGTAAAACCAGCTCTCAGGATTTTGTTGGCAGTGGATTTCTAGTATAAATGTCCTCCACAATCACCTTGATGAAATTCATCCATGACTTTATCTGCTTCATCCTTCAATAAACAATTCAGCAAAATACCTCCAACATCCTTCCAATATAAATCTTGATTCAAAATGAAGAACTTTACAGCTTTTAGTTTAAGAAATCTAGCCTTGGTTTTGGTCAAACCAGCAGGAGCTTGTAAATTTTACAAAACATACACAATGTCTGCATACTAGGGGGAAGTAAGAAAAATTTCTGATACACATGGAGTCGCCATAACTTGTTATTCATCTAGATGTTAGGTCCCTATACTACTAGTGTATCCCCTTATTGTTATTAGTACAACCCCATTATTATATTTTTGTTCCCATGTAGTCCCCATATTGTTAGTATTGTGCCCCATAAAAGCCCACTATTGTTAATATTGTGCCCTTACATTATTATTCTTATGTTGGATCTAATTATATTATGATCCCTTAGACTCCTATATATAGAAAGGAGGTCTTTTCATTTGTATCATCCAAGAATTGTTCATTTATGTAATTTAAAGGAGGTTTCCCCCTCAAAGAGGCTGATTTCTAAGGCGTTGATCTATATTTTCTATCTTTTTGTGAGTTGGTTTCATAACATTTGGTATCAGAGCTTTGGATTCTAGGGTTTCGCTGCTCCAAACAGGTCATCGTGGAATTTTAGCTATAACTTTTTTTTTGTGATGTTTTAGAAGCTAAAAAAAAACCCATTTGATATGAAATCACGCTGAACCTTAGGACCAATTGTTAGATCTTGTCTCGCTATATTTTCAGAGAGATGATCTGAGGAATTTAGGGTTTGTGCAAGCTCCAGAATTTCATCTAAAACAAATCATCGTGGAATGTTCGCTATAATGTTTTTTATACAAAGTTTTAGAAGCTAAAAAAAACCCATTTGAGAAGAAACTGGTCTAAATCTTGGGTCCAAATTTCCAATCTTGTATCACTATATTTTTGGATATATAATCAAACGAATTTAGGTTTTTGCAAACTCCTGAATTACATCCTAAAAATGTGACCTTGGGAAAATTGTCATAACGTTCTCTCTAAGCATCAGACTGAAATTTCGTAAGACGTTACAGAAAGAGGACGGACTGTATTTTGTTTGGGTATAATTTTCAAAACCTAAGGATGAAACAATGACACGTGGAACTTTGTACAAGTTCGCTCTACTGCACTAATCTATAATCATGTCATCGTGGGAGATTTGAAATAACTCTTCCTTGCAGAATCCAATCTTGATTAGACTTGCGGGGTTAGAAAAAGGACTTAGAGGGATACTGCAGGCTGAAATTTCAGAACTTAAAGAACCAAAACTACAGAGTTGCAGTCATTTCAAGATCGAGCTCCTAAAATCAAGAAAAGCTGAGATGAGGTAGTTTGATGGCAAGGATCCAGTAAATTGGATACTACAGATGGAGAAATATTTTGATCTACATGGTGTACCACTATTACAAAAGGTACATATTGCATATAATTATTTAGAACTGAGTAAATTTTTATGGTATAAAGGGCTTTATTCTCGTAAACCACTTGTCACGTGGTCAATTTTCGTGGAGGAAATGATAGCACATTATGAGGATACAAAGAGCAACACCTTCTTTAGCCAATTGATAAATCTCAAACAAAAGGGTTCAATGGAAGAGAACATTGAGGACTTTCAAAAATTGAATATAAGGGTAAATGATATTCTAGAGAAGCAAAGGATTGATGTCTCCATAGGGACTTTAAAGGGTAACATTCAACATGAGGTTCATCTTTGGGAACCCGATTCATTGGAGAAGGCATTTAGGTTGGAAAGAAAAGTGGAAAGCAAAATTATGGCAACAAGTATACCCCTCACAACTATAAAGATGGAAGTGTTGTTTCTCCTAGCCTTCCACAACCTACAAGGTTGACACCACAACAATTGGAAGAAAAAAGAGCAAAAGGACTTTGTTACAATTGTGATAACAAATACATTAAAGGTCATAAGTGTGCTGAGAAGAAATTATTTTACATTGATTGTGAAGAGGAGGAAGAAAAGGATCAAGAAACATCAAAAGAAGAGGATATACACCAGGAACCAACCCCAAAGAAAGAAGAAATGAATCTGACCATATCTTGTAAAGCATTGGCAAGAATTACCACTCCTCAAACTCTCAAGATAGAAGGACATATCAAGAAGAAGAACGTTCAAATAGTGAAATATCAGGAGGAAAAGGATCAAGAAACGTCAAAAGAAAAGGATACTCACCAGGAACCGACCCCGGAGAAAGAAGAAACGAATCTGACAATATCTTGTAATGCATTGGCTGGAATTACCACTCCTCAAACTATAAAGATAGAAGGACATATCAAGAAGAAAAAGGTAATAGTGTTGATTGATTTGGGCAGTACCCATAATTTTATTCATTGTAAGATAGCCAAGGAATTGAATTGCTTCCTATATCCAGCATCAGGGTGTCAAGTGATGGTTGCAAATGGAATAACAATAAATTGCTCTGGAAAGTGCCATAATATCAAGCTATCCACGGTAGAATATGTTTTGAATAGTCCAATGCTTTCCATTCCAATGGGTGGTGTTGATGTTGTACTAGGAGTCCAATGGCTACAATCGTTGGGTACAATAGCTTTTAATTTTCAAGAACTTTTCATGAAATTTTCTTCATAAGGAAAGGACGTAGAATTAAGGGGTATCACAGGGAAATCAGGAAAGATAATCATCTCTAACGGCATGACAAAGCTTCTAAAGGAAGAACAACAGGGCATAATTGCACAATTATGTTCACTAGAGGATCCCACATCGAAGTCATCTATATCCCCAGATCTCCAAAACGTTTTGGACAATCATTCCAAGGTATTTGAGACTCCCAAAGGCCTCCCACCTATTCATGATCATGATCATGTTATTCATTTTATTCCAAGAAGTGTTCCTCAGAACATCAAGCCTAACAAATATCCCTATGCCCAAAAGAGTGAAATTGAACATATGGTTTCCGAAATGCTAGAGGTTGGTATAATTCAACCTATTAATGGTTCTTTCTCTACGCTAGTAGTACTAATGCACAATAAGGATGGGTCATGGTGTTATGCTCATATACTAATAGGTGTCATATTTCATGATTGAGTTGATTAGCTCTGCAATATGTTCATACCTTTTCTTGTTGAAAAGGTTTTCCCTATTGTAAAAAAATCAGAAAAATTTAAAAAATGTAAAGAGGGTATGCCCTAAAAGAAGAATCAAAGGGTAAAAAGAATAAAATGGTCAAAAAAAATAATGAAAGAAATGAACCCCAAATAAAAAAGACCAAGAAAGTGTGCAAGTCCAAATGCCACCACTATTTCATTTTCTATAAATAAAGCATCATGTACAGCTTGTTGAACTTTTTACCACAATTGATGAATGGCCAAATATCTTAATCTTGGCCAGTTCAAGTTTGAATTTCCTGTTTTAGAAATAGAGAATAAAAATCTGTCCAAACTATTTAATCTTGACAGATAAGTAGATAGGTAGAGAAGCAAAGGAGCTCAACTGTTTAATCTGAGCCCTTGGATGTAATATGTGCAGACTTAGGTAGGCTTATCATGTAAAGAAAAGAAAAGCTGAAAAGGGTTTGCTAGTCTAAATGCACCCATAGAAAAAGAAGAAAAAATGTTAGGCAAAATAAGCTGGGTAGGTAGACTGGTGTTGCAGAAGCATACTTGTGGTTGATTTTGTCTCTCAGAATGTTCATCTTAGTATTATCACAAGTACCATGGCAGATGGTTGGATGTAGATCAAGCGAAGCATGACTAACTCCCCTTCTTACTTTCCCTAATCATTTACTAAATTCCCCCAGAGATATTAGGATTTGCTTGATATCCTCTAAACCACTTATCTTATTTCATAAGCATTGCCTAAAGTAAAACCCTGTTTTTACTTAGGAGAAGTCGCCTTATTTCTTCTATAAACCCTTGTTTTTCCATTTTTGCCTAAGTTTTGTAACATTATAACTTAGCGCTTTTCTATTATTTGAAACCATATTAACGATTAACTCTATTATATAAATCCCTTGTAATTCTTCCCAATCCTCGTATGATGTATATATATATATATATATATATATATATATATATATATATATATATATATATATATATAATTCCCAAATGTTAAATATCCCGCCCCGGTTTTATTATAAACCATATGTTACTGTACAAATGGGAATTATTGGTTTATTTGAAACCTTTAATAGCCTTACCGCGCAAATAAAGGAATAATTAACCTTCCAGGTTAATTATAGCCAAAACCCGACAACCAATACAATCACTCTCGAAACCATTAAAATCGTGGTTAATTACATTGGTCCCACCACATAAAGTACATGCCATCTTAGGAGAGTGTCCATCATCTGATCTTGGCCCTCGCATCCAACGGTTATGGATCATTTCGCAACCCGCCTATCCGCTACGCGTTAAGTCCCAGGAAACTGGTGGTTTCGCGCTCGTACCTAGGACATGCGTCACTATGTCGCCGTGTTTTTTTCCCCTCTTCCCAAAACCGCCCTAGCCCAAAAGCGGTGCGGGCAAAACAACTTACTGCCCTCCCGCTGACCCTTCGTTGATGTCATCCTGCCACATCATCCCTCGCTGACGTCACTTGCGATGTCACCATCCACACTGCCACGTCATTTGTCCCGTACCCCCTTGACATCATGCTGACGTCATCCGCTCAATAAATGCCAAAAAATACCTGCCAAATCAATTTTCGTTAAATAAACGATAAAATGTCATTTTCACCCTGATTCTCTGCAAATTGTGCTCCATGCAAAATATGTCCAGTCGACTGTCCGAGCAGTTAGCCCATCACTCGGCCAAGAAACTCCAGCGTTGTGCTCTGCAGTCTGCCATTCGACCTACAAATACACAGTTTACCTCCGTAAATCCAGTTATTTATCCATTTTTGCCCTGCAAACCTACAATTTTGCTTTTCCACTGAAAATTCTACCTGAGAAAGCCAAATTCGAGTTGAGAACAGTCTGTTTAGTCCATAAAAAGACTCCTAAAACCTGCTGTTTAGTCCAATTTTCCACAGAAATCCCGAATTCCAGTTTGAAAACACAAGAACCAAATATGGAAACCCCTGCAGCTCTGAATGTCGCACCCATCAACGCTCCCCACAAAGACTTAAATTATCTACCCTTGGCCGACAGAGATTTCCAAATAAAAGATTTATCTGGTGACAGGAATCATCTTCAAACCTTCTGCCAAATTAGGGATAGTTATCTAAGCAACTCTGATATTTTTGGACTGTGGGAATCAAACCTTCCCATGTACTTCCTTCCCTCAGTCCATGTTTTCCCAGACATCATTCACCAATGCTGTGCCAACTATGACCCTGTCCATAGAGCAGTTATGTCTCCTTCCCAAACTGTCCTTTTTTCCATAACTGTTGAATCCATCAATGAGATGATACATTTCCATTCCATTGAGCCCCTTGCTCGTCTTTCCATGGGATTTTTGCTTGAAAAAGCTTCTCAATTTCCCAACTCAGAGATAACCCGTATTGCTCAGATGTTCATGAAACCAAACTGCCAGCCCCAAGGCCCACCTCCCTATTTGCATACCTGGTTCACTGAGACTAGAAAACTCAGTCTTGACATGATATCTTTGATCTTGGGATTTAGGTCCAGTGAATATGTGGATGATATCACCCTGGTTCTATTATCGATCTTTACTCCATGACAACCCCCTGCTGTCAAGTATGACTATGCCACTTTTATTGCCAACAAAATCCATGATCAAATTATAAATTTGGATAGAGAAGGAGTTTTCAAATACACTTCTTTTATATACCATTTTTTGCTATATTATCAGCCAAAAAGCTTTCCATTCCCCATCAGGAAATTAGACTCAAAAGGAAATTGGAGGTCTGTGATCTTTTGGAGCTCAGTCTTCCATAACTGTGACTCCCCTTATACCTATAGTGAATTCATTGACTTATTTGTACACCCAGCCTCCACTCTGTTGATAGGATCTCCTCCTCCTAGGATCACGGGTGACATAAAGAAGATTTTGCAACTTTCCAAACAGTACAGAATAGGTGACTGGTACCTCTACCAGAATCACACAGAAATCAGAATGTATGGATTTGAACTTTGCCCTTTCAAGTTGCCTAGATATGTGCCCATGAGGTTATTTGCATTAGAATATTTCAGGTAGATCATTAATGCAGACTTAACCCACTTTTGTAATGTAAAGAAGAAGGCTCAGATGAGAATCAAAAACTAGTTAGGCCCTTATGTCATAAATTCTAGGGATGCATGGAAAGATGCTGAGAAGATATTAGAAGAACACCTTAGATTGAAGAAGAGTTTTTTGTGGATGCCATATGACCCATGTAGTTTCATAAGTGATAGAAGGGTAAGAAACAGGCTATCAGTGTATGTACATCACAGGGTTCTAGAAATTGAAATAGTATGAAAATCAGGAAGAATGGGTAGAAGGGACCTTAATAGAAGAAATTAGTGAACAAGAAAAGATGGAAAAAGCTATGAAAGATCTTGAAAAAACCCTTGATCTGGACTCTTTTGGACAGGTATCATTCAAGCTACCTCAACAATCAGGAATTGGAACATCCTCTGCTGGAACTTCTCAGCAGCCTGCACAAGAAACCAGTACACCAGTCACAGGGACTTCAAAGGGTAAAGAGGTAGATACCACAGAGCATCCTATAATGACAGATCAGCCAGCAATGTCAAAATAATAGAATCAGGGGCAAATTCCTCCAGCCCAAACTAGAGTATCAGAAATTCCAGCACTGCAAACTCCTCTAAATGAGGAAAAAAGCAAGAAGAGAGACAAAGAAGAGCCCACACCTATCAGTGGACCTACTGAAAAACCAGAAGCAAAGAGATAAAGACTGAATCCTCTGTCAGAAGAGGAAATTATTGAATAAACCATAGAAAGCCAGAGGACAGAAAGGGCAGTCAGCCAACAGACTTCCCCAGTGGTAGAAACATCAACTCACTCACATAGGAAGGAGCTAGAAAGACAACACAGTGTTGAAGTATCATCTACCAGGCCACAAAGCAAACAGGCCTCTAACATTAAACGGACTTTCATAGAAATTAAGGCTAAAAATGATCCTGTGAGGATTCAAATGTACAATCAATACTTGAAGATTTCCCCCTCAAACCAGCAAAGGTTAATGTCTGCCTATGACATTAAAGAAGGCAAAATGTTAATGAGTTATTTTAAGCCAAAGGTACAACAACCCCAGTCGGCAGTAGATTACATCAGAACAAACTTGGAGGTCCTAGCCAAAGACATTCATCTATTGGACCAGATTGAACTTCACAGGTAGACTGGAGAAATGGTTTATTCTACACTAGCTGACAAAGTAATGTTGGCCCATCAGTTACAAAACTCCTTGGACAATACCTCTGCTCAATTACATTTAGAGAAAGCCTCTTCTCTGGCCAAGGACAACAGGATCAACTCTTTAGGAGAAATCACCATTGAACTGGGACATGATCCCAAAGATGCTAAAGGCATAAAGGCACTTATGAAGAAGAAAGAAGAAGACATTGCTGCCCTAGAGGAAACAACTAAAACTACCTCCTTCCATGCACCCTCAGACTGTAGAAATTATAGAGCAGAAATCAGAAGAAGACATGATGGACTTGCTCATGAAACTCAATGAAAGACTAACTGATACAGAGCAGGCACTGGAAAAAGCATTAAAAGAGAAGCAGGGAGAGTCGACCTCCCAGCCACCTGAAGTAACCCCCATAGTCTCAATAGTAGTCCCTTCAACACTTGGAACAGCATTGGCTCCTAATGTCCCAACAACCACAACAGAAGTAATTACAGGTACAGAAACAACAGCAATAGTACCAGGCATCAGTACTAATATGAGCACAGAAGAATTGATAAAATCCATGGAAGAGTTGAGACTCCAAGTGTCAGAGGTGAAACAAGTAAAGGAAAAATTGGCAAAAGTAGAAAAGAATTATGATAAATCCAATATAAATGTTGCAGAGAAAATAATAGAGGTTAAAGCATTAGAGAATAAAGTGAGAACATTAGAGAAGGATCTCACTATGGATAAGCCTCTGGCAAAAATCAAAGGAATTCTTTGGACCAACATCAATCAATCCATAAATAATGTTTTGCCATCTATCCAAGTTATTTATGAGCAGATTGACTTAGTAAGAGCAGCCCAAGTGGAAATCCAAAGGACAAGAGTTTTGTTGGGACAGATGCCTAAACAAGCCAACTAGCTTATACATTTTTTGAACACCAAGACCAACAAACAACTGGAAGCGCTGGAAATCACAGACAAGACAGGCACCATTCTGGAAATCAAGAGAGTTCTAACCAAGAGAACTCTGATGCAAAATTTGGAAAGAAGATGCCAGGATATGCAGGTAGAGATTAATTCTTTCACAGAGAAGTTCGCAGTTTTGCAGAATAAAGGTCTGCCAAGTCCTTTAGAAAATAATGACCGACTTATGAAACACATAGTTTATGTACATAAATTGAACAAATATGATGCTGATCAAGTTAGTTCATCAACAAGTGCTTCAGGAGTAAAGGCACTCCCCACAGGCCAAGTTCTCTATGATAACTTAGAGAACTTATTTTATATTGAGCATGAGGTAAAACATCTGTTTCAGCTCCAGCCTAATTTTTTTTAGATATACAGAAACTGATGAAACCTTGAGGAAACTTCAGAAGCATAAATTGCCAGAGCAACAATGGTGGGAAGATATGTTAGGGATTTTGTAAATTTCTCTTAGGTAAAACGTAGATTTCGGGCTATTTTTCTGTGATAAGATAAACAAAGATAAATGAGGCTCAAGCGGGTCAAAGTGTATTGAAACAGGATTGAAGAATATCCGACAAAGACGGAGCAGCCAGCACAGAGTATCAGTGGAAGACAGTTGTAAACCGACTCGCAGAACCTACCTCCAGTACATTCGATAAAAATGGAACAACCAGCACAACATCAGTTTATCTTTTCCCTGTTTTCGAGACTGTTTGTCTCTATCTTTTGTAAAAGAGGCATTAGTCATCACTAGATATTATCTCCATCAGATATTTTGTATAAATACCCCCCCAAACGAAGTATTTGGGGTTGGTGGACATTCCTAGATTTTGTTGTAATACTGAACCTTTGGAATAAAAAGTTGTTGGAACCATCTGTTGTCTGGCCTACTGGATGAGGAATTGATGCAAAACACTCGTCACAGAATTCTTGAATCAAACTCCAGATCAATAAGTCCCCTATATCTCATGTTTTACAGTTTTCTAGTTTAATATATCATCTGTGTTTCATAATCTGAATGGTAAAGAAAAGGATTAATTTAGAATTTGCTTAAACTGCACTCTGTTTTCAGTCTTTATTATTCTTTGTGTTTTCTTCATAATTTGTGTAACATTGAATTCTTAATTGATCCTGTTTCCTGATTCTCGCATATTGACTATTTGCTAAGGAATTCTTAACTGCTTCTTAACAGTAATCATCCATTTTCCCTCTTTCAATATGTTGAAGGATTCTTAACTGCCCTTCCTCCATTTGAGTCCATTCCATCTGATTCCAACCTATATTTGTTCCATGTTTGACTACCTTGCTCTGTGATACCATCCTCTGTTAAGAAACCTAATCCAAAAAGCCATCCTTCTTTGACTCCATCATGCCCAATGGACTAAACTATTCAATTTGTCTCACTGTTCTATCGAATCTCACCATCTAAACCCAAAACAAAACCCTTGAACTTCATAACTAGCCTAACACATTTCAAAACAAAGCTAAATCATAAAGAGAGAGCCCTCTATGGATACAGATTGGCTAGATTCTGTATCTAAAATATTGGTCTGTGGTTACCTCGGTCGTATTCCCTTTCTTACAACTTTTGGGAACAACCTGAGTGATAACATATTGTCGACTCCACTGGGGATCGAACCCAGAATCGCTAGTTTCGCAGACCAGAATAATTTGTTTGTTACTGTTATCTACTTCATAAGCTACAGATGGAGCCCGAAGTTAGCCAGGTAGCCTTTGAAACTGCTTTTGCTTTGCATTTGCAGAAGTAAATAAATGTTGCTTCAGTCTATCTCCAGTCTAGTTTATGTTTTGAACAGTTGTTTCAAATTCTTGATCAGTTCCTTTTTTCAAAAGTCTTTTAGGAAAGTACAAAGTTCCAATATCTAAAAAAATTCGTAGAAAAGACTGTCAAAGTTGCATTGTTAAATCATTCCAAGAAAAAACCAAAAATACACCTAGAAACTGGCTCCAAAAAAGATTCGTTACACCAAATCAAATCCTGATCCAAATCCTCCACCTCTGTGTGAAAATCCTAATCTGATTCCTAGGATCCTTAGAAGACAAGAGAGCCAAGAGCATTCTGCTAGTTCACACCTTGACAAACATTTTCAAAACCCTATCCAATCTGAGCTTACCTCTGGGAAAACACCAAACCTTTCTGTGATTACTACAGCTTCTCCAAGTTCCCTATCAGCACCTCAAACCATCCTTCCCACTCCTCCATCTACAACATACATTTCCACTGTTATCCCTACTGCACCAGTTGTCACATATATCCCTGCTAACATGGAAAACAGGTATGCTCCTTTGAACTTACCTGCCAATCTAGGGGCTATGCCCCAAGATTATCAAAGTAAAATCACCTATTTTGAAAGTACTGGCACTTATACAGCTCAACAACATACCAAGAAAATGATAGATTATTTTGAAAACTATGAGATTGATGACGATGATGTCAGAATGAAAGTATTTGTGCAAAGTTTAACTGGAGATGTTAGAACATGGTTTAGAGCACTCCCTACAAACACTATAAATGACCCACAAGCTCTTTATCAGACCTTCTTGAACAAATGGGAAAAGAAGAAAGATCCTCTCCACATTTTATCAGAATATGAAGGCTTAAAGAGAGGTACCCAAGAAATTATCCAAGATTACTGTACCAGATTCAATAATGTCTGCAATGCTATTCCTCAAAATCTCAGACCTCCTCCAGATTTGGCCTTGATCAAATTCCCTGATGCATTCAATTCTGATATGGCATACCAGCTTAGGGAAAGATCTCCTAGAGACTTAGAAGAAATGCAGAGTATAGCTATCAGCATTGAGGCCAACCTGATTTCTAAACGAGCTCGAGCCAGAGCTGAAAGGAGGATACCTATCAAAGAAGAACCTTCTGCCTTTGAACATAAATTAGATGCTATTATTAAAGGAATGTATAGACTTGGTGATAGAGTAGAAACAATTGAGAGGAAATCCCCTTGGGATGATCAACCGAGCCATACTAGGAGAAATCCAAATTTCAGAAAAAACAAAAACCCTAATACTGGAAAGACTGGGCCTGACCAAAACATTAGGCCCCCATTCCAAGAAAATTATGCTGAAGCCTCAACTTCCGATCAACCAACAGAAGACACTCAAATCAACTTAATGGGCCTCAATAATGAACAACAAGTTTTCCTGACCCAACAAGACTAAGAAGCTCACACTCTTAAACAATTTCAAACTCAACCAGGTGAATCATTTGATTTTAGGGAGGGATATGATACAACCATTTATGAAGTCCACAAGAAATACAATCAGAGGAGTAGAAGAATAGATGTCCTTGAGACTAATAAACAGAAAGATACCAAGCAACCTAAAAAAGCTAAGATCAATAACACACCTTTATAAACCCTTCTTAGAACAGCTCCTAACCCAAATAATCCAATAGTTGAAGATGTATCAAACAATCAACAACCTAACAAACAACCTTCCACCTCCACTCCTCCCAAAGGAAAGGTGGAAGAACCTCCAGAAATTGACTTGGAAGCAACTTTAGCCCATAACACCACTCCTGAAAAAGAGAAAAACACTGAAAAATACAGCAGAAAAAGACAATCTCACTATCCGAAATACAAAAACTCAAACTGAAAAACCTTTCAATCTTGATACTGAAATAGGAAAACTAAAGATAGCCATTCCATTGTCAAAATTGGCTAAAAATGATGTCTACAGAGGTCAAATTAGCATATCACACCAAATTTCAATGAAAAACTATTCAGTAAACATCTTTGATGACCAGCCTGAATTAATTTTTGGCCCTGAGGTAAACGGAAAATTAGTAGATGGAGGGGTCCCTCCTTTCTATGTAAGTCTGAACATACATGATAAAATACTTCATAATGCCATGTTTGATTATGGTGCTTCTCATAACTTAATGCCTAAATCTGTAATGGAGAAGTTGGACCTAGGTATTACCAGGCCATACAAAGAATTATTCTCTTTTGACTCAAGCCAGGTCAGATTTCTAGGATCGATCAAAGATTTATGTGTATCATTAGTTCAATACCCCGCCAAGACCATTTTAATGGACATAGTGGTAGCTGATATTCCACCAAAATATGGCATGTTCTTGTCTAGATCTTGGGGTACAAAGCTCCAAGGATCTTTACAGTTGGACATGTCCTATGCTACTATTTCAGTATTTGGTCAACCAAAGAGATTGTACCGAGAAACTTTAATGAAATATGTAGTAAGTAGCCAGGTTTCTGGGTAAACAATCAAATGGAGGTGAATGATCGGCCAATATAGAGTGGAGGTGATGATGAGAACACGACCAAGGCTTCAAAGGTTGATGATAATACATTCACGATGGTTATTTACCGGAAATTGGTTCATTTTTTAATGAGCTTAAACTCTGGGGGAACATTTTCTCATTGCTTATGTTTATTTTTTAACGAGCTTGAATTCCGCGTTAAAACTGCTCGATATAATGGTCATTGATTACCTTGATTTTACCATTGACAACTTTGTTCCTTCAAACGTTGTACTGCCTATCGAGACGCTATTTTGTTATCGGGAAATCTAGTGTCTATACAGAGCTGCTAGTCCCACTAAGGCTGGTAGCTACCTTAGAAACAAACAAACTAAAACCACTTTCGTTTTCCTTTGTGAGAAGTAGATAAGAGGGGGAAAGAAGGAGACCAACCTCTGTCTTGCGCTTGGTTCCTTGCTTGATTCCTCTCCCTTCTAATAGATCTTTGCCACTCGCTTCCTCGTCTACCTAGCTTCAAAGAGCACCTGTAGAATCAAAGTAGCATAACACTATCCAAGAACATCGATCTATTATCATAAACAATATAGGACCAGATGTATATTGACCACACAAATGCATATATCATCAATCATACAAGAATGTGGAGGAAAACTTGAATAGCTTTATTAATAATCAAGAATAGCAAAGAGGATTACAACCAATTGTTCTAACCCAGCATCATCCTCTTAGCAAGAAAGCCCTTCTTCACCTCATGAAAAGCTTAGATCACCCAACACTATGATGTTGCACCAAGAAACCAGCAACACTTCCTTACAAGATACAAAATTCCAGCCTCTGGATCTCTGGGATGAGGGATCCATATATAGATGTTTGCAAGGGGGGTGAGTCAAATTTTGAGATTTGATTAGTGTCCTCTCTCTGATAGTTCTTGATTCCAATTTGAGATTGATGATCTCTTACTCATCCCTGGGCGAATGCAGAGAGGCAAGTGTCACAGTAGAAGTTTCTGGAAGATTCCATGATCCTCCACCTTGCAGATTGACCCTGCCATTTGTCCACTCTCGCCCATCGCACCCCATAGAAGGGATTTTCAGTATGCATTGCACCTCCCGTGTGTATTTAGAAAGCACAAGAACATTATAAAAAGAAAAGATAAACAAAGATATGGTCAGAGAATTTACCAATGACACCCCACTGCTCGCCAGCCGGCAGTACTAAATCCGGATCACCCCAGAAATCCATACCAGCATATGGATACTCAGAAAAAACCATCTCCTGACGGTTGAACCGCTCGAAAAAGGTATCAGAAAAGGAAACCTGGGACTGACCAGCATGTCTGGCCATAAGGTCGACCCATCTCTGCATCTATGGCTCAGTCGGTGGAGGTAAACCAAGTGAAACATACTGTGGCTGCATCAGTGGGATCTTTTCCAAGGCAAAAGCGGTCAAAATAGAACCATATCCAAGGGCTCAGTGGAGTCGCCATTTTGTTATCAGGAAATCTAGTGTCTATGCAGAGTTGCTAGTCCCACTAAGGCTGGTAGCTACCTTAGAAACAAACAAACTAAAACCACTTTCGTTTTCCTTTATGAGAAGTAGATAAGAGGGGAAAGAAGGATACCAACCTTTGTCTTGCGCTTGGTTCCTTGCTTGATTCCTCTCCCTTTTGATAGATCTTTGCCACTCGCTTCCTCGTTTACCCAGCTTCAAAGAGCACCTGTAAAATCAAAGCAGCATACCATTATCCAAGAACATAGATCTACTATCATAAACAATATAGGACCAGATGTATATTGACCACACAAATGCATATATCATCAATCATACAAGAATGTGGAGGAAAACTTGAATAGCTTTATTAATAATCAAGAATAACAAAGAGGATTACAACCAATTTTTCTGACCCAGCATCATCCTCTCAGCAAGAAAGCCCTTTTTCACCTCATGAAAAGCTTAGATCACCCAACACTATGATGTTGCACCAAGAAACCAGCAGCACTTCCTTACAAGATACAAAATTCCAGCCTCTGGATCTCTGGGATGAGGGATCCATATATAGATGTTTGCAAGGGGGGTGAGTCATCTTTTGAGATTTGATTAGTGTCCTCTCTCCGATAGTTCTTGATTCCACTTGGAGATTGATGATCTCTTACTCATCCCTGGGCGAATGCAGAGAGGCAAGTGTCATAGGAGAAGTTTCTGGAAGATTCCATGATCCTCCACCTTGCAGATTGACCCTGCCATTTGTCCACTCTCGCCCATTGCACTCCATAGAAGGGCTTTTCAGTATGCATCGCACCTCCCGTGTGTATTTAGGTGGGATGCAGTGCACTTTGACCATGGAGCAGGTAAGATGGTCTAGTTTTGACTAGTTCTGAGTAGTTTTTCATGGAGAACTTCTGGGAGAAGATGTAATCACTTGACCTTGTTCTTTTAGAGGTTGGAACAAAAATTTTAGGGACTTAAGAGCCCTTGGTTTGTGGACATTTATGATTGGGGTTGCAGTGCCCAAAAATGTCTATAACATTTGCCCCCTAAAGCATGAGGACGTTAAGCTGTATCATGAGGATCTGAAGTTTTTTCAAGCTGGAAGGTGACCTATAATAAGATACAATACAGTACATTATCTTCATAATATTTTCATGATCTAGCTGAGGCGGGCATTCCCATGCTCAGCTTTATAAATTCATTTTCATGTACATAAGACAGACAATCGTCTGAGTGCAGACTGATGATTCTGGTAGAGACATCATCCCTCGAATTGGATGATTATCTGTGAAGTAATGATGTACATTTGATGTCTTTATTTTCCTGAATATATATCACAGCCCGAATGGATGAAACTAGATCTGGGGTCTTCAATCTCGTTCAATCTTCACTCAAAGTACAAGTCGATCCATGTGAGAGATGTTTTGGAGTCGAACATGGAAAGACATCGCCTGATTACCAGCCAATGACGTAAGTTGTTAACAGGCATGAGAGGAATCATCGATAATGATGATGACCCTCAAGGTACTACAGTACAATTCACGTGGTGTGAATAAGGACTTGGCGTCGAACACCATGCAAAGTCTTTCGGTCGAAGGCCATTGATGTAAACCTGTCACCGGAAGTGAGAAGCTTGCCATTGAGGCATGCAAGCTTCAAAGTACTGAAAGGGTTGTTCGTAGATCGATTTCCTGGATAATGAGTTGATGTCGACAAGAAGCAATCCGTCATAGGAGGGCCTTAGTGAATCCCACATCAATGACACGGAACGGAGCAAATGATTTTAATGGAGGTGAAAACGATCTGATGATATAAGGTTCAGGGTGGCGGTCATGAAAGGATGGAGCGCAAATGTATTGCAGTGGATGAGACACAGGTGAATTCTCTGAGCGACTTCTCTTGAACATATCGGCGACACTGACATGATGGATTGGTAGCGTTAACCCCAAATGTGGATGGTGTGATGGACCCATGGTGATACGACCAGTGAACGGAACAACCCAACCTGACTCGGATGCGGAGTGAAAGTGTCATGTTCAAGAGCAACTTGCTACCAATAAAGTTTCTTCAAGTTTTCTTCCAAATTTTTCCCCAGTCATTGCTAACCAGTACCTCTTTATTCTTTGTCAAGCTTGAGGAGGATAACATATGCTTTTTCTATAATTTTCCCTTCGGGCAAACCCATCGCTATGTTTTAATGAGCCTAGCGATAGTGAAACTTGTTCTTGTCTGTATGGACAAGATTGTCGCTATTTGGGTTTTAACGAGTTTAACGACAAAGATAACTTGGTCCTTTTCAATTTTAGAGAGTCTGAAAAAGGGACGTAAAGAAAACTCCAATAATCCTTTTTCGTCATATAATCCCTTGAGTCCGAAAAAGTATAAAACAATACAAAAGGGATGAATTTTCGGTACTTTTAACGAGCCGAACAAAACAAGCGCTCAATATTTTTGTGTAATAATCCCTCAAGTCCAAAATTGTTAAACACACATGGACAACACAAAAGATATGAATGATAAATCTGTGAGTTCATTTTTTATTAACAATAGATATACATTTATAGTACAAATATGTGACTCTTGGGTTTCAGATCCCAAGGTCTCTTGGACTGCTTAGTCTTTTCGGCTTCCACACTAACCCTTTAGGATTAGGTGTCCAACATTCCCCCCCTTAATCCGAAGGGTTATGTATGAGTCCAAGAAGAGAGCTGTAATACAAAATGTGCAAAAAATGCATGGCAGCACTAGGTTGAATGTGCTCTATGAAATGTTGGTATAAAGGGCGGTGGTTTAAGGATGACCACCAACACTGGAACGCTTAGTGCAGTTCCCGGAACTCTTCCAAAACTGGCAAGAAACTGAAGTTTTCTGCTAGAGGAAGTGATCCTATTGTTTTAAAGAGGGAAACCTTCAACCATAAAAGGGAGGTCTCACCCCACATAGAAGGTAAAACTTCAACCTGAAAAGGGAAGTCTCAACCTGTGATGGTTTAAGGATAACCAACAACTCTGGAATGCTTAATGCAATTCCTAGAACTCTTCCAAAACTGGCAAGAAGTTGGTGTCTTCTGCTAGAGGAAGTGTTCTCAATCTGTTCACGGGCATCTTTGTCTCTGGCTACAACTCTGAAACTGGTGTGGCAGGTTGTGGCTCAGGCTCGCTTGATGTGACTTTGAAGCTTGTAGATGACCATCATTTCCCCCCCTGTCAGATACAAGGTGAGATGATGGAGAAAATTCAACTGCAAGACTGTTCAATATTCTGGAACAAGTTCTGACATGTGTTTGGAATATCTTCTTGGCTATTGATGCCCATTGCTAAGAAGCGATACATCCAAGATGAATCTTTGTTCTTGCATGAAGTTTGTTTCTGAAGCATCTATGTGAAGAATGACTGTTTTTATGATAGTGCTTACATGGATGAAGATCAAAACAGTGATCTTTCAAATGGCCAACTCGGTCACAGTGTTGGAATTTCATAATCTGTTGTTTTTGTTGTTGTTGTTGTCGCTGTGGAAGAGGAGCAGAATCTGGAACAGCTGAAGCTGAACTGTCATGAAGAGTAGGTGAACTGTCATCAATGAATCCAGCACTCTGAAACTGAATGGGCTTTGAGTAGTCTGGAATATGAAAGGACAAGTCCTTGTCATATCCAAGACCAGTTTTGTGCTTGTTGTGGACAAGATGTTCCCAAGGTCTGATGATGGGCTTGGGAAGTGCAGACTGAGTTTCTGCATCTGCGTATACAACTGCTGCTTTATTTGAATGAACTGTACCATTATTAACATGCTGCTGATGGGTGGTTGTCTCAATGTTCTGAACAGAAACAGGTTCAGAATGGTGTAGCTCTTCTTGCTGTAGCTGTGATTCAAGCTGCAAAAAGTCGATCTTTTCTTGTGCATCATGCAGGCAGGTCTGAATGTCACAAAGAGTGTCTTTGCTAACATTTACCTTCCCACCAATAGTGGAGTGTATTAGTGTATTCAGTAACTCTAATACATCATGAAATCTAGCCATTGTCTCAACAAAGAAATGAACACTCAACTAATTCCAGCTAAGAATTTAGCCAACCACAAACAGATTTGTGTCCAGCAAGAATGAGAGGCTCAAAGTCCTTCCAACACAGATACAATAGATATGTTTCACCCTTAAAATGCTCAGGTATACCAAGATACGCTTTGTATGGATGCACAACTAAATGACTTCTTCCTTCTTTGAAATTCGAACTTCAACTACAGGAATGGATTACATATACCTCTGATATATCAACTCTAATAATAACAGAGATCTGAAGTAGAATATACCAGCAAATGTTAGGAAGAACAGTGGCTGTAGATAAGTGTTATAACATCAAAGAAGCTCCATCATTATAGAGAAACACCACAGTGATAATATATGCAACGTATTCAGCTCCAAGACAGGGAAATAAATATGGAGTGTCTTCAATATATTCACAGCCACACATCCAATGAGATGAGGAAGTTTGAGATCCTCTATAGCAGAGGTACATCACCAAACATCACTTCCAATAGTCTATACTCATTAAGATTTCAAGCACAGGTACAGTGATATGCTGCTCAACTGAAACAACCACAGAAAATACAAGTTTGTAGCCTTGGGGCTAGATCATTCTTTATGGAAGTCGCTGTAGAAAATACAAAGTTGGCCTATGCAGGTCACGAACCAACTTTAGAAAGATTGCTTTAGGCCAGGAAGTTACAAGGCTATTGGAGGAGTACACCTGGTATAGGCTCCTTCTATTAAGAAATTGAACAAGTTGATTGCATACGCCACTGAAATAAACTCAATCTTCTGTATAGGCAGTCTGCTACAGAATTATGGCAGAATACTCAAATCTGGTGCATGTGAACCTATATATACGACGATGGTCTCCTTCATATCAGATTTGTTGTCCCTCTTCATTCATTTGAAACATAGGATCATTGTACATTTATCCAGTTCGGTTTTGTGCTTGTGCCTCACGACAATGACAGCTCCAACGTGCATTCGATCTGCAATTAATCTACTCTAGAATCGCTACCAAGGAGGTCAGACTGCTTCAACAATCAATCAGTGCAGCTTCCGAGTTGCTTCATGCTGCAGCCACAGAGAATAGTCATTCTACAGTTAAGTCAGCTCCAGGAACACTAAACAAGTTAGATCGATTGATTTACAAAATGCACACAAAATTGTTCCACGCTTCCACAAAGAATAGTTGACCAGAGCATGGACCCGCGAAATCAACCAATGCCCAGCACTACTCAGAAGATCGTTCTATGCAACCGTCGATGATAGTCGCATGGTTTCAAGATTTGACAAAAATGTTGACCACAGAATCAACCGATATTAGTTTTAGAAGTGTACTGCAGCTACCGATAACTCACACCACTTCAGATGCCTATCTCAGAAGGATCACGATCTACTCCAGCGAACTATGTTCAGACAAGTCACACCACCCCAGAATAATGTTCAGTTTCTTTGTCTTCAGGAGATCTTGGCCAGTCCAGGGAATAAGCTCAGCATACCTACGCTGCTATTCTCAGCCTCATGGTGATTCGTTGCTGGCCAATCACTTCAACATGATATGATGCTCTTCCTCAGCACAGAATGACTTGAACAGAAACGACGCACAAATGCTCTTTGTCAACACAAACTATTCAAAATGACTTGAACAGAAACGACCAACAATTCTCTTCCTCAACACAAACTATTCAACGCGCACTAAACTTAGAGACCTCCAACGCAGCGGCAGCAATCTCTATACCTTCGTTGCAGAGAAAACTTCTGAAAGACTGAAGTGCTACAAAATGAAGAACTTGCAACTTCTTGATGTTGACATGAAAGAAGATCACTTGATATGCCTTTTGGAGGGGTGGACTCACCAAATCGGCCCTTGAAAATCCTTACCAGGGCCTCATGAAGCACTGCACATCCCCAACATCGTCGCACGAATTCGATTGTCCCAAGTAGGCTTCACCAGTGTACATTCAACGTTCATTTCAAATAGAACTGTATGCATTAAACTTCTGTTGGTTCGCAGGGACATATTTTAACAGAAAAATGACAGTAGATAGGAGTTACGCTTGCAAAGGAAGGTTGCATGTTCCGCTGTTGGTCCTCAAAAGCATCGATGATTTCTTCAAAGTAGCACTTTAGAAGCTCGAACCTTGAATTTGAGTTTTACCACTTGAGAATTTCAACCAACACAATATTCAGTAGGGACCCAAAGACGACGGCAGGAAAACCGAAGCGCGGTGATTCGAACCCGTGACGTCGACGGGGAGGTGTTGGAGGTTACAACGTGTAGGAAAAAACTGAAGCATTGAGGCAATGTAGGAAACGTTATGCTAGCGGTGGTAGACCAAAGCTTCAAGATGTTAAACACACATTAGAGGGCTTCTTCTGCAGTTCATGTGGTGCAGCGACATTGAGATTTCAAACATCACACTGCGCAATTCTCCATTTTGGACACTTCACCCATATGACTGTCAAAATGTTCGTATTAGTGGGCTGACTATCTTGGCCCCACTTGATGCTCCAAATACGGATGGAATTGATCCAGATTCTTGTCAAAATGTTACTATTGAAAACTGCTACATAAGCGTTGGCGATGATTGCATAGCAATAAAGAGTGGTTGGGATCAATATGGAATAGCATATGCTCGGCCATCTGCAAACATTTTTATCCGGAATCTCGTGCTTCGAAGCAGAGTAAGTGCAGCAGTATCAATTTGGAGTGAAATGTCTGGAGGAGTCTCCAATGTCACGGTTGATAATGTTCATGTTTGGCAGTCAAGACGTGGCATGAGGATCAAAACTAGTCCTGGAAGAGGGGGTTATGTGCGAGAAATATTTTACAGCAATCTCACATTTGATACTGTTCGAGTGGGAATTGTAATTAAGACTGATTATCCAGAACACCCAGATGAGAAATATGACCCAAAAGCTCTTCCACAATTCTTTGTCAGGCAGCGTTCAACAATCCAACTGCGTATGGAGTCTCTCAGACCGGTGAGAGCGTTAGGTGAGAGAACGTTAGGTGAGAGAGCGTTAGGGCAGCACAGGCGTGGCAGATGCGTTAGTGGACAGAGCCCAGAGACGGAGCAGAACAGTGGACAGACCGACAGCAAATGATTTCATGCAGGAGCGGTTATGGAAGATGACAGCGCTGATGCGCCAGAGCGTTATGGCAGATGCGTTATGGTCGCCACAAATTTCTGAGTAATTTCAGAATTGCATGCACGCTAACAGATGCATATTTGGTAAACAGCAGAGTGGTAGGTCAAGAATCGCAGGGACTGTCAGGCACCTCCTAATATAGCAGTACTGACAATTATATGAATGTACAGGACTGGCATGTAAGAAAGGCCACGGAAAACAAGTGGCTCATGTTTGAGCAGGGCAGGAGATCGCCCGCTCTGATACCATGTTAAACACACATGGACAGCACAAAAGATATGAATGATAAATCAGTGAGTTCATTTTTTATTAACAATAGATATACATTTATAGTACAAATATGTGACTCTTGGGTTTCAGATCCCAAGGTCTCTTGGACTGCTTAGTCTTTTCGGCTTCCACACTAACCCTTTAGTATTAGGTGTCCAACAAAAATATTAAAATCTAAAGGAGGGATAGCACTTCCGGTCACTTTAACGAGCTGGAGAGGCCAATTTCTCGGCAATCTTTTCATATTTTACGAGTCAGTTGAAAAGAGCTTTAAAGGAGACTCTTTTTTTGAGGAACGAGTGATAAATTCGGGTAGCAGCTAATTCCAGGTAAGCTTTGGAATTTTCTAATCACGGCAGTGTCACAAGGATGGCTAATAGGATCACTCTTTGCAGTTGTTCCTCAAAAAGGGTAAACAATCAAATGGAGGTGAATGATTGGCCAGTATAGAGTGGAGGTGATGATGAGAACATGACCAAGGCTTCAAAGGCTGATGATAATACATTCACGATGGTTATTTACTGGAACTTGGTTCATTTTTTAATGAGCTTAAACTCTGGGGGAACATTTGCTCATTGCTTATGTTTATTTTTTAACGAGCTTGAATTCCGCGTTAAAACTGCTCGATATAATGGTCATTGATTTCCTTGATTTTACCATTGACAACTTTGTTCCATCAAAGGTTGTATTGCCTGCTCAATTGCTTCATCAAACTAGTTAGAAACGCACAATATATGTTTGAAAAATGAGTTAAAACACTAATATTTTACTTGAATTACGTGAAAAGTAATTTAAAAGTGCTTTTTACCTTTCATTTTACCATTTCATTTGAACTTTGATTTGTTGGAGCTTTGGAGGTGCTTCCCCCCTTGATTTCACCAGTTGATTTCGGGAGATTCTGTGGACGATTCTTGGCGTCGTCTGGACTAGGTAGGAGCTAAACCTGAGCTCTTCAGCTTCATCCTTTCCTTTTTGAATTCTGAGCATGTTTTCTGGTTTTTCTAAGCCTCTAGGGTTTGAAAAACTCGCCCTGGCTCCATCGTACCTCTTCTATATCGAAAGGTACGATGCATGCTAGCTTGGCCATTGGCCAGTCAACATGCATCCCACCTAGAACACTGTTGGGGGTGCGATGGGCACAAAGAGGGAAATTTATGCACAGTTTTTCATGGAAAGTTTTGCCTGTTTTTCACCAAATTAGGATCCTGACTCTTCTCTTGTTTGTTTCAGAGATTCATTGGAGAAAAATTCCTATTACATGGCAAGAACGTGAGCATGAAGAAGAGGACATGCTTGCTTTACATGATCCGGTTACGGTAAATGCATTGTGGAACTGTGGCATGTTCAAGTTTTTCCGCATCTCTAGCATGAGGCAACAAATCAACTTGTTGCAATATTTTCTCGATGCATGGGATCCTACCACCTAGGTGTTCTAGATTAGGGGCAAGTTCATCCCCTTGACTGTTGTGGACATCTATTTTTTTTACCGGCTTATCGAGGTGGGGTGCCCCTATCTCATTATCAGGTTCGGCCCGTGGGGGTGAATCTGTGAGAGATTACATTCGTAGGTATTGCAGAGAGGGATCTCAATCGAGTAAGGATGGCAAGATCAATATCCGAGATGTCACTGGCAGTTCCCTGAGGACCATTCTGTTCACTTTTTCTAGACTGGCTGGTAGTGCGGCTCTTCACGTGGCCAACATGTCTTATATGCAGTATTCCTTGGAATGCCTTGAACCAAAGGTGTTCAACTGGTGTGATGCAGTACTCTTTGTGATGAAAGAGCAACTGACCAAGGTGAAAAATGGAAGATTTAAGTACTTTGGATATGGTTCTATTTTGACCGCTTTTGCCTTGGAAAAGATCCCGCTGATGCATCCGCAGTATGTTTCACTTGGTTTACCTCCACCGACTGAGCCACGGAGGCAGAGATGGGTCGAACTTATGGCTAGACATGCTGGTCAGTCCCAGGTTTCCTTTTCTGATACCTTTTTCGAGTTATTCAACCGTCAGGAGATGGTTTTTTTCAAGTATCCATATGCTGGAATGGATTTCCGGGGTGATCCGGATTTAGTACTGTCGGCTGGCGAGCAGTGGGGTGTCATTGGTAAATTCTCTGACCATATATCTGTTTAGCGTTTCTTTTTATAATGTTCTTGTGCTTTCTTCTATCAGGAATAGTCAAAACTCATGTGCTCATGCAAATGTTGGACTGGTTCGGTCAGTAGTACGCCTGAGAGTGCCAGTTGCCGCTCCAGCAGGAGAGGCTGTGGGAAGGGCTATCCTTCGCGACCTTGATGTGGTTGAGACTGTTTCAGCGTTGCAGGATCAGGTCGAAGGCCTCACTCTTGGTATTCTGGATGTGAGGACTGATGAGCTGCCCCTGAGGTTGCAGCGACATACTACCGATGTGCCGAGTCGATGGACTAGGCTTTTACGCATGATTGCACAGGCAGTGACTTGTTATCACCAGCATCATTGGACTAGGGTTCCCCCTAGCGTTTTGAGTATTGGGTCATTTGACCAATTTTGTCTTGGTTACAGAACATTATGTGTAAACCATAAACAATTATATATATATATATATATATATATATTTTTTTTTTTTTTTTTTTTTTTTCGGAGTTTTATTTTGGTTAAGTTACATGATCTTGATGCAAATACTGATGAAATGCTTCTTTTTATAAATGTTTCAAATTTCTATCTAACACATAATTTGCCAATGAATCTGTTAATGTGTTTAAGTTTCTGGAAATATGCTGATATTGAATAAAATCAAATTGCCTTTCCAAAATATTGACCCTTAGGAACATGCAATAGATAGCTGGATTTCGAACGGAGTAGATACCAGTGAGTTGTAGTATGAAGAGATGTGATTCTAGCCTGACGACAAGTCGGATTATGCCATGTGTGATGGCATCAGAGAGAAGTTCTATCAACGCACTATATTCAGCGATGTTATTCGTTGACTGCCCAATACATACCCCTTTGAAACTTACTAACTCGCCGCTTAGATCAAAAATGGCCCAGGCCGCAGAAGATAGGTTCCGCGAACTACGACTCGCTCCGTCGGCATATCCAACAAATGATTCCAAAAGGTTTGATATCTGTGACAAATGTAAAAAGTGGATTACTTGACCAAAAAAATTACCCTTGGCGAAAACAAAAATGTAACAAAAGCATACGGGTTACCACACTGAATCATGCGTAGTAATGCTTAAGGTACAACCCGTTACGGGGTTGCGCCAGTGGAATCCCGTCATAATCCATTAACTCGTAGGCTCGTTTTGCTAATACACGCTTAACAATATAGGGGCCCATCCACAAAGACTTGAATTTACCTGCTCCCAATTTATCGGATTCCTGGTCGTAAATTAAGACCAAGTCACCTTCTGAGAAGACACGGGGTTTGACATTCTTGTTGAATTGCGTCTTGACTCGTTTCTTATGGGCTTCGTTAGCCAATGCGGCATTATGGCGGGTTTCATCCAATTGGATTAGTTCCAAGAAACAAGCCTCCTCTTCTGAAGTTCCAGGGAGAAGGTCGACTGCGAGTTTGAGGGACGAGATTTCACACTGAATTGGTAAGATTGCTTCTAGGCCATACACCAGTTGAAAAGGTGTGAACCCAGTTGCATTCCTTACCGATGTTCGGTATGCCCACAAGGCTGAGTACAGGATCAGGTGCCAACTCCTTTTGTGGAATCTAATCATCCTTTGCAGCATCCGCTTTAGGACTTGTTGCTTGCTTCAACTTGTCCATTGGCCTGCGGGTAATATGGAGTAGAGCTGTCGTGGGACAACCCCAATTTGGCATCCAATTCAACCATCATGTGATTGCGAAAATGTGATCCACGATCTGTGACTATAGCCCGTGGAACGCCGAATCTGGCGACTACATGATTGAAAAATAAAAGGGAAGTTGTTTCACCAGTGTTATCTAATGTAGGCATCGCCTTGGCCCATTTGGTAAATTAGTCTACTGCGACTATGATATACCCATGCCCCCCGGTCGAGGTGGGGTTTCATGTCATGAAATCAATGCCCATTTGGCGAATGGCCCAACAGCAACTATCGGTTGTAGGGGTGCGGGTGGTTTTCTGGTTTTGCTATCGAAAATTTGACATGCATGGCAACTTCTAACTGCGGTTATGCAATCTTTGAACATTGTTGGCCAGAAGTATCCTGCTCGTAAAAATTTTTACGCCGTAACATTACCAGATTGATGCCCCCCACATGCGCCTGAATGGCAATCATTCGGGACTTTTTCAGCCTCCTCATGGGTGAGGCACCTCCTCAGAACTATATCGACACCACGACGGTAAAGTGTATCACCGACGATCATGTAGTCTTTTGATTGGTATCGAATACGTTTTTGTTCCGAGCGAGAGGTATTAGACCTATATTTTTGGGTTTGGAGATAGATGATTATATCTCCATACCACAGATTTCTTGAAGATATCATAAACAAAGATTCATCCACGATGGTTTCTTCGGATGTTTCATCATTGGATGATGATGGGAGATCGCATAGTAATTCCGCGAAAACCAGGGATTTCTTCGATTTGGATTTTACAAATTCCAAATCAAAATCTTGAAGAATTGTTATCCATTTTGAATATTTTCCCCCCAGCAACTGTCGCGACAATATATAAGTCATGGGGTTGCAATCTGACAAAATGGTAGTTTTTCGAAAGAGGACATAGTGTCGAAATCTCTGTATCGCTTAAACAGCTGCGAGAGCTAGCTTTTCAACATAGGAATACTTGCTTTCTGTATCATTTAAGTTCCTACTCAAATAATATATAGGATGTTCAACTCCGCTGTCTTCTTGAACTAAAACCATTACGATGGTTGTATCCGCTGTAGCCAGATACAGGTTAAAGTCTTTTTGATAATCAGGAGCATACATTAATGATGCTTTCATTAGGGATTCTTTTAAAGCATCAAAGGAAGCTTGCGTGACCTGATCCTAGATGAAGGGTACTTCTTTTTTCAATATACATGTATAACCTTTAGCAAGTTCGGCGTAATTTGGAATGAACCTCCTCAGAAAGTTTGCTTTCCCTTGGAGTTTCTGAATCTGAAGCAAATTTGAAGGTGGAGGCAAATTTATGATTGCCTAAACCTTACATGGGTCGAGACGAATCCCGTCCTTTGAGACTAAAAAGCCAAGCAACGACTAGAACTGACACAGAACACACATTTGTGTGGATTGAGTCGTATCTTTTAGTGTTGGCAACGTAGAAATATCGCTCTCAAATGCTGTGGATGATCGGTCTGCTTTCGCGAATGAGCCGGAAGGTCGTCAAGATATGGTTGAACGATGTTTTTGATGTCATGGAAGGCATAATTCATTGCCCTCTGAAATGTTGCCCCTACGTTCTTTAAACCAAAGGGTAATTTACAATATGAAAATGTGCCCCACGGACAAATAAATGCAGTCTTTGACTGGTCTTGTGGGCGGATATTTATTTGATTATACCCGGAGAATCCATCCATAAATGAAAAGATTTCACATCCAGCGCATTCATCAATTATCTGGTCAATAAAGGGTGTAGGGTAGTTGTCTTTTGGACAAGCTTGATTTAAATCCCTATAATCGACGCACACTCTAATCATTCTCTGTTTTTTCATCACAGGAACAATGTTCGATACCCAATCGGTTAGAGGAAACGGGTAAATAAAACCAGCATGGAGAATTTTTTCGACTTCTGCCTTGATGGCAGCGGATTTCTTGGGGTGCACCTGCCGTAGCCATTGTCGTACTTGTTTGACATATGGATACATCTTTATTTCGTGTTCTTGGTTGTCTATCTTGATGATCTTACCCCTTTCTCCAAATCTGATCAAGAGCACCTAAGACATTTGAGACAAGTGTTCCTAACATGTAGGAAATATGGCATTTCCTTGAACCCCAAGAAGTCTTTATTTGGCCTTGAAGAAGGCAAATTACTTGGACATATCATTTCAAAGGACGGGATTAGAATTGATCCGGAAAGGATCCAAGCCATTCTCCAAATCCCATATCCAAGAAACATAAAAGAGCTGCAAGCATTCCTAGGAAAGATCAATTTCCTAAGGAGATTTATCCCAAATCTAGCCGAGCTAATAAGACTGTTGAGCAACATGTTAAAGAAGGATGCCAAGGTAAAATGGTCTCTTGAAACCAAGCAAGCATTTGAAAGTATCAAAGTTGCCCTAACTCAAGCCCCAGTCCTCACAAGTCCTCAATTTGATAAGGACTTTATCATATTTTCATAGCCGTTGTCCTATTGCAAAAGGATGACCAAGGAAATGAAAAGCCAATTGCTTTTTTCAACCGAGCCTTAAGAGATGCAACCTTGAAGTACCAAATCATGGAGAAGCAGGCCTATGCCCTTGTTCAAGCAATCAAAGACTTCAGAATTTACATTTTATATTCACACGTGATTGCCTATGTCCCAAATGTTGTTGTAAAAGACATATTAACCCAAGAAGGATTAGAAGGCAAAAGAGGCAAGTGGATTGCTAACATTCTTGAGTATGACATAGAAATAAAACCAACCAAGCTAATAAAGGGACAAGGTTTAGCCAAACTGATGTCCGAAACAAACTTTCAAGCCTTAGACATCAACCAACTGGACAATGAATAGGAGCTGGCGACTCCACAGATCAGTGACACCTTTTTGCAATCCCCATGGTATGCTGATATTTTCTTTGTATTGCTAAACCTGTGTGCTCCCCCAGGATTGTCCAGGACCAAGAAGAGATTTTTAAGAATGAAGGCTTTGAAATTTTGTGTCTTAGATGGTGCTTTATTTTGGAAGAATCATGAAGCATATTGCTTTATTGTCTGACCATGAATGAAACTAATAATGTCATGAAAGAATTACATGCAGGGGACTTTGGAGGACATCTATATTGGAAGTCCACTGCTGATAAAATTTTAAGGGCTGGTTTCTATTGGCCCTCTTTGTTTGCAGATGTAAAGAAGTTTATTATCTCATGTCACAAATGCCAAATCTTTGAGGGCAAAAGAAAGCTGTTTCCCTTGCCTCTTAAGCCCATCTCAACCGAAAAGCCTTTTCAACAATGGGGTCTTGACTTCATTGGAGAAATCCATCCCTCTTCCTCAGGCCAGCATAAGTGGATTTTAACAGCCACCAACTATTTCACCAAGTGGATTGAGGCCATGCCATGTAGGCAAGCCAATGACACCACCATTATCCACTTCCTTGAGTGCAATATCCTTTCTAGATTTGGCTGCCCTAAGAAGATCATCACTGACAATGTCGCTGCTTTCAAATCCAAAAAGATGATCAATTTTTGCCATAAATTCCATATCACTTTAGGCCATTCCACAGCCTATTACCCTTAAGGTAATGGCTTAGCCGATTCATCTAACAAGAGCCTGATCAGTATTATCAAGAAGATCTTAGAAGAAAACAAGAAGAACTGGCATAGAAAGCTCACAAATGCCCTATGGGCAGACAGATTGTCAACCAAGAAATCCATTGGGATGAGCCCTTATGAGCTAGTATATGGCATGGAGGCCAGATTTCCTTCATCACTGGGCATTCCTATTATCAAGCTGCTGCAAGAGATTCAAGCTGAGCCAAACGATATACAAAGGAGGATAAACCAAACAATTCATTTGCATCAGACAAGAGAGCAAGTCTATGACAGAGCTCAAATTATGCAAGAGAAGCTCAAAAGGATGTTTGATAAAAGGACTAAAGCTGAGAATTTCTGTGTTGGCAACAAAGTTCTAAGGTGGGACTCACGAAGAGAAGACAAGGGAAAACATGCAAAATTCGATTTCCTTTAGAGAGGGCCATTTGTTATTTCTGTTGTTCAGGGAAATAACACATATTTCCTCAAATCTGTAGAGGGCAGCACTGCTGAAGAAGGCGCTGTAAATGGATGTATACTGAAGCATTATCATGATCCCTTTTGTTGAACATAACGCAGCTTTGTATATATCTCTTTGTACATTGATATTTGTACATATCAGCACTTTTGTTTTTTATTTTGCATAAACAATCCGATTGTTAGAGGAGCAACAACAAAGTTTGTGAAGACACAATCAATGCAAGTCCTCTATTTTTAAGCTCTGTCTCTGCAGTAATCTCAGCAAAACAGCAAGAGCAGCGCTGTCATATCACAGTGATTTATGTTAAAGATAAGTTGTTTGCAGCTTGTAGTTTTCAAGTCAACGGTATCAAAAAGAAAGGAGGATTTTCAGTCTACTTCAACACCCTTTCAAAGACAAGAAAAGAAGAGCTCCAGTTTTATTCCTTTTTTTGTGTTTATTTCACAAGGCAGTGCTCAAGCAAAAGTGTATGCAATATCAAGCACGCAGAAGAAAGCAGGCGATGCTTTATTTTTCACAGTGTTTTAGTTAAGGAGGAGTGCTGCAGTCAGAAGTTAAAGTTCTAGTCATTCAGCAGTTAGCGCAGAAGAAATTTTCAATTAACAGCAACTACAGAGGATCAAGGCATTATGACCTATTGTTCTTGGCTTGTCACAAGGAAAAGCCATCCCCAAGTGGAGCCACTGTTATCCTCCTGCTGCAGCAGGTTAATCATCTTTTATGATCGACATTTTTACATGCCAAATATGTCATACTTTGCTTGCTGCAATGCTCCATATTTGCTACAGATGGCCAGAGAAGTATCCATGAGAGTGTGCTAATCTAAATGCCACTGCTGTGTTCCATTTTTTTTATGAGTAATCCATTTTGATCAGTTTTCAAGTATAGGGAGGTCCAAACATCTTAATCTTGGCCTCCCTAGGTTTCAATTTCCTGTTGTAGAATATAGAGAATGAACATCTGTCCAAACAGCTTAATCTTGGTAGATTTGTAGATAGGTAGAGAAACAAGGGTGCTCAACAGCTTAATTTGAGCCCCTGGATGCAATAAGTGTAGTTGTAGATAGGAGGACAGCAAGAAGAAAAGAAAAAAAAGCTGGGTATGCTAGTTCAAATGCACCCAAACCAAAAAGAAGAGAAAATGCTAGGTGAATAGGCCGGGTAGGTAGCTTTGTGGTTGCAGAATCATGGCTTGTGATCCATTTCATATTGTCAAGTGTTATATCTATCATATCACAAGTTGAAGGTGATTTTTCAGTTGGAGGACTTCAAGAAATGCATGTCTAACTTCCCCTTCTCCCTCTTTCCCAAATCACTCACTAACTTCCCCTAAAGAGGTCAAGATCTGCTTGATACCTCTTAGATTCATCATTCTCCATATCATCTACCTTGGTGAAGATCTTCTTCACTAAAGGAATGTTCACACTTCTTATATCAGTCATTTTCCCCCATTGATAGCCTAAGACTTCATTCTTAGCGCTTTTTCTCATCATTATCATATTAACTACTAACTTTATTATGTAACTGCCTATCTATTTTCCCTTCCCCTACTAAAACTATCTCTATAACTCCCCTATATACTTATCCCCTCCCCTTGGTTGAAAAATAACCATATACATCCTTGGGAATTGCTAAGTTTATCTGAAACTCAGCAAGAACCCTCATTGACCCCTCTGACCATCTTCCAAATGCATAAGGACTCATTCCTTTACATAGTTTCCCTTCATATGTATAAAAATCATCTCTTTGGCCTTGGCTTGCCTTTATAAGGCATGAAACCCTCTTTGGCCACTAAACCCCTCTCAAAACCACATCACTTTCCCCCTAAGTGCCTTTGGACTCCTTCCAAGGCATAAGAATGCAAAAACCATAAAAAACCTTCAAAAAAGGATAAAATCCTCCCTTTTTTGGCTATCGGACCCCTTCCGATGCCTTAGAATCCATGCCAAACTATAAAGGAACCCTTCTGATTTCCCAAAAGGCTTGGCAGTTCACAAAAACATGGGTCCGATATAATAAAGTTTCATTTGGACCCCCTCCGATGCGATATCGCTATCGGGAGGGGGCAATCATATGTTTAAAACATCATATATAACCCCTTCGAATTCATTTGCCTTGCATTTTCATAAAAAACGTGCTCTGATGAGATAAAGATCTGTTTGATCCCCCTCCGATGCGATATCGCTATCGGGAGGGGGCAGTGGCATATATAAGCGAAAATGGCTAAGTCTCAAGGCATGGGGCATAGCGCCGATGGGCCGGACCCAAAAACATATAAAGTGGACCGGTAATAGTATATCGGGTCCGCGCAGTTCGACGATCACATATATGTCAACCCTCTGCCTCGCCGATTGCCGAAGTCCCGATATAATCGCAGCCATCCATTTTTGGGCCCCAGATCTGATGGTCCATATCTTGTCGCGCGGCCCCCCACTTCGCATCGCCCCATATACTGCTCCGATTTGGCGGAGCCGATGAGTTATCAAATGCAGTGTTAAGGGTTTTCAGGTCCGTGCACCCATTCCACTATTAAAATCGTCGATTTGGGTCCCGCCGATGGGTCGGACCCGAAATAAAATAAAGAGGGCCTGTATAACTTATCGGGTCCGATGGGTTTCGGCGTTTCTATGTGGCAACCCCATGACCCTGCCGATAGCGAATTTCTGAGTTAATCTCAGACGCCCATTTAGGCCCAGAGATCAATGGCCCATATTTAATCGCATCACTCCTATATGGCTCCGACCAGCGGAGTCGAAAAGTAATAAAGAAAGGGCATATAAGCATTTCGTATCCGCCAGGTTCATCGCTATTCAGAGGTTTTATGTGTTGGGACCAATGGTCCGCCCCGATGCGAGTTAGCGCCAGCCGTTGGATCTGCCTTCGCGCGATCCAATGGCAAGGATTTAATCTCCGCTACAGTGCTGCTCCCGCCTATGTTTTTCACGAATTTTACATAGAAATTGGTCTTTTTTCTGCGTAAAAGAAAAGGCGGCATTTGTTCATATTTTCACATATATGCCCGCACCCGGCTCCCGATAAGGGAATTCATGCATCCCTAAGCTTTCTGAGATCGCTCCAAGGCCCAATTTTGCTTCAGATAGCCAGTCTCGGCCTCGGCACAGTTGGCAACATTGTTTCCTCCTGTTTGCACCATTTTTCAAAAAGTTTAAGGCTAGTTTTGATCAGCCAGAGCGCCGATAGCATTCCAAAGGCCACGGGAACCTTTGCAGCAGTCAATTTTGCATTAAGAGGCAGAAAAGGGGCGATTTGACAGCTTAAAGTGTATCAGAGGAAAGAGAAGGCTCAAGTGCATGTCAAAGAGTATCAGGAAAGCGGCAGAGAGTATCAGTATTGCGGTTCAAAGCAGATGAATTCAAAATGGCCCCAATAGATCTAGCAAGGCATCATTGAGATGTAATGGCTCACCAACTCACAGATTTTGGCCATTTAAGGTAGCATGACCACTTGAAGGCACAAGTAAAGGGTCTTCAAAGTAGATATTGGCAAACACAATGAACCCAGTCATATTTTGGAGCAGCGCTGCTTCCTTAAATGCGCAGTTATCACATAGAGGACAGCGCATGGCTCAAGGAACTCTTTTAGTCCATTTTGAAGCTGCAGGACCATGCGCAGCCCTAAAGAGCCATTTTGATGAGGCTGCTCCCTCATGAACACCTGTTTTAGATATTTTATTGCATTTATTTCCAGCACAACTTAGCATTAGAAGCAGTTATTGCACAGATCTCTTTTGAAGCTGTTTTGATAGATATTTTGAGATATTTTCTCCCTTGACACCTGTTCAAGGGATGTTTGTAAATATTTTCTATTTAAACCACCCTCTGCACTGTTTTAAGGGTTGGTTGGTCGATAACTTCCTCTAGACTTGCATTGTATTTTCTGAGAGTCTCTATAATCAAAGATCGCTGGAATGTTTGGGAGATGAACTGACTGTTTTGTTTTAATGTTTGAAGAGTGACTATGGAATCCTAACGCTTCTACATAGCCCAATAAGTGTTTCTTATCTCTGTTTACAGTTTATATGTTTTATGCCATCATTGTTTCACTATCTAAATAGCAGAAAGAAATAATAGTTCAGAGCTCACTTAGTTGTATTCTGTTCTCAATTTATGTGATTTATCTATGTTTTCCTCTGAATTAGTCCTAAATATGAATACTGATTTGCTCATATTTACACTAGTTCCTTCATATATGAATGTTGTTTAGGAATCCTTGATTGGTCCTATATAAATGTTCATTCACCTTCCCTCTGTTAGCATAATGAGAGCTACTTAGTTGCCTTTCATTCATTGACCTTTGTTCCATCTTTATTCTAGCTAGATATTGTTTTATGTGTAGCTATCATGCTCTGTATTCCTCTTGTGACCAAGAAAATGCAACAACAAGCCTAATCCACGACTCCATGCCCAATGGTTTGAACTTCTCACACTATGAATCCCAACTCTGTTTGAAAGAATCCTCCATCCCACCAAGATCAAAACAAAACCCAAGAAAATCATAACTAGCCTAAAATCAACCCAAAACAAAGCTAAATTATAAAGAGAGAGCCCTCTCTGATTGCAGGTAGGCTAGGACCTGCAGTCCAAAGATTGGTTTGTGGTTACCTCAGTCGTATCCTTTAAGGAGCTTTAAGGACAACCTGAGTGATAACAGGATGATTTTACCCCTTATGGTGTGTCTTTTGAGGATGCATTACAAAACCTTGAGAAAGTACTTAAACATTGTGTACAAGCTCACCTTTCCTTAAGTACTGAAAAATGTCATATGATGATGAATGAAGGAATTGTACTTGGACACTTTATTTCATTTCAAGGAATTCAGGTAGATCCATCCAAAATATAGGTAATTCAGAACCTTCCTATTCCTAGAACACAAACTGATGTAAGAAGTTTTTTAGGACATGTAGGATACTACAGAAGATTTATCAAAAAAAATTGCAAAATAGATTCTCCTTTGTTTGTGTTACTTATGAAAAATGTTGACTTCAAGTGGACTAATATTTACCAGAAAGCATTTGATGAACTCAAGCATCAGTTATCTAGAGCTCCTATTTTAAGGGGACCTAATTGGGCACTTCCCTTCCATATATCCTCTAATGCTTTGGATACTACAATTGGAGCTGCCTTGGGACAAGAGGAAAACCATCTTTCTTATGTTATCTACTTCATTAGTAAGAATATGACTTCTGCTAAGCTTAATTACACAGTTACTGAAAAGGAATTTTTAGCAGTCATTTATGCCATTAATAAGTTTCGACATTACATTACTAGTTACTCTACTTTTGTCCATACTGACCACTCGGCTATTAAGTATTTAATGAACAAATCTGTCACAAATGCCCAAGTTACCAGGTGGTTATTATTATTACAAGAATTTGATATTACAATTGTAGATCGATCAGGTAAAGAAAATGTAGTTGTTGATTTCCTTTCTTGGTTAAAATCTGATGATAATACTCTAGTAGATGATTCCTTTCCTGATGAATATTTATTTGCAGTATCTGCTCACTCACCTTGGTATGCAAACATTGCCAATTATTTGGTTGCAGGAAAGTTACCATCACACCTATCACATCGAGAGAAAAGAAAGATCATTCAACAAAGTGCTTGGTATAGCTGGATAAGTGGGTGTCTTTTCTACACAGGACTTGATCATGAAATTCGGAGATGCATTAGAGAAGATGAAGTTCATGATATACTGAAAGCTTGTCATGATGGCCCTTGTGGAGGGAATTTTACTAATAAGAGAACGACACATAAAATTCTCAGGATGGGTTATTATTGGCCCTCACTTTTCAAGGATGCAAAGAAATATGTTTGGGCCTGTGACAACTGTCAAAGAATGGGTCAACCCAATCATAGAGATGAAATTCCATTGAATCCCCAGGTAATACTTGAACCCTTTGAAAGATGGGCTCTAGACTTTGTAGGGCCCATTAATCCTCCATCCAATCAAAGAGTTTACATATTGGTTTGTACAGATTATATGACTAAATGGGTGGAGGCTAAAGCACACATTAGAGCTAATGAAGAATATGTTTTAGCTTTTCTATTTGAAGAAATCTTTGTTAGATTTGGAGTGCCTATAGAGCTAGTTACAAATGGAGGACCTCCTTTCAATTCTCGTGGTTTTAAAACCACCCTTCAAAAATATCATATTCATCATAGAATGACTACACCATACCACCCCCAAGCCAATGGATAGGTGGAGAGTACAAACAAAGTCATAGAAACCATTCTAACAAAAACAGTGAAGGAAAACATGAAGGATTGGTCTCAAAGGCTCCCTGAAGCACTATGGGCTTACAAAACTACCTGGAGGAATACTACAGGATTTTCTCCCTATGAATTGGTTTATGGTAAAAGTGATGTTTTTCCTGTGGAATTTGAAATTAAAACCTTAAGAACTGCTTTAGCTGTTAACCTTGATTTGACTGATGCACAGACAGCCAAGTTGTAGCAACTTCAGGAATTGGATGAAAAGAGGTTAGATGCCATTCATCAAACAACTATGATCCAACAACAAAGGACAAGGTGGCATGATAAAACCATCAAGCATAAGCAGTTCCAAAAAGGTAATTGGGCTTTATTATATGATTCTCGGTTTGAAAATTTTCAAGGGAAACTACGTACAAGATGGCTGGGACCTTACGAAATAGATACTATTTTTCCCAATGGAACAGTAAGGCTCCTAACAATTGATGATTCTAGAACACCATTATTAGTAAATGGTCATCAACTCCATCTGTACCAGCGACCCATTTCCAAAGAGGATTTTAAGGCCACTTGCATGGCAGATTCACATTATCTCTTTTTGGGGGAGCCTGCTGCCCCTCATTGCATTTAATTTCTGCATTGTATTTTTAGTATTAGATTAGATTTCTTAACTAATAATCCCTGTCAAGGGTTGGCATGTTGCAATTGATTATTCTGGAGATTCCAGATTTAGAAAAGGCTGATTGAAAAGGACGATCCTACTATAAGCAGATCCAAGCTTCATCTGTGAAGCACTATCATCTCATTTCAATCCATCCATAGTTCATTTCCCTATCTTTCAGTAACATTTCCATCATTTCCCCTCCTTTCTCTTCCCTATGTTTCCCATCATTTTTCAGCAACATTTTTCCTATTTTTCTCATCAATGAAATAGTACCCTTCAGCAACATTTTCCCTATTTTTCCCATTCCTGGAACAGTATTCTTCAGCAACATTTTCCCTATCTTTCACGTTGCTGAAACACCATCTTTTACCCTTTCCTATTGCTGAAACACTATCCTTTACTCATTTTCCCGTTGCTGAAACACCATTTCTTTTCAAAAGACATAATCACACAGTACTTTCCGTCATGAAAATCACTTCTTCCATTTTTATGCTAATTCTGTCCTTTCACTCCCTTCTCCTATGATTATACAGACCTTTAACGTAATCACCCTCATGCTTCAAAAGATTCTTCCATGACTATTGATGATCTATTGTCAACAAGCACTATATTTTTCGAAATATGGATTAAAGGTAAACATGAGGTATGTAAATATTATGTGTAAATACTATTAAACTATGGTTAAATGAGAAGATTATGTCATTATTACCACGATCCCCGTACATTTAAAGCTATTATTTCAGCCGTAGTTGGGGGGGAATACCAAGATTATACGCCATCATTTCACAGCAAGCCAATTACCATCATTTTTCTTACCCACTATCACGTCTTATCACCTCGCCTATGTACTGTTACTCCATGTTATCATTCTCAAAATTTACTCTGTCTGAAGTGCGGTAACTCGGTTTTTGACTGTGCATTTTACCGAAGCTGGTTAACTATGGGAGGACCTGCTATTCGACATGAGCCCGACTCGATAGCTCTACTTGAATTACATCCAGAGGTATATTAGATTTTTCAGCGGGCAGGCTGGGTAGATTATTTTCAGAGGCTTCAGGGATTCGATCCACAACAGGTCCTTGAATTTGCACGTAATCTACAGGAGGGCCATTCTACTGTCCAAGGAGTTCGAATTCCGGTCTCAGAGCATGACATAGCACAGGTTTCAGGCCTGCCAGTCACTGGCATTCGATGGTTTAGTCGCAAGCATATCATTCTGAATGCACAAATGGATTTTCTCCTGCCAGGAGAACAGGTCGAGCCCAAAGGCCAGGGTGTCCGACTTCACTCATTACCGCCTCCGTGGCCGACGATTGCTGAATTCGTCAAACATTATCTCACTTGTGAAGGTCGCTACCAGGTAGTCTATCAGCATGATTTTGTCTTGTTAAATCATTTGAGACATGGTCGACTGTTAAATATTCTGTATTATTTACTTGGGTGTTTAAAGAATATGTCACATTACCGTAGACAGGTAAAATTCCCACTCCTTTCGCTCACCCATCACCGTCTTGTCTAGCTTCTAATTCAGAGGGGTTTTGCTCAACAAATCCCCCCTCTCAATAATCCACCCCTAGGCCCTGAGCAAGCTACCAAAATCCCTTAGCAAGTTGCTGAAAATCCTCAAGAAATTCTTGAAAATGCCAACGAGTAGCAACCCGAGAACATTCCCGAGCCCCCGAAATCCCACCAGCAGAATCAGTCAATCTAATTGACCCTCCCACCACATCAACTCCATCCCACAATTTAGCAAAATCTTCTAATCCTACTGTTTATATTCCTAGTGATGATTCTGAAGATAACCTTCCTATTATCATGCTAAAAAGAAAAAGGCAAATTAAGATTGTTTTCCTACCAAAAATATGAACGAGGGCCTCAACCAAAGAAGCCACCATTTTTGATAGCCCTCTCCCCCAGAAGAAACCCACTCATAAAAGGAAAATTACTGCTCTCCCTGCCTTTTTACCCTGAAGACGAATGAGGGCGTCAACTGAAGCGGCAATTGTTGCCACCATCCTAAATTCCCCACCTATTCGTCTAAAACCCCATACCCCACCACAGTCCCAAGTCCCCGAATCTTTACCTGTCTCACCCTCGGGCACTGAAACACAAGAACCAGATGCCCAGGATTTTACGACATCATTTCTTTCAGAACAAGTAGCTGTCACACAAGAACTAGCTACTCATTCAGCAACTGCCACACAAGAACCAGCTGCTGATCCACAGAATCCAGATGCCCAGGATGTTCCACAACACATAGCTGCTACACAAGAACCAGCTACCCATTCAGTAGCTACCACACAAGAACCAGCTGCTGATATACAAATCCTGGATGCTCGGGATGTTGCACATGACATCACTGTTACACAAGAACCAACTACCCATTCAGTCGCTGCCACACAAGAACCAGCTGCTGATATACAAAACCTGGATGCTCAGGATGTTGCACATGACGTAGCTGCTACACAAGAACCAGCTACTCATTCAGCAGCTGCCACACAAGAACCAGCTACTGAGACCGTGACTGATACACAAAGCCCAGTCACCCTAGCTTCCCTTTTACAGGAAAACGAGTTTCTAAAATTAGAACTTGAAGCCTATAAGCAGGAATTAGTAACGGCAAGGGAAGCCTATGATAGAGAGCTTAATTTGTACACTTTAGCCCATGCAGCATCCACGACCGAGAAAAGTACAGAGAAAGACCAGTACAAGGAATATATGTGCAGCCAATGCGGTAATATTTATCATCAAGCAGGGTATAAAATAGTCGAAATTCCACTGCCTGGAGCCTCCCCTGCATCCACGTCTTCTGCAATCAAGGAGGAACGCCCTACTGTTACACAAGAACCAGTAGGGCCTTCAAAAATTTCTGCATCCATGTCTCCTACAATCAAAGAGGAACGCCCTACTGTTACACAAGAACCAGTAGGGCCTTCAAAATTATTTGAAAAAGAAGCTAAACCAAAAATACCTCGGCCTACAAAAACGGTTTTTACTTAGACTGAACCTCTGCCTACAAAAATTGTTTTTACTCAGACTAAACCTTTGCCTACAAAAACTGTTTTTACTCAAACTTGCAGTACTGAAGAACAAATTGATAAATGGAAGAAAGCATATGTTATGTCGCAAGATAAGATCTTGCAGGAGCATAAATCACTCTGGCAAAATCATATATATTCAAATTGGGAAGCCTTAGAGCAAGTACTCCAGCAGTCTCGTGCACAGAGGAAAGAGAATAAAGAGCTAAAGAGTAAACTGTTCCTTATGTTTGATCTTGTTCACAAATTATTAGCTGCCAAGAAACCATCTTCCAATTATTCTCTTTTTCTTGCAGAACACCTAGCATTCTTTCAGATAAAGGCAATTAAAAATGGGAGACCTCATGAAGTATCTACACCTGAGCAGTTTGTGGAAACTTTCATAGAAGCATCCACCACTGATCAACATTTGCTTTGTGAGTTGTATCTCCACAATGAAGCTATCCCTGAAAATAGGAAGATCAATCTTAACCCTTTGGTTGGTGATGTTCAGATCAGGGCATTTGCCTCCTTCCTTGCCAATTAGATCACATGGCAGACTGTCTTTCTTGCAGCAAAGCATAATGAAGACAACCGCCTCCTGTGGATTCGACCAGAGCCACAAAATCCTGCCATTTTCATTTGGGAATATTCTCAATTTTTGAAAGAACCAAGGATGGTTGAACACATCAGGAAACTACAAGCAACAGTGCTACAGGACTGCCAACATTTTGTTAAGACTAAGGAAGTTGTTGCCTTAAAAGCAAACAACTTATTCTGGCAACAGTCCTCTAAGGAAAGGCAGGAGTATAACCTCTTTAGTCCCCCTAATCTTGAAGTAGCAATCTCAAGGGTACCTGACTATATTAGATGTGTTCAGCAATGTGCTGAAAAATGGATAGGATATCATTTTCATTTTCCTCTTCTATGGATGCCAGCACAAGAATATAAGGCTCATTACAGGTTGACTAAAAAGGAAGAAGCAGCAGCATGGTAGAGGCTACAAAATGTGCATGGTTTCAGAGATCTAGCTGAGAATACCTTCTATAGTTACTGCCTAAGTAATTTGCACTCCAAGGCCTAGTACTCGGACTCGGATTCAGAGTGAAGTTGCATGAGGACATGCAACCCTTTCAGTTGGGGGGGATGTTAGGACCCTACATTGTCCCTTTTTGCTCATATATTTTTCTATCATTCCATCCTTTTTCAATCCATAATTAAAGCCCATGTTATTACTTTAATCCATTTTCCAAAGGTATATAACATTTCTTCTCATTACTATATGTTTGATTTGTTTTACATATAATTTTACATTACCTTCATAATTAATCATTGATCGGATAGTTGCTGAAACAGTTTGAAGACTGCAGATTTATCATAGCGGTCTACGTTGCTAAAACAATTAGAACAGTGCGCAAATATCGTTGCTAAAACAATTAGAACAGTGCGCAAATATCGTTGTTGAAACAGCCCGTGATTTGCATTTTAGATTCGGCAGCAACAGGAAGAGATCATCAAAGGAGCTGTTACATTGGCCGTAACAACTATATTCCAAAATCGACATTGTCACAACCATTGTAACAACATTTTGTTAATGGAAGAATCGGTTATCCTATTTTAGCATATCAGATTAAAGATAGGATTTATAATGTAATCAATTGTATAATAGATGTCTCCTCTTTAAAAAGAGGAGACATCAACATTAGAGGGGATAGACAGACTACGAGAAGGTCTAGCTGGGAGTAAAGGGACTTGAATCTTTTTGTAATATGATATTTTGACAGATGAATAAAATATTGTTCTGAGCATTCCTTTTAGTTCTGTTTTCCAGGGAATCTTGTGAGAAGGAAAGGGCCCAACTTCATCACAAGATTCACGCATTAATTCTTGTAGTGTGTTAAGTATTATTTTGCATTCATACCTTGTTAAACTCTGTTGGTTGAATTTACTTATGCGTTATTGGAACTCTGTATTTACTACTGAAACTCTGTTTCTATTTGATTATTGCATTGTTTCCATAAATTCATTCATAGGTGATCAGTGATTATTTTAATTGGTTTTCCAGAGTGAGTTTGTGAAGCATGGTAATCAGAAACAGGTGTTGAAGATTCTTGCTTGAGGAATAGGGTCATGTTCTCTGTTAGAGCACAACTAGTCTTTTCCTTTGCAGATTGATTTCCTTTCCTAGATTGTTCTTTTTAATGTAATCTAGGATTCTTTTGATCATTGTCTACAATAGAGAGATTGTTCTTGCTGTAACTCAAAGTAGAACTTCAGTTTGTTTAAAGCAAGGTGTGATTAGAGTAATTGTTACTACAACTTTTCATTGCTTTTGGGATTGAGCATATATAGTGTGTGATTGCCTTTGAAACAAACAGACTTCCCTGGGTTGACAATTCATGTAGCACTTGGTTGTTTAAATTAATAAGCAATTAAAGTGACCAACAGAGGATAGGGAAGAAATTTTTAGATTGGAAAAAATTAGGAAGGATATCTTGTAGGCTTAAAAAGAAGAATGGAGGCTTAAGAGGAGGGCATTTGGTTGGAAAGTGGGGATGAAAACACAAAAAAGTTCCAAGCTTATGCAAAAGGCAGGAAATTTTCTAACTCGATTTGGACCTTGAAGGATGAAAATCACACTTTCCAAGCCTCATAGGGTAGGAAGCTCCTATTTTGAAAACCTTTTCAAGGCCCCAACAAAATCTTCGATTACAGAGGTTGTCCAAACAACACTTCTATTCCCATGATTTTTTTATGAAGGTGGGAACATAAAACTTTTGAATCCAATAACCGAGGAAGAGCTGAATCACTCTTAGGTAAATTTCAGAAGGATAAGAGCCAAAGGTTCGATGGTTGGGGGGTGGAGTTTTTCTCAGGGCTCTATGAAATCATAGGGAAATATTTGTTGAAAGTGGTTGAAGAATCAAGACAGAAGGGCGCAGTGTTGCTCACTTTCAACTCGACATTACAGCTTTGATCCCAAAAAAGGATGGCCTTGAGTCCTTGGATGATTTTAGGCCAATTTCCCTGTGTAATGTGGTCTATAAAGTTATTTCAAAAATAATAGCTAACAAGCTCAAACCAATTCTCTCAAGGCATATTCCAAAGGAGTAATTCGGTTTTCTTGGAGGGAGGAAAATCCATGAAGCAATTGGGATGACACGGGAAGGCTTACACAATTTAAATATTTTGGACCAGAGGGGGGTGGTTCTCAAAATCAACCTCTCTAGGGCTTATGATAGGGTGAGTTGTATCTACCTTTTCCTTCTTTTGACTCATCTTGGTTTTAGTGAAGATTTTAATTCCTTGGTGATGAGTTGCATTCAATTGTTTTCCTTCATAGTTCGATTATAGATTGGTGTCTCCCTTCTTTAATGCTCAAAGGGGTTTACGTCAGGGTTTTCCATTTTCCCCTCTTCTCTTCCTGTTGGTAGAAAAATCCCTCAGCAGACTGTTGCTAGTGGCTAAAATTTTGGGTGTGTGTTCTATTTTTTCCACGACTAGCTTCACGTGTTATACGTTGCACAGGGTCCAGGGTAGCGCCTCGGGAATATGTTTTTATGTGGACCCAATAATAGTTGGGTAAACTCAAAGATGGTGGGCAGACATACCCATGGTTTTGTGCATGGGTTTTTCACATGTTTTTCAGCATGATGGTTTTATGCCTATGGTATTTTGTATATTTGGTCAAGAGAACTACGGTTATGTTCTAATCCAGGGTTAATGGATTGGGGTTTATGAATACTTTGGAATGTATATATATGTATTGTAACACTGAAAGTAAAATAATGGAAAATCAATCTGGTGGTCCCAGTTTTGGGATCCAGGGAAAAATCTCTGTGTATATTTATTTTATGTTCTCACCTTGTTTATTTTTCTATTTGAAGAATTTGATTGCAAATAATTTTTGTGCATGGTTAAAATCTACATAAAATTTGAGGTGAGTTTTAGGGCTTGTCGATATCAAGAGCCTTATTCCTCACTCATCTCTTGTTTGTCGAAGATATCTTAATATTTTGCAGTGGGAGGCCAGGAGATCTTTAGAAGTTGAGAGAAATCCTATTATTGTTCGGAAAGGCCACTGGGATGCTCATTAATCCTCTGAAATCACTCTTTTTTTCATAATCTAGAAGTGAGAGAGGTAAGACTTCTTGTACAACCTTTTGGTTTTTCTACATCTAATTTGGATAAATGACTCAAATATTTAGGGTTATTTCTCAAGTCGAATAAGTAATCTAAGGAGAATTGGTTGTGGTTAGTAGCTAGGGTCAAAAAGAGATTAACAGGTTGGTACTTTCGTTAGATATATCTAGGGGGGTTGGTGCTTATTAAATCAATCCTAGAAGTTATCCCTATCTACTGAATGTCTTTGGCATGGATCCCTAAAGCTATCTTGGAAAATATTAGATTATTGTGTTTTCAATTCGTATGGGTAGGAAATAAATACCAACAAGTGCTTCTTTTTGTTAGATGGGAGAAGGTGGTAACCCCCAAAAAGTTAGGTGGATGGGGCCTCAAGAACATCTTGTTATTGAAGCCTCTCGCAGCCAAGGTTGGATGGTGATTTATCTCGAGTAGGAGTCTCAGGTCTAAAGTTGTCACTGCCAAGTACATTTCTCCTAATTCACTTGAAGATTGATTAAGGAATGTTTCCAACACACGCTCAAACATCTCATTAGTTTGGAGGGCGCTTCTCAACTCCTTTCAAGTCATTAGTAATCGATTAGCGTGGATAGTTGATAGAGGGGATAAGGTCAAGTTAGGCCTTGACTCATGGCCAGGAAGTGGGAATTTTCACCGTCCTCCCCTGGAGTTGGTGTAATCCCTTCATATGTAGGACCTCACAAACTTAGCACAGATAGCTAGCCCAGAGAGAACCTCCATTTGGATGTAAGGGTGGAGGTTGTTTATGGAGTTGGATTTGGATTTGACATTCTTTTAAGCCTGGGAGGCCTATCTAGTAACTCTAGAAAATGGACACGTGAGGCTCTCAGCGAGAGAGACAATGATTTGGTGTGGGCAGCTTGCCTTTTGGAGTGTACACCCCAAAGGAAGGTTATGTCTTCATGTCTTCTCATCATGTGTCTACAATCCCAAAATGGTGGTGGAATAGAATGTGGAAGTCTAAGTGTCTGGCCAAATCCAATATTTTCATGTGGTGTCTGATGGAACAGAGGGCCCCACTTTGGGAGGTTTGTAGTGTCGCTTAGTGGGTGGTCCTAGCATTTTCACTCTATGTAAAAATGATGAGGATGTTATCATTCATGTCTTCCTCTCGTGTCCATTTACCAGAAAATTCCGAGATTCTAAAAGGGTAGTCCTAGGAGGAGATGGGAAAGGGGGTCGGTGGAGGCAACTTAGTAGGGTTGGCTTGGAAAACCGTAGAAGAATCTAGTAAAATTTCTCCCACTCATTCTGAGCTGGGGTGTATGGTTGGAAATAAACATAAGCATTTTTCAAGATTCCCCTTCATCCCCCGTGCAGATTTCTGTGAAAGCCTTAACCATCTTAAGTCATTTTCCACGGGAGAAAGGTTTAGCAGCTTTAAGAGAAATCATTAGTTTTGATCCAAATAAGGAGATCCCATGGGGATTCTTTGATGGTGCCTCAACAGATAAGAGGGAACAGAACGAGGGTGGTTTTTTTCTCCATTCAGTCCCTCCCATTTTTTCTCTATAAAATTTGGGCTTGGTGAAAGTTCTCATAATTCCGTGGAATTGATGGCTTGCAAGTTCTTGCTCTTGTTTGCAAGAGAAAAGGGGTGTGAGCAATTTCAGCTCTTTGGTGACTCCCTATTGGTGGTCATTTGGCTCAGTCAGGCTCATGTTTGCAGAAACATCTTTCTGCTTCCTTTGGTTGATGAAGTTTTAAGGCTCAAATTGTTATTTGATTCTTTTTCTTGCTCTCATGTCTTCAAGGAACTGAATCAAGCAGCATAAAACCTCTCCAAAGTAGGTTTGCAGATGGCACCTAGTCTGTGGCAGGTTACAGAGTAGAATCTAGGTGTGGATTCGAAATACCCTTTCTTGCCCCCTCAGGTTGTTTTTTTATGCTTTTAGTTAGTTCCAGTTTTGGCTTCATCTTAACAGTTGATGCCTGTTGTTTTTGTATGATAAATTAAATATCCTTACGCATTTTCAGTCTTTTTGTTGGCTTTCTTGAGCCAGACATATTATTGGTCTTTTGATAGTGTCATCTCTCTTGATGAGAGGATTTTTTTTGTAGACCTTCTCACCATTGGAGGGTGTTAAGCATTGCAACTCTTTTCTCATCTCTCATGAATAAAAGTTGTGAATTTATTTTTCTTCAGAAAAGCATTTACAACTCTATCGGGTTGTCAAAGTATGACAAATTCCTCACTAATGTAAGTGGTTCTCCAAAAGAAAAATTTAGTAGAAGCTTCCCCATATACTAAGGCAACTTGAAAAAATGAGGGAGATTTCTTCTTAGGGGGGAGGATTGATCTACGTGGATATCACTTACAACCCAATTCTTCCACTATCTCAATGGTTATCTATCTTCTTGGTAGTTTTTCTATGATTTTTGGGTCCCAAACTTTTGGGGCCATTTTGAGGCCCTAAACATTGATTTTTGGCAATATGGGTGGTGTTATCACTCAGGTTGTTCCCCAAAAGTTTGTAAGAAAAGGGAATACGGCTGAGGTAACCACTAACCAATCTTTTAGATACAGATTCTAGCCAATCTGCAACCAGAGAGGGCTCTATCATTATAATTTAGCCTTGTTTTGGGGTATATTAGGCTAGTTATGAAGTGCAAAGGTTTGTTTGATTTTTGGATGGTGACATTCAATAGAACAGGGGTGCAAAATATGAGAATTTCAGTCCATTGGGTTAAGGGAGTCAATGAAGATGAACTGTTGGGTATGGTTTCTTTGACAAAGGGAGGAACTACAGAGCAAGGTAATTAACCATGGAACAAACTGTAAGCTGAAATCAGGTGAAATGGAGTCAGGGGGTGAAGGGCAATCAAGAATACTTCATCATGTTGACAGAGGGAAAGTGGATGAATATTACCAGGGAGAAGTTACGAATTCCTTAGCTATATTCAAGATGTAAGAACCAGGGAAACAGGAGCAATTAAGAATTCCTGCTTATGATAATTCTGAAGAAAACATAAATAACAACAAAAATTGAACACAGAGTACAGTTAAGTAAGTTCTGGGTTATTATTTTTCCCTGTCATTAAGATTACGAACGTAGATGATATATAAAAACACAGAAACTGTAAAACATGAGTTAAAAAGAATTATTGATCCATGAAATAATTCGAGAATTCTGCAACATATTCCTCTGCCATTAAATCCACAATCAGAGAGTTCAACAATATAGCATTCCAGCAACCTTTTATTCAGAAGAGTTTTCAAAATTACAGCGCAGTTCCAGAAATGTATCACCAACCCCTAATACTTAGCTTGGGGAGGTATTTGTACAAAAATGCTTACAAAATATCTCAATGAGATAATATCTAGCAATAACTTTTTCCACCTACTCTACAGGAGAAGTAAATGATTTTGGGAACAGGAAGAAATAAATGCAGAAGTGAATGCTGCTATGCTGGCCGCTCAGTTGATAAGGTGCGTTGACTGTTTGCTCAGTGAGTCGGCCGGTGGATATTTCCGCTAATATTGCACGCTGCTGTCCCGGCTCTCTCAGCTACATCTGGACAATATTTAATAAGATGTTGTTCTCCAGCTTGATTCTCGTCCCTTCCTGTTTTTCACTTTATGGTGCGTGACACGAACTTTTGATTTTCCAAAGATATAAGGAAATCAGAGATATGCCTACAGGATCTCTAACATGCTTTGCCACCACTGGTCATCTGGTAATTGGTGTCTACACATTTTTATTAGAGTTTCATAAGCATCCGTGTACCTGAAGAAAGTAGGTTGGACTATGAAAAGATGTCTCACTTCATGCTCAATAAAAAACAGATTTTCTAAACTGTCATACAGGCTTTGTCCAGATGGGAGTGCCTTCTCTCCTGCATAACTTGATGACATTGTGACCTGATTATCCACATATGTATTCAACCTGCGAGCATAGTCTACATGTGTCATCAGTCTATAGTCATTGGTTAATAAACTAGGCATACCCTTTTCCTCCGAAGCTGTAAACTTCTATGTGAAAGCATTTATTACCACTTGCATGTCTTGGCACTTCCTCTCCAGATTTTGTATGAAGTTCCTCATGGTCAACACTCTTTTGATAGTTAGAATGGTGACTGTCATGTCCCTGATATCCAGTGCTGCCAACTCTTCCTTGGTGTGGGTGTTTAAAAACTGTATTAGCCTATTGGCCTGTTCGGGCATGTGTCCCAATAAATCCCTGGCCTTTTGAATCTCTACTTGAGCTGCTGTCACCAAATCAATCTGCTCATGAATTATCTGTATTGATTTCCATACATCAGTGAGGGATTGGCCAATGTTGGTGCATAAAATGCCCCTAATTTCTCCCAGAGGCTTGTCTAAAGAGAGGTCCTTTTCCAATGCCTTTACTTTAGTCTCTAATGCTTTTACCTCCCTTGTTTTTTCTGCCATAGTCATTTTAGATTTGTCATAACTAATTTCCAAATTTGCTAATTTCTCTTTAGCATCCTTTAATTCTAATAATTGGAGTCTTAGATCCTCCATAGCCTTTATCAATTCCTCAGTGGTCATGGCAGTGCTGCTGCCTATTGTTGTTGCTGCCGAAGTACTTGGTGTTGTTGATGCCGGGACAGTAGTGTTAGCCTCTTGTTGCAACAGGGTTTCATTTTTCATGATTGAAATTTTTACATGCCAAATATGTCATACTTGGCAAGCTGCAGTGTTCCATATTTCCATAAGATACCATGAGAGTGTGCTAGTCCAAATGCCACTGCTGAGATTCCATTTTGTTGAGTTGTCCTAGTTTTGGAGAGTTTTCATTTAAGGGAGGTCCAAACAGTCTAATCTTGGTCTCCCTAGGTTTCAATTTCCAATTTTAGAATATAGAGAATGCATCTATCCAAATAGTTTAATCTTGGCAGATTTGTAGATAGGTAGAGAATCAAAGGGACCCAACTGTTTAATCTGGGCCCTAGCAGAAATAAGTGCAGATCTAGATAGGAAAATTCAAAAGAAAAATTGTGAATCTGGGTCTGCAAGTCTAAGTGCACCCAAAACAAAAAGAAGAAAAAATGTTAGGACAGTAGGCTGGGTAGGTAGCTGTTCGGTGGCAGAATGATGATTGATGATCAATTTTTGTATCTCACAATGTCTTATCTTTTCAGATCACAGTTATCAGGCAGTTTTGCATTCAAAGGAGGTACTCAAGCTGGAATTCACTAACCTCCCCTTCTCCTCATTTCCCCCAAGTCACTTACTAACATCCCCCAAGAGGTCAAGATCTGCTTGAGCCTCTCAGTTTCATCATTTCCATGACATTCACCTTGGTGAGGATCTGCTTCACTCAAGGACTGCTCACTCATCATCTGTGAGCCTTCTTTTCCCCAACAAAGCCTAAGGTCTCATACCTTAGCGCCCTCTTTTCATCTTCATATTAACTGCTAACAGTATTATATAACTCCCTATCAGTATTCCCGTTCCCCTACCAAAGCTATGTACATATAACCCCCCTATGTAAATATCCCCTCCCTGGCAATATAGCCATATTTTTATAAGTCCGGGAAAAAATGGTCCATCTGGGGTTGTTTTTAGCCCATCCGAGTCATTAAGGAGCTAGTTTGACATCTGGTCAGCTAGTAACCTCTTCCCTAGCCCAAAACCCCTTAAAAACCTTCAAAACCCCATTTTTTGCACCTTTTTCCTATGTTCTGTGCATAAAATATTAACCCGCGCCGTTTTTCACATAAAAACCCCATTCCCTATGTTTTAACCCACCGCCGCGATATATTAAAAAGGGAATATCCCCGCGAATATCCCCACCCACTAACCCGTCGTCGTTACCCATCTGCCGCTAACCGTTAGATCTGGCCCGCCACAGATCTACGGTGGGTGGGCTTTTCTATATGCAACACGCCCGGGCTTTAGAGTCCGGGAGTTTGGCGGTTTTGCCATCGTACTCCTGCCACGCGTCAAGCTCTGGGGTGTGGCGGAGCCCCCTTCCCCGAGACCGCCTTTTCCCATAAGCGGTGCGCCACAAAACCGCTTACCACCCGTGACGTCATACCACACTTCACCCCCTGCACAGTCCCTGCTTACGTCACCCCTTTGTCCAGTCACCCGATGAGTCACCTGCCTGCGTGGCCTCCTGCCACGTCACTGCCACGTGTCCCTGCCACTGTACCTGCCACGTCATCATCCGTACATGATGACGTCATGCTGACGTCATCCCGCCACGTCGTCCTGCCGATGTCATGCTGACGTCATCCGCCGTACAATGTCACATCATGCTGACGTCATCAGCACTTTTTTGGGCGCAGAGGCGCGAAAATCGCACTTCGGAGCCCCAGAATCCGATTCTGAGGCAGTTTTTGATGATTTTCTTAGGCCGAAATGGAGAATCTTCAAGGAATATTTAGGGAATCTTCTCATCATGCAGCCCCAGGAAGCCCGAAAAGGCGCAAAAATGACCCGTTTTCTTCACAGAGCATACCAAAAGGAGCAGAAGACAATTCCAGTTGATACAGAGGCCGAACAGCGGCCATTTACTGGTGATTAGACCCGCAGCACATCAGATCAGCAGTCCAGATTTTGTCAAAGAGTATCAGTGGAAGAAAAGATGCCAAAGAGTATCAGAAAAGATTTGTTCAGGGGCTCGAAGCACCTGAACATTGATGAAGCCCCCAGAAGATCAAATCAATAAGAATCAGCCCATCCTTGCCTTCAAATCACCATTAAGGCATTCAAAGCACCAGGACAGTAAGGAAGCAGGAACCCATGCATATTTATTTCAGAAGACACTGCCCCAAGGCACCCAGGACTACATCATTTATTCATTTCTGTTTACGGCCGCCCCAGCGCAGCCTGAGAAATTTCATGCATTTATTTCGGATAGGAGTAGGTCAATAAATTATTCTTTATGACCTGATTAGGTCAAGATGTAATAAAAACAATAGATAGAAAGTTTTGCCTTATATATACCACCCTCTGTATAGTTTTAAGGGTTGGTAAATTGAGAATTCTTCACTAGAGACTCGCTGTGTATACCTGAATTTTTCTGTAATCAAAGATTGCCGAAAGCTTGGAGAGCAAATTGTCTGTTGTTGATAAATGCTTTGGAGACTGAAGATGGAATTCTTGTGCTGCAGCCTGAAGCAATAAGTGCCTCTTATCTCTGTTTATGTGTTTGCCATTATCTAAATAGCAGGAAAAAAGAATAGCCTAGAATTAGTTTAAATACTCTCTATGCTCGATTTCTGTTGTTTTTTATGTTTTCCTCTGAATGAATTGGTTATGAATATTGAATTCCTTGTGGCTCATGTTTACCCCAATTCACCTGTGTTGGCCAATTATCTAGGGATTCTTAACTGCCCTTAGGTAGCGCCCTGTTACTTTCTCTGCTAATCTGTTGGAGAGATTATTAACTGCCTCTCTTTCTTTAGCATTCATTTCATCCTTTAAACCTGAAAATTGCTTCAACCTCAGCTATCTTGCTCCATGTTCCCTCGCTGTTATTAAGGAGACGCACCAGCAGTTCCCCTCCTCGACTCCACGCCCAATGGTTTGAAACATTCAGACCATACTCTACCTCTCTACCTGAAAGTGTCAATTTTCCCACCAAAACAAAACAAAAAACCCTCTGGACCCAAGACCTAGCCTAAAATCCTTTCAAACAAAGCTAAATCTAAAAGAGAGAGCCCTCTCTGATTGCAGGTTGGCTGGAACCTGGAGTCCAAAGTTGGTTTGTGGTTACCTCGGCCGTATCCCTTTCTTAACCTTCAGGGACAACCTGAGTGATTAACATAATGGCGACTCAACTCGGGACTTTCCTCAGTTAATTTTAAAAAGTTTCACGAAGAAGGTTAAAAATCCCCTGTAGAAATCGATTTTCTAATTGTTGTATATTTCCTAAAACTACAGATGAAGCCTGAATGTCAGCCAGGAAGCCTTTGAAACTGTTCTTGTTTTACATTAACAGGTTTAGATAAAAGCTGCTTCAGTCAATCTTCATGCTAGTTTTAAGATATACACAGCCATTCCAAAATCTTATCTGGCCCTTGTAAATAAAAAAAATATTCCAAAAAATAAAAATAAAAACAAGTTCGGAAGCTGGCTCCCAAGAAAAGTTCACGATATACAAGGTCAAACCCAGACCCAGATCCTCCAGTTGTTTTTGAAAACCCTAACATAATCCCTAAAATCCTTAGGAAGCAACAAAGACAGAAATTTTTTTCTGATAAAAACCCTGAAACAGCTTGCCCTAGCGTTGTTCCAACCCCTGTCAAGGTTTTATTCCGGTCTACCCCTGCTTCTCCTTGTTCGTCATCCACATCTCATAGCACTCCTTCCACACCTTCATTCACTGCACATATTCCCATTACCACTACTATTATCCATGTTATCCCCGTTGTTCCATTCATCCCCGTTGTTGCACTTATACCGGCCAATATGGCTAATAGATATGCACCCCTGCAATTACCTGCTAACGCTGCGGCTTTACCCCAAGATTACCAATCGAAAATTTCATATTTTGATTCCACTGGTCCTTTCACAGCTATTCAACATGCCAAAAAGATGCAAGACTATTTTGAGAACTATGAAATAGATGATGATAGCGTGAGAATGAGAATTTTTGTTCAGAGTCTAACAAGCGATGTAAGAACTTGGTTCAGATCACTTGTTGCAAATTCCATAACCACTCCTGATGTGCTTTACCTATCCTTTACCAACATATGGGAGAAAAAGAAAGACCCCTTGCACATACTAGCTGAATATGACACGATCAAACGAGGTCCCCAAGAGACTGTTTTGGAGTACTATGCAAGATTCAATAACGTCTACAATGCAATACCACAGAATTTAAGGCCTCCACCTGATCTGGCCTTGTACAAATTTCCTGACGGTTTTGACCCGGATATGGCATACCAGTTAAAAGAAAGAGCCCCTACAACTCTTGAAGACGCGCAAAAGGTTGTTGTTACCGTAGAGGCTAACTTAATTTCCAAGAGAAACAGAGCGAGAATGGAAAAGAGAACCACCTTTAAGGAAGAACCCTCAGCCTTTGACCAGAAGCTTGATGCTATCATTAATGGCCTGCAAAGACTAGGAGAAAGAGTAGAAAATGTTGAGAGAAAAGCATCATGGGAAGGACAGCAGTCCAACACCATAAGAAACCCGAATTTTAGGAAAACACAGAACATAAATGCTGGTAGGCCTAACCAAGACCAAGACATTAGACCCCCTTTTCAAGATAACTATGTAGAAAGATCTACTTCTAGTCAACCCATAGAAGACGATCACATGAATTTAATGGATCTAAAGGGTGAGCATCAAACTTTCCTGACACAAGAAGACCAAAATGGGCATGACTGCAATCAATTTCAGACTAAATCTGGTGAGTCTTTTGATTTTAAACAAGGTTATGATACTATTTTGTATGAAGTACACAAACAGTATAAGCTCAGAACTAGGACCATTGACATCTCTGAGCCTAGCAAGACAAAGGAAAGCAAACAGCCCAACAAGATTAGAAACAAAGTTGTTGTAACAGAACCAGCCGATATGACTATGCCAAACTCAAATCAAGTGACTGTAGAATACATGACAGACACGCAGCCTGTTGTTGAGCAGCCTCGGCCACCTCATTTCTCAAAACAAAATTCAAACAATGTCCCAAAAAGTACTCATGAAGTTGCCAAACCGCAAGCAAATACTTCCCATAGCACTGATAAACAAGAGCAAGTCGCTGAAAATTCAAGTGAAAAGGAAAAAACTGCCAATGCCAATACTAAGACTCCATTGGAGAAGCCTTTTAATTTAGAAACAGAGATCGGAAAACTCAAGATAGCCATTCCTCTTTCAGAATTGGCTAAACACGATGTATATAGGCAACAGATTCAAAGGTCACTTCAACTCCCAGAAAACAAAGATGATGTAAATGTTTTGGATGATTCCCCTGAACTATTGTTTGGTCCAGAAGTTAATGGAAAGTCAAAACAAGGACCTCTCCCACCCTTTTATGTCAGTCTGCATATACATGACAAAGTTTTACACAATGTTATGTTTGACTCAGGGGCATCGCACAATCTTATGCCCAAAGCAGTTATGGAACAACTGAATCTTGATGTTACAAGGCCTTACAAAGAATTATACTCATTTGACTCAAGTCAAGTGAAATGTTTAGGCCTCATTAAAGATCTATGTGTCTCCTTAGTCCAATATCCCAACAAAACCATCCTCATGGATGTAGTGGTGGCTGATATCCCACCAAAGCATGGTATGCTCCTCTCGAGATCATGGGGAGCAAAGCTCCAAGGATCCCTTCAATTAGACCTTTCCTACGCTACTATCTCAGTCTTTAGGCAACCAAAGAGATTGTACAGAGAAACGCTGATGAAATATGTAGTAAGTAGTGAAAGCAAGCCTGAAAATTTTCCCATTTATTCAATCCATTCCGATATGGATTCCTTCATTTTATTTAATGATGAAATAAATCTGCCCACTGATGATAAACCGCTGGTTTTAGAAACAGACACACATATAAATGAAGAGTTGGTTGCACATACCCACGAAAATGTCACAACAGCAAATGCAACCAGCAGGTTACAAGAACCTCCCCAAACAGAAATTTTAGGTCTGCCCCGTCCTGAAACAGCTCAAACTCCTAGCATTGTCAACAAGCAAGAAATCACATGGTTCTTAGAGTTTGATGGCTCAGTTAACAAGTTAGGAGCAGGGGCAGGCGTTTGGATTCATAACACACACAATAACCATGCAGAAGGACATGCCTACAAACTGAACTTTAAATGCACAAACAACATGGCAGAGTATGAGGCTCTGCTTTTAGGCCTTAAACTGCTAAAAACTCTAAGAGCTGTTAAAATATCTATCCTGGGTGACTCTGATCTAGTTATACAACAGATGAAAGGTAATTTTGTTACCAATGACAACAGAATGAGAGCCTATAAAACAGCTGCTACTGACATACTCATGTCATTCACTGAATTCAAGCTTGACAAAATTTCTAGAAATCACAACATTCATGCACACAGCCTAGCCACCTTTGCTAGTACATGCAAGCTTCCTTTTGACCCAAGCCACCACTTCACGGCTGAAATAAAACATAGGCCCACTGTCCCAAATAATGTCAGAGATTGGCAAGTGTTCGAGAACGATGCCCAGATTAATAATTTCCTTACCCTTGCGCATGAATTTTCAAACATCAACATTGATATGGATGCTATGACAGATCCACAATAGCAAACAGCTGAAAATCAGCAAGAAAATCAGCAAACTCTAAATGCTGCAATAGCCAAACAGATCCTGAAACCAACTATTTTTGACAACAAAAACATTGAACAGCTGAAACAAACACAGGCAGAAGAAGTAGACAGAACAGAGGCAGAGGTCATTGACTTGAAAGATAATTTTTTGCCTACTGGACTAACTCCGCTAGAAGACATGTTTGACTCTAATGACGTTCCCAGAAAACCAAAATTGCAACCAATAAACATGGAAATTGAAGAGCACAACATTGGGACACCAGAGAATCCAAAAATGATCAAAGTGTCTAAAAATCTACCACCTGATCAAAAGCCCAAGTACATTGATCTATTCAAAGAATTCCAAGATGTATTTGCTTGGAGCTATGAGGATTTGAAATCCTACGACACATCGGTGATTTAGCACACCATTCCTTTAAAACCAAACCAGAAACCCTTCAAGCAGAAACTTAGAAGAATTAACCCCCTAATTCTTCCCTCGATTGAGAAGGAAGTAAAAAGGATGTGGGAAGCAGGCATCATAGCACCTATCATATTTTCTGAGTGGGTGTCCAATCTTGTTCCTACAAGAAAAAAGACAGGTGAAATCAGACTTTGTGTAGACCTCAGAAACTTAAACCAAGTCTCATTGAAAGACCATTATCCTTTGCCCAAAATGGACCACATATTGCAGAGAGTAGTGGGATCATCTAGAATCTCTTTACTAGATGGATTTTCAGGTTTCAACCAAATACTTGTTCACCCACATGACCAAGACAAAACAGCTTTTACCACACCCTGGGGAACATTTAAGTATGTAAAGATGCCATTTGGACTTAAAAACGCTTGTGCTACTTTTCAACGAGCAATGGACATTGCATTCGCCAAAGAAATACATGACTTCCTGGTTGTGTACCTTGATGATTTAACCCCATTTTCCAAGTCTGATAAAGAACATCTCAAGCACCTCAGGCAAATTTTCATGACATGCAGACAATATGGAATTTCCTTGAATCCTAAGAAGTCCTTATTTGGCCTTGAAGAAGGAAAATTACTTGGCCACATTATATCAAAGGATGGGATCAGAATTGATCTTGAGAGAATACAGGCCATCCTCCAAATTCCATACCCCAGAAACATGAAAGAGCTACAAGCATTCCTTGGAAAAATCAACTTTTTGAGAAGATTCATTCCAAATCTGGCTGAATTAATAAGACTGTTAAGCAACATGTTAAAGAAGGATGCTAAGGTAAGATGGTCCCTGGAAGCTAAGCAAGCATTTGAGAGTATCAAATCTGCCTTAACTCAAACCCCTGTCCTAACTAGTCCACAGTTTGACAAAGATTTTATCATATTTTCGTTCGCATCTGATCACACAATAGTGGTTGTCCTGCTGCAGAAGGATGAACAGGGAGCTGAAAAGCCAATTGCTTTTTTCAGCCGAGCCTTAAGAGACGCCCCATTGAAGTACCCGATAATGGAAAAACAGGCCTACGCACTTTTCAAGGCCATCAAGGATTTTAGAGTGTACATACTGTATTCACACGTGATTGCCTACGTCCCACACGCTGCTGTAAAAGACATACTGACTCAAGACGGATTAGAGGGAAAAAGAGGTAAGTGGATTGCAAGTATCCTCAAATATGACATTGAAATAAAACCAACCAAGCTGATAAAGGGACAAGGTTTATCTAAACTGATGTCCAAAACAAACTTTCAGGCCTTAGACATTAACCAGCTGGACAATGAACTGGAGCTGGCGACTCCACAGATCAGTGAAATATTTCTGCAATGCCCCTGGTACACTGATATTTGCTTTATATTGTTAAACCTGTGTGCTCCCCTAGGATTGTCCAGAACAAAGAAAAGATTTTTGAAAATGAAGGCTTTGAGATTTTGTGTTATAGATGGTGCATTATTTTGGAGAAATCATGAAGGTATATTGTTCAATTGCTTAACCATGAATGAAACTAACAATGTCATGAAAGAATTCCATGCAGGTGATTATGGAGGACATCTCTACTGGAAGTCCACGGCTGACAAGATTCTAAGGGTTGGTTTCTACTGGCCCACTCTTTTTGCAGATGTAAAAAAGTTTTCCATGTCATGTCACAAATGCCAAATTTTTTAGGGCAAGAGAAAATTATTGCCCCTGCCCCTTAAACCAATCTCCACCGAAAAACCTTTTCAACAATGGGGCCTTGACTTCATTGGAGAAATTCATCCCTCTTCCTCAGGCCAGCACAAATGGATCCTAACAGCCACCAATTATTTCACCAAGTGGGTTGAAGCCATTCCTTGTAGACAAGCCAATGATACCATCATTATCCAATTCCTTGAATGCAACATCCTTTCCAGACTTGGCTGCCCTGAGAAAATCATCACTGACAATACCGCTGCCTTTAAGTCCAAAAAGCTGATCAATTTTTGCCACAAATTCCATATTACACTGGGCCACTCCACAGCGTATTACCCTCAAGGTAATGGATTGGCCGAATCATCTAACAAGAGCCTCATCAACATCATAAAGAAAATACTAGAAGAAAACAAGAAGAACTGGCACAAAAAGCTGGTGAACGCCCTATGGGCAGACAGACTTTCAAGCAAAAGATCAATTGGGATGAGCCCTTATGAGCTGGTATATGGCATGGAGGCTAGATTTCCTTCTTCCCTAGGCACTCTTACTATCAAGCTGTTACAGGAGATTCAGGCTGAACCAAATGACATTCAAAGAAGGATTAATCAGACAATTCACCTTCAGCAAACCAGAGAACAAGTTTATGATAGAGCTCAAATCTTACAAGAAAAGCTCAAAAAGATGTTTGATAAGAGAGCTAAAGCTGAAGATTTCAGTATTGGTGACAAAGTTTTAAAGTTGGATTCACGAAGAGAAGACAAGGGCAAACATGCCAAGTTTGACTTTCTATGGAAAGGTCCATTTGAAATTTCTGTTGTTCAGGGAAACAACACTTATTTTCTCAGATTTATGGAGGACAGCACCTTTGAAGAAGGCCCTGTGAATGGCAGGATGTTGAAACATTATCATGATCCCTGTTGCTGAAACAATGCAAGTTCTGTAAATACCTTTTGTACAATATTATTTGTATATATCAGCATTCAGTTTAATTTTTGTAAACAGGCCGATTGTTAAGGAATAGCAGTAAATTTGGAAAGGACGCAGCCGATGCAAATTCTTCAAATCTCAAAAGTATCAAAGCAGAGCAAAAATTTCAGTTCATATCAGCACCGTGCTCTAAGCAAAAGCAAGGCAAACACAGCAGTTTGATCCATGTCCCTAAACTATTTTAAAAGGCATAGGTGCTCAGGCATTATACATAAAGATCAAGCGCGCAGAAGAAAGCAGGCGGTGTTGTATAATTCACAGTAACTCAGATGAGAAGAGAAAGTGGTTCATATTTTCAAAGTTTCATACTTTAACAGCCATAACAAAGAAGAATTTCCCAGTCCACAGCAACAAACAGAAGATCAAGGCAGTCTGATCTGCTATTCTTGACTTTTCACAAGGAAAAGCCATCCCCAAGTGGAGCCACTGTTAGCCTCCTGTTGCAACAGGGTTTCATTTTTCATGATTGACATTTTTACATGCCAAATATGTCATACTTGGCAAGCTGCAGTGTTCCATATTTCCAGAAGATACCATGAGAGTGTGCTAGTCCAAATGCCACTGCTGAGATTCCATTTTGTTGAGTTGTCCCAGTTTTGGAGAGTTTTCATTTAAGGGAGGTCCAAACAGTCTAATCTTGGTCTCCCTAGGTTTCAATTTCCAGTTTTAGAATATAGAGAATGCATCTGTCCAAACAGTTTAATCTTGGCAGATTTGTAGATAGGTAGAGAATCAAAGGGACCCAACTGTTTAATCTGGGCCCTGGCAGAAATAAGTGCAGATCTAGATAGGAAAATTCAAAAGAAAAATTGTGAATCTGGGTCTGCAAGTCTAAGTGCACCCAAAACAAAAAGAAGAAAAAATGTTAGGACAGTAGGCTGGGTAGGTAGTTGTTCGGTGGCAGAATGATGATTGATGATCATTTTTTGTATCTCACAATGTCTTATCTTTTCAGATCATAGTTATCAGGCAGTTTTGCATTCAAAGGAGGTACTCAAGCTGGAATTCACTAACCTCCCCTTCTCCTCATTTCCCCCAAGTCACTTACTAACATCCCCCAAGAGGTCAAGATCTGCTTGAGCCTCTCAGTTTCATCATTTCCATGACATTCACCTTGGTGAGGATCTGCTTCACTCAAGGACTGCTCACTCATCATCTGTGAGCCTTCTTTTCCCCAACAAAGCTTAAGGTCTCATACCTTAGCGCCCTCTTTTCATCTTCATATTAACTGCTAACAGTATTATATAACTCCCTAACAGTATTCTCGTTCCCCTACCAAAGCTATGTACATATAACCCCCCTATGTAAATATCCCCTCCCTGGCAATATAGCCATATTTTTATAAGTCCAAGAAAAAATGGTCCATCTGGGGCTGTTTTTAGCCCATCCGAGTCATTAAGGAGCTAGTTTGACATCTGGTCAGCTAGTAACCTCTTCCCTAGCCCAAAACCCCTAAAAAACCTTCAAAAACCCATTTTTTGCACCTTTTTCCTACGTTCTGTGCATAAAATATTAACCCGCGCCGTTTTTTCACATAAAAACCCCATTCCCTATGTTTTAACCCACCGCCGCGATATATTAAAAAGGGAATATTCCCGCGAATATCCCCACCCACTAACCCGCCGTCGCTACCCATCTACTGCCAGCCGTTAGATCTGGCCCGCCACAGATCTACGGTGGGCGGGCTTTTCTATATGCAACACGCCCGGGCTTTAGCGTCCGGGAGTTCGGCGGTTTTGCCGTCGTACTCCCGCCACGCGTCAAGCTCTGGGGTGTGGCGGAGCCCCCTCCCCCGAGACCGCCTTTGCCCATAAGCGGTGCGCCACAAAACCGCTTACCACCCGTGACGTCATACCCCACGTCACCCCCTGCACAGTCCCTGCTTACGTCACCCCTTTGTCCAATCACCCGATGAGTCACCTGCCTGCGTGGCCTCCTGCCACATCACTGCCACGTCACTGCCATGTGTCCCTGCCACCGTACCTACCACGTCATCGTCCGTACATGATGACGTCATGCTGAAGTCACCCCACCACGTCGTCCTGCTGACGTCATCTGCCATACAATGTCACATCATGCTGATGTCATCAGCACTTTTTTGGGCGCAGAGGGGCGAAAATTGCACTTTGGAGCCCCGGAATCCGATTCTGAGGCAGTTTTTGATGAGCGATTTGCGCCTATCGCAAATCGCTCATCGTAGGATTTTTTAGGCCGAAATGGAGAATCTTTAGGGAATCTTTAGGGAATCTTCTCATCATCCAGCCCCAGGAAGCCCCAAAAGGCGCAAAAATGACCCGTTTTCTTCACAGAGCATACCAAAAGGAGCAGAAGACAATTCCAGTTGATACAGAGGCCGAACATCGGCCATTTACTGGTGATTAGACCCGAAGCACATCAGATCAGCAGTCCAGATTTTTTCAAAGAGTATCAGTGGAAGAAAAGACGCCAAAGAGTATCAGCAAAGATTTGTTTAGGGGCTCGAAGCACCTGAACATTGATGAAGCCCCCAGAAAGTCAAATCAATAAGCATCAGCCCATCCTTGCCTTCAAATCACCATTAAGGCATTCAAAGCACCAGGACAGTAAGGAAGCAGGAACCCATGCATATTTATTTCAGAAGACACTGCCCCAAGGCACCCAGGACTACATCATTTATTCATTTCTGTTTACGGCCGCCCCAGCGCAGCCTGAGAAATTTCATGCATTTATTTCAGATAGGAGTAGGTCAATAAATTATTCTTTATGACCTGATTAGGTCAAGATGTAATAAAAACAGTAGATAGAAAGTTTTTCCCTATATATACCACCCTCTGTATAGTTTTAAGGGTTGGTAAATTGAGAATTCTTCACTAGAGACTCGTTGTGTATACCTGAATTTTTCTGTAATCAAAGATTGCCGAAAGCTTGGAGAGAAAATTGTCTGTTGTTGATAAATGCTTTGGAGACTGAAGATGGAATTCTTGTGTTGTGGCCTTGTTGAGGGCCCCGAGGTCGGGTCAACAACAAGGGGGATACCCACCCGGTCCGGAACCTGGTTGGCGGCTCCTTGCCCGTTTGGAGTAGCAGGTCCGACTGGGGATAACGGGACCAGCTTCCCGATGTGATGGGTGTGTGTGTGTGCGTAGAGTCTGATGGTATTAATCTAAGGAAGGGGGGGGGAATTCTTCTAAGCTAGTCTTAATTCTAACTGCTAAATTAACTCTATGCTAATGTAATCTAATGAAGAAAAATACATCTAATCTACGCTAACCCGGGGTGTTTTCTTTTGTTATGCGATCTAGAAAGATTTCTAACAGCAGCCGATAATAAAGATCATTCAACTGATATCAGAATATAAATCAATAAAGATAAACCATTCTGCATAAGAAGTTAGGCAGAGTAGTTGTGAACAGCATATCGCATAATCAGTTTTCTATATGTTAAACATAAATAAATGACCCCACCGTACAGGAGTGCCAAATGGTAATACAGACATTCATGCAATAACATACAAAGAACTCAGCCACATATCACTTTAGGAATACTAGCAGAATCTAGCCAAGAGATAAAAGTACCATTTATGACTAAGTTCACTAATAAACTTCAAGTAACAATGATTTATTTCTACTTGTTCTAACATCTGCTAAGAGTACAGAAGTGCAACATCAGTAACAAATATTAAAATGCAAACATAAATAAATCTTGATCCATCCATTCATCAAAAACCTCCTCTGAGGGTGCAGAAGTGCATGTTTTGAGGATAAGTTTTTTGACAGATTTCCGGACCCTTCTCCAAAAACCATGAGAAGGGTTAAATACTACTAACTAATCAATATTTATTACATGAAATTAGGGAATCGGCCTCAAATGACTGCCCTTTTACTAAAAGCAACTTTATTTCTAAACTTAAAATCTAATTTCTGACCGTTTCTGTATATTCTCTTTAGTGCTGTCAACAGTGTAATGCTTTCCTGGGAAGAGTCGGCTAGCCGCCTTCTTGTTTCACTCGGGAGATAAAAGTGGAAATAGCAGGAGCTGGCACTTCCTTCCGGCAGACCAGAAGATATTTTCGAAAACCTTTCTCTAGCTGGGTGTATTCGCCGCGTGTATACTTAGCGTGTCCCAGTTTCTTCTCGAACTGATTTTGTTGTTGTCGTTTTCGGTTTTCGGTCGTGCGAATGATTGAGTGGGTTAAGAGTCGTGCTGCATGGGCAACTCCCTATTTCAAGAATTTCTTCCGTTCTTTGTTCCAGGTTTTCCTGAAGCGTTCTCCTTCTCATGCGCTTCTTTCTCTGCTTCACTAAGTCTTAGCTTCAGGATCTTTTCTGAATACGCTGCTTTTGTGCGCCTTTGACTCTGAGTCCTGGATAGTCTAATTTCATCAGTGCCGGTTGGCTGATAGCCTGGAATCTGCGGTTCTGCTGCATGCGGCATCCATTTGTGGAAGCATTCTCTCTTTGCTGATTGGCGCTTTCCTCTTTCCTTCAGATGTTTCCTACATATAAACTTATATCAGTTGTGTGTCTTGCAGTCTACGCAAAGGAGAAGTGAAATGAAAAGACTTGACGTGAAAGCATTAATCTCTAATGAACGCACAATTCTGACATACATTATCACTTGACTCTTCGATAAATGTAACGCAATCATTCCTAGATACTTAAGCATGCGGTCATTAAATTCTTTCAAGGCGCGCGCTTAATGCATGGGTCTATCGTGTGGTAAGTCTTTTCAGATCGCAGGTCGCAGATCGCAGATCGCCACCATCGCAGATCGCAAATATCGCAAGTTCTCGTTTAATAGTTACGTCGTATAGCGTAATGCTTGCGGTTTGCGATATCTCATATCGGCGATCGCATTGCTCGAAGGTTTTTCTTTTAAGGGGCGCGTGTGAAGTATGCAATGCGATGAACTTCGCATCGCAATTTCGCAGTATTTGTTTTTTGCGCTCGAGTTATGCTTCGGCCTTTCTTTGCGATGCGATTTGAGCCTTAGGGAGAGAAATACAAAAACTTTAGAAAAAGTATTTTTTTGGGATTTTCGTTCAGGGTCCCCTCTTCGCTTGACGTTATTGCTAATGTCAAGTGAAAAAAGGGGGGTTGTTGGTGACCACAACAATGGCGATTCACTGTGAAGAACCAGTTATCTCTGCTTGTTCTATTGCATTTTCACTTCCAAAACAGAAAAGTTTTCTACTGCCTAAATTTTGTTATGGACAGATAGAGTATTACCTTTTATCCTGTCAATGATGTTTCGTCACAACTTCTTATTTGATTCTGATTGTTTGTTTCCCCTGGGTTATTTTTTGTATTCATACCTAGTCATTACTCAGTCTCCTCAAAGACAAAATAAGGTCTTCTCTGCGTACTGGCTTTGTAAAGTATGCTCATTTGTCGCAGGTAGAGCCTCTGCTGCCTGCAAGCGTCCATAGCCTCGACAGGGTTACCATGTTATCCAGCAATGATCCTTTTTCCTGCTTGAGGTTATTTACAACATTCCAGAGAAAAATCCTTTTGACACTTTTTTTTTTTTTTTTTTAAAGAACAATGTCTTGGTTTGGTGGCCAAATTATGACACAGTCATTCACTTGATTTATACTTTTTGCTGAACAAGTTGGCTCGTGATGAGACCCCTTGTCTTTCGATTGCACAATCTTGAGTCGTTGCCCTGTTTTGGTAGACAGTAGTGGCAAAGTCAGCAAGTTATAATATCTGTGATCATGATAAGCCGGCTCGTGATGAGACCTCTTATTCTTTGAGATATAGTGTTTTCTTGGATTGTCTCTCTGGATGCTGCGATTTTCCTTAGCAGGGAGGAAGTCATTGTTTTTCCTTAAGAAAGCTCTGGACGACAATAATAGAGTTTTAAGAACAGCATTTTTGCAGAGAATACCTATTTTGCTATCGATGATACCTTTCATAGCATTGGCATAAAACAATTTTTGCCAAAAGTTACTCTCATCCCAGGTTTCTTTGTGAAGTTTGAAACTAACATCATATTCAGGTTAAAGTCAACTCTATTTGTCAATAATAAAAGTCAGATTTTTCGAAAAGTTTTGCTATTTATACAAGTGAAATCAAAATTTGATACAGAAATGGTATGTTTCTTCATGAATACTATTTATGATCATTCACAACCAGCCCTATCTATGAAAAAATGAAAACTAACATGAAAATTTAAAACTATCCTACAAAAACAGAAGGATGACCTTCTATGGGAAATACATTTTGAGGATTTGTCCGTTTACAGGCATAGAATCTCTTCTGCCTGTCAAGTCCTGCAACACAAAATTCGACGGGCCTATGACTTCTACGATTTGAAAAGGACCAAGCCATAGCTTCTGGAATTTCGTGTGTTTGCCCTTTTCTTCGTGAGCCTTATCCCACTTCAAAACTAGATCACCCATCTGGAAGTTTTTTCTGGTCTTTATGTTCGAGTCAAAAGAGGATTTTATCAGCGCTTGGTGGCGAGCATGGGTTTTCTTGGCCTGTTCTCGTCGTTCTTCTAACTTGATTACCTCCATTTGCCTTAGTTGTAAGGGAGAAGTAGGTACTTCATCAATGTGTTGTACTAAGGACAAAGAGGGAATGAGTAAGTGAGTAGGAAGAACTGCTTCTCTCCCGTAAACCAAATTAAAGGGAGAAGTCCTGATAGAGGCTTTCTTGGTAATTCTATCTGCCCATAAGGCGTTTACCAGCACTTTGTGCCAATTCTTTTGGTTTTGGTCAACTATCTTTTTGATAATCCTGATTAGGTTCTTGTTCGTTGATTCAGCCAACCCATTACTTTGCGGATAGTAGTTGGCAGAATACTTCAGTTTGAACCCTCTTTTGAGTGCGAACTCAGTCATGGTATTTCCAGAAAAATATGAAGCGTTATCAAATATTAAGGCTGTTGGCAATCCAAACCTAGTAATGATAAACTGATCTATGAATTCAACAATGTTTTCAGAATTAGCTGTCTTGAGCGGAACTGCCTCTACCCATTTAGTAAAATAGTCGGTTGCAGTGAGGATATACCTATGCTGTTTAGAGGAGTGAGGAACGATCTCACCTATTATGTCCAGGTCCCATTGGCTGAATGGTTGTTCGATGTTAACCGGCTGCAGTGGCATGGATGACTTCTTTTGTTTTCCTGCAGCAGTTTGGCAGACTTGGCATTTTCTCACGTGATTGTACGAATCTTTGAACAGCGTGGGCCAGTAGTATCCTGCACGTAAGATCTTGTGTGCGGTGGCTTCTCCAGCATAGTGTCCACCTGCTGGTCCATCATGGAGTTCCTGCAAAACCTTTTCGGCTTCAGTTTTCTCAAGACATCTAAGAAGCACAGAATCATAGTTTCTTTTAAATAAGACATCATTTACGAGCTTGTATTGTTTGGCTTTTAACCTCAGGGCTCTCTTTTTTATGTGATCCAGGTGAAATGGAGCATATCCGTTCTTTAGGAAATAAATGATGTCGGCATAAAATGATTCTGCGTCGTTTAGGCTTACCTCATACGCGTGTACCTCTTCAGGTGACTCTTCGGGGATTTGCGATGCTCCAGCTAACATCTTGCAGAAGCCTTGGCCTCTTACGATGTGTGTCGGCTTGATTTCCAGGTCGTATTCTTGCAAGGCGGTGATCCAATTCGCTCTCTTTTCGCCCACGTCTTTCTGAATCAGGAGGTTTCTTACCGCCGGGAATGGTACTATGACCTTGGTATGGGCCTTTAGCAAGAAGGGTCTGAAATATTTGACTGCTTTAAAGACGGCATATGTCTGTTTTTCTACGTCTGAATATTTCAGCTCAGCACCTTGTAAGTTTGAGCTAAAGAATGCGATTGGGGCTTCTGCCTTTTCTTTGTTTGCCTGGGTCAAGATCGCAGCATAAGAATGCTCTGAGGCAAACGTGTATAAGACAAATGGTTCTGAAAAATTTGGGGTTGCTAGGGATGGAGCGTCGATGATGGCGTGTTTGATTAAGTTAAGCGCTTCGTGCTCGTCTAGACCCCATTTAAAGCTTGAATTCTTTTTTATCATTTTTTGTAAAGGAGAAATAATACGTCAAAAATCTGGGACAAATCTTTTCACAAAATTGATCTGTCCTAGGAAAGATTGCATGGTCTTTTTGTTATGGGGCATGGATATCTCGGAAATTTCTTTGATTCTGGCAGATTCGATGTGAATGTCCGATTTGGACACTATGAATCCTAGCAATTTTCCTTCACTCAACGCGAAAAAAGATTTCTTCGGGTTAAGCGAGATTCCATACCTTAAACATCTTTGAAAGATTTTCTTCAAATCTTTGAGATGGTCGCTTCGTTTTTTGGAGTACACAGTTATATCATCCAGGTAAATCACTATTGACTTATTGATTAACCCTCTGAACGCAATATCCATAGCTCTTTGAAAAGTAGCACCGGCGTTGATCAGACCGAACGGCATCTTTCGATACGCGTAGGTACCCCATTTAGTTCGGAAGGTGGTTTTTAGCTGATCGTCTGGGTGTACCAGCACTTGATTATATCCTGAAAATCCATCCAGGAAAGACATCAATTCTGAGCCTGCTACAGCCTGTAATATTTGCTCCATAGGTGGGAGGGGAACATTGTCCTTCTGACAGGCTTTGTTGAGATTCCGGAAGTCGATGCAGATTCTAATATCTCCGTTTTTCTTCCTAACAGGTACCATATTGGATACCCATTTGGAATGTCTGACCGGGAAAATTATTCTGGCTCTCAACAACTTATTCAGCTCAGTTTTTATCTGATTTTCCAGGTTGGGGTGAATTTTTCTGAGCTTCTGTTGGACGGGTTTCTCGTTATCGATCATAGGGATAGTGTGCTGAATGATAGAAGTGTTATAAGTTTTCAGCTCATCGTAGTTCCAGGCAAATACGTTCTTGTATTGTCGTAGAAGACGGATGTATGCTGATTTTTCTTCAGGAGCTAGGCCTTGGCCTAGATTGACGTTTTGGGGTTTTTCATCGGTTCCTAAGTTCACTGATTCGTAGTTCATAGTTGAACTGTAAAGTTTGGCATTAGCTGACCTTTTGAACCGGCTTTTTAAGTCATACAAATCTTCTAATTTGACCACTGATTTGGGTATAGCGTTATCAGTGCTACTTTGTTGTATTTGGTGGTCATGACAGTCCTCGTCGATTATCTGGTTTGAGTAGGATCCTTCGGAGGTAAGGAAACTTACGATGTCTGGGTCGTCGTTGAATACTCTCTAGTTGGTGATGTTGTCAGGGATAGACGGTTTAAAAATTAATTCTATCGAAAACCTATCTGGACTAAAGTCTTCGGAGGGAATGAGTCTGGAGGCTACGTTCGCTAGCAGGTCTGCGCTTACATTGTGAAGTCTTGGGATTGATGAAATATTAAATGCTGTAAAATGCGCAGTGAGATCTTGCACTAAAGATTGGTAGTGCTTTAAATGACTAGACAGGCAATGTATGGTGTTATGGACCTGTTTGACGATGATCTCGGAATCTCCAAAGACTTGAAGATATTTGACGTTGGAGCCGATTGCTTTATATAGGCCTTGCACCAAGGTTTCATATTCCGCTGTGTTGTTCGTGCAATCGAACTCCAGTCTGCATGTGAGCATGGTCTTATTTCCGTCTGGGCTAATCAAGACGCATCCTGCTCCCGCTCCCTCGTTGGACTTAGAGCCATCAAAATATAATTTCCAAAATAAAGAAGTATTTACAGGGTTATCTAAGAAACTAACACATTTTGAATCATCAGTCTCGGAAAAGTTTTCTACTTGGGACACGACTGAATTTTCTAAATATGGTGATATGTGAGCATTGAAATTTCCAAGGAAAGAGTCTACCGAATAGTTGCCTATGATGCTGCTGTTGTATGCTATGGCTTCGTTCTCTCCCTCCAGGTCCGTCACTATGTACTTTTGGTGCAGTTCTCGTTCAACCTTTATTTGATTTGGCTTCCCGTTGAAGGGTAACCACATGTGCGACCAGTCAGTCGAAAAATATCCGTGTAGCTTCTCGGACCAATCCCTGCTAAGAATTAGACCATAAAATTCAGGGATGTCAGCAACTAGAATATCGATGACCTGGCACACCTTGGGGTTGGACGATAGTCTTATGTTCACTTTATTAAGTTCGCCTATCACTTCGACTTGTGATCGATCAAGTTGAACTATGCGCACTGTGGATTTTTGCGGTTGAACATTAAGTTTGGCACATATTGACTTGGGTAGAATATTGGTTGAAGCACCAGAATCAACCAAGCAGTTATGCACGTTTCTGTTAAATATCTCGTAAGTGAGGAGGAAAGGGGGAGTGTGAGATCTAGACCTCCCTCCAATCAAGGCGATGTCATTTGGATCGATTTTATTGATCGCGTTGATTGGGGGTCTTCCTATATTATGGGAAGCTATAACTGTAGGTAGAGGCGCAGTAGGTACGGCGTGTAACTCTTTCATCATGATCTTCTGTTGGTGTTTCAATTTGCTCAGCTCGTACAGGGTGATATTAGCCCTAGTCTTCTTCATGTCGTCGATGATGTTATACTCCATTTCATCCGACACTATTAGTGTCTTTGATGGAGGCGATTGCTCTGATTGGACTGGGCTAAATGAGGTCGCTTTAGGGGTTGTCTTCTTTGTTGTGACCTTTTCTTTTGCTGGAGGGCTTGCGCCCTTGTGTTTTGGGGTAGTCTGGGGAGGATCAAGTTGATTTCTGCTTCTTGTGCTAACCGGAAGTGCTTCTTGATCTTCCTCTTGTGGGAGGATGAAATCCCACATTCCTTGCAGTTCCACCACTTCTTCATCGTCGGTATGTGTTTCAACGGTGTTCTCTTCTTCTTCTTCTTCAGATTCTACGTTAGAGACCACGCTGGGTGGCTTCGTCTCCATAGGAGGATTTCTCTTAAAACTCCTAAAAGGCTTTCTTGGGGACGATTCTGCTACTTGTTTCCTGATATCAATCATCTCATTTGACATGGCCTTTAATACCTTTTGTAATCCTTCCATGTCGAAAGGATCTTTCGTTTGCTTCTTCTTGGTTTCTTCTTTGAAAGAGATTTTCTTAGATTTACGCTCTTCGATTGTAGATCTCTTTTCTAAGGCTACTACGCGTCTTTCGATTGCTAATGCCTCAGCCAAATTTTCGACTAAGGTTGTCTTGCTTGCCCTATCTACGAAGATGGACAAGTTTGAAGGTAAGGCCATGATGTACCATTCGCATCTTACTTCCTCGCTGGGTTGGGAAGCAGCGGGGATTTTATTGAGGATCTTGTTGAACCGTAAGTTAAAATCTTTAATGGGTTCCCGAGCCTCAGCTTTAAGATTGGACAGATCATTGATCAGTGTCGCTGTCGATATATCATCGCCGAATTTAGTGAGAAATTGATTTTGAAAAATATCCCAGCTGGTGATAGATCCGGAGGGTAGCGAGAAGTACCATGACCCGGCCGTCTCTTGCATCGTATAGGGGAAGAGTCGGACCACGGCGTCTTCGTTGGTAACTCCGTTGAGATTAACAGAAAGCATGAAATTATTGATATGTTCTTCAGCTAGCATTCTAGTTTCTGGATTGAACTTTGGTAACCACTTCTCGGGATGGGCAGGTATTGGACTCAGGGGTGGAGGCATTAAAACCACCCCAGGGTTGTTCCATGGAGATTGTGCCATCGCTGAGTTGCTGGTTAGTAAAAGTGTAGAAGATGATCTTTGAGGTTGAGAAGATAGAGATGTTATGATCTTTGACGATTGTGGAGGAAGGGTTGCGGAAGATGGATGAGTGATTTGAGGTGGAGATGTGGGTGGTCGACTTTGCGGAGAGGGATTTGAAATGGATGAGGTGGATGAAAGAGTCTCTCTGTCAGACTCTTGAAATGTTTTCCTTGCTCTTTTCCTAGTGGGGAGAGGGATTTCAGTTGGCTGAATGCCAAACTTTTCACTCTTCAATCGGGTCAGAGGATGAGCAGGGTTGTAATGCGAAGTCAAGCTGCCTTTAGATTTATCAGATTTCTGGTTAAAAATGAAGAATCCCTGGAGTTTACGGATCAAGGTTTGAACTTCAGGGGGATCGACAATAATTTGTTCTGATGTATCGGGATGTATAGCAGCGGTGGATGTCCAAGCGACTTCCAGTTCCGAGTTTAGTCGTATTGGGGAAGTCGGGGAAGTTGGTGAGGGTGATTTGCTCTTAGAATGGTATTTGGATTTTGAATTATGTGCCATTCATAGCCATGGCCCTCCTTCTAGCGCCAGAAATGTTGAGGTCCCCGAGGTCGGGTCAACAACAAGGGGGATACCCACCCGGTCCGGAATCTGGTTGGCGGCTCCTTGCCCGTTTGGAGTAGCGGTTCCGACTGGGGATAACGGGACCAGCTTCCCGATGTGATGGGTGTGTGTGTGTGCGTAGAGTCTGATGGTATTAATCTAAGGAAGGGGGGGGGGAATTCTTCTAAGCTAGTCTTAATTCTAACTGCTAAATTAACTCTATGCTAATGTAATCTAATGAAGAAAAATACATCTAATCTACGCTAACCCGGGGTGTTTTTCTTTTGTTATGCGATCTAGAAAGATTTCTAACAGCAACCGATAATAAAGATCATTCAACTGATATCAGAATATAAATCAATAAAGATAAACCATTCTGCATAAGAAGTTAGGCAGAGTAGTTGTGAACAGCATATCGCATAATCAGTTTTCTATATGTTAAACATAAATAAATGACCCCACCGTACAAAAGTGTCAAATGGTAATACAGACATTCATGCAATAACATACAAAGAACTCAGCCACATATCACTTTAGGAATACTAGCAGAATCTAGCCAAGAGATAAAAGTACCATTTATGACTAAGTTCACTAATAAACTTCAAGTAACAATGATTTATTTCTACTTTTTCTAACATCTGCTAAGAGTACAAAAGTGCAACATCAGTAACAGATATTAAAATGTAAACATAAATAAATCTCGATCCATCCATTCATCAAAAACCTCCTCTGAGGGTGCAGAAGTGCATGTTCTGAGGATAAGTTTTTTGACAGATTTCCGGACCCTTCTCCAAAAACCATGAGAAGGGTTAAATACTACTAACTAATCAATATTAATTACATGAAATTAGGGAATCGGCCTCAAATGACCGCCCTTTTACTAAAAGCAACTTTATTTCTAAACTTAAAATCTAATTTCTGACCGTTTCTGTATATTCTCTTTAGTGCTGTCAATAGTGTAATGCTTTCCTGGGAAGAGTCGGCTAGCCGCCTTCTTGTTTCGCTCGGGAGATAAAAGTGGAAATAGCAGGAGCTGGCACTTCCTTCCGGCAGACCAGAAGATATTTTCGAAAACCTTTCTCTAGCTGGGTGTATTCGCCGCGTGTATACTTAGCGTGTCCCAGTTTCTTCTCGAACTGATTTTGCTGTTGCCGTTTTCGGTTTTCGGTCGTGCGAATGATTGAGTGGGTTAAGAGTCGTGCTGCATGGGCAACTCCCTGTTTCGAGAATTTCTTCCGTTCTTTGTTCCAGGTTTTCCTGAAGCGTTCTCCTTCTCATGCGCTTCTTTCTCTGCTTCACTAAGTCTTAGCTTCAGGATCTTTTCTGAATACGCTGCTTTTGTGCGCCTTTGACTCTGAGTCCTGGATAGTCTAATTTCATCAGTGTCGGTTGGCTGATAGCCTGGAATCCGCAGTTCTGCTGCATGCGGCATCCATTTGCGGAAGCATTCTCTCTTTGCTGATTGGCGCTTTCCTCTTTCCTTCAGATGTTTCCTGCATATAAACTTATATCAGTTGCGTGTCTTGCAGTCTACGCAAAGGAGAAGTGAAATGAAAAGACTTGACGTGAAAGCATTAATCTCTAATGAATGCACAATTCTGACATACATTATCACTTGACTCTTCGATAAATGTAACGCAATCATTCCTAGATACTTAAGCATGCGGTCATTAAATTCTTTCAAGGCGCGCGCTTAATGCATGGGTCTATCGTGTGGTAAGTCTTTTCAGATCGCAGGTCGCAGATCGCAGCCATCGCAAATCGCAAATATCGCAAGTTCTCGTTTAATGGTTACATCGTATAGCGTAATGCTTGCGATTTGCGATATCGCATATCGGCGATCGCATTGCTCGAAGGTTTTTCTTTTAAGGGGCGCGTGTGAAGTATGCGATGCGATGAAATTCGCATCGCAATTTCGCAGTATTTGTTTTTTGCGCTCGAGTTATGTTCGGCCTTTCTTTGCGATGCGATTTGAGCCTTAGGGAGAGAAATACAAAAACTTTAGAAAAAGTATTTTCTTGGGATTTTCGTTCAGGGTCCCCGCTTCGCTTGCCGTTATTGCTAATGTCAAGTGAAAAAAGGGGGGTTGTTGGTGACCACAACAGGCCTAAAGCAATAAGTGCCTCTTATCTCTGTTTATGTGTTTGCCATTATCTAAATAGCAGGAAAAAAGAATAGCCTAGAATTAGTTTAAATACTCTCTATGCTCGATTTCTGTTGTTTTTGATGTTTTCCTCTGAATGAATCGTTATGAATATTGAATTCCTTCTGGCTCATGTTTACCCCAATTCACCTGTGTTGGAAAATTATCTAGGGATTCTTAACTGCCCTTAGGTAGCGCCCTGTTACTTTCTCTGCTAATCTGTTGGAGAGATTCTTAAATGCCTCTCTTTCTTTAGCATTCATTTCATCCTTTAAACCTGAAAATTGCTTCAACCTCAGCTATCTTGCTCCATGTTCCCTCACTGTTATTAAGGAGACGCACCAGCAGTTCCCCTCCTCCACTCCACGCCCAATGGTTTGAAACATTCAAACCATACTCTGCCTCTCTACCTGAAAGTGTCAATTTTCCCACCCAAACAAAACAAAAAACCCTCTGGACCCAAGACCTAGCCTAAAATCCTTTCAAACAAAGTTAAATCTAAAAGAGAGAGCCCTCTCTAATTGCAGGTTGGCTGGAACCTGCAGTCCAAAGTTGGTTTGTGGTTACCTCGGCCATATCCCTTTCTTAACCTTCAGGGACAACCTGACTGATAACAAGTAGGAGGGACTGTTGTTGTAACTGTGGTAGGAGCAGTTGTAACTGTTGGAGCTATTTGACATGGCTGGGAGGTCGACACTCCTTGCTTTTCCTGTAATGCCTTCTCCAATTCCTGCTCGGTCTCATTTAATCTTTGATTCATTTTTATTAGCAAGCCCATCATGTCTTCTTCTGCTTTTTCTTGCACAACCTCTATGGTTTGTGGATGCATAGTAATTGGCAATTTCAATTGTTTCCTGAGGGCAGCTATGTCATCCTCCTTTTTCTTCATCAGTGCCTTTATTCCCTAGGCATCCTTGGGATCATGCCCCAGCGCAATGATAATTTCTTCCAAGGACTTTATCCTGTTGTCCTTGGCCAAAGAAGATGCCTTTTCCAACTCTAGTTGGGCAGATGTGTTGTTTAGTGAATTCTGCAATTGTTGAGCTAGTATGACCTTGTCCGCTAATGTGGAGTAGACCATTTCACCAGTTTGCTTGTGCAACTCAATCTGGTCCATAGGGTGAATGTCTTTGGCCAGAGCCTCTAGATTTGTTCTAATATAATCAGCTGCTGACTGTGGCTGTTGCACTTTAGGCTTGAAGTGGCTTAAGATCATTTTCCCTTCTTTAATGTCATATGCAGACATCAACCTTTGCTGTTTGGCGTGGTCCATTTTGAGAAATTGATCATAAAGTTGTAGTCTTATTGGCTCATTCTGTGCTTTGATGTTTGTGAATGTTATTTTAATATCAGAACTCTGCTTGCTTTGTGGCTGTGCTGAGGAGATTTCCACACTATGTTGTTTCCCCAATTGCTATCCATGAGAGTCGGTGGATGTTTCTACCACTAGGGATGTATGTGGGCTGGTTGCCCTCTCACTTATTGGACTTTCTGTGATCTCCTCTATCACTTCCTCTTCAGGCAGAGGATCCACTCTCTGCCTCTTTGCCTTTGTTTGCTCTGCTAGCCCACTTATAGGTGTAGCCTCTTCTCGGTCCCTTTTTCTGCCTTTTTCCTCATTGAGAGGAGTTTGCAATGCTAGTATCTCTGGTGCCTTAGTCTGGGCAGGGGGAATTTCCCATTTGCCTTGTTGTTTTGATGATGTTGGTTGATCTGTCATTTCTTTTTTCTCTGTATGCAGCACTTCTTTGCCTGTAGATGTCCTTGCAGCTGGTGTAGTGATTTCTTGGGCTGGTTGTTGTGAAGTTGTAGCAGATGATATGCCCACTCCGGTTTGCAGAGGCAATTTGAAAGAGACCTGTCCAAAAGAGTCCAGGTTAAGAGTCTTTTCAAGATTTTTCATTGCTTGTTCCATATTTTCTTCCTCAATAATCTGTTCTACCAATGTGCCCTCTACCCACTCATCTTGATTAGCATACTGCTCTAATTCAGGGATCCTACAATGATCATAGCCTGATAGCCTATTTTTTATTTTTCTATCAAAGATGAATCCATTTGGGTCATAGGGTACCCAGCAAAAGCTCCTTTTTAATTTGAGTTGTTCACTCAATATCTTTTCAGCATCTTTCCATCCTTCCTTTTTGTTAATGATGAAGGGGCCTAATTGGTTTCTCAATTTCAGCTGAGCCTTTTTCTTGGCAGCATAAAAATGAGTCAAATCTGAGCTAATAAATTGCCTGAAGTATTCAAGAGCAAACAGTCTCATAGGCACATATTTTGGCAGCTTATAGGGGCATAGCTCACAGCCATATATCCTGATCTCAGTGTGATTCTGGTAAAAGTACCAGTCACCTATTTTATAGCTTTTGGAGAGCTGTAAAATTTTCTGCATGTCACCAGAGAGTCTGGGAGGAGGAGTTCTCATCAGCAGAGAGGAGACAGGGTATATGAACAAATCAATGAATTCACAGTAAGTGTAAGGAGAATTATGGACTTGATGGAAGACTGAGGTCCAAAATATCACAGACCTCCTTTCTCCTTTAGCATCCAATTTCCTGATAGGGACCTGAAAACTATCTGTTTGATAGTACAAGAACAGATGATATATATATGATGTATACTTGAAGACCCCTTCTCTGTTTAGACTCATGAATTGTTCATGGATTTTGTTGGAAATGAAAGTAGCAAAGTCAAATTTGACAGCAGGAGGATGTCCTGGGATAAATATGGACATCAGAGCTAAAATGGTTTCATCAACATACTCACTTGTTTTAAATCCCAGGACATAGGATATCATATCAATAACAAATCTTCCAGCTTCATTGAACCAGACATGGTGAAAAGGAGGTGAATCTCTGGGCTGGAAATCTGGTTCCATAAATAACTTGGCAATTCGGCCTATTTCTGCAGTGGATAATTTAGAGCCTTGGTCCAGCAAATATTTCATGGACAGAGGAGTCAGAGGCTGACTAGGTTTGAAGTGCAACATCTCATTGATTGAGTCAGGAGTTATATGAAAAAGGACAGTTCCAGATGGGGTCATGACTGCTCTTTGAGTAGGCTCATAGTTGGCATAGCAGAGGCGGATTATATCTGGAAATACATTTACTGAGGGGAGATAGTATCTGGGCAGATTGGACTCCCATATCCCATAGAGATCAATGTTGTTTAGGTAGTTGTTTCTAATTTCACAAAATGCTTGCAGATGGTATTTGTCACCAATTAAATCTTGTATTTGGAAGTCCCTATCAGCTAAGGGCAACCACTCTAATTCTTTGTGAGGTGCATTGAGGGGAGCAACATTGAGGGCCTCTAGAGCCTCCATTTTTCAAATTATCTTATGATTTTTCAACTTGGAGATTGGGTTTTTATAGCAACAGTAGGTAAAATGACAGTTTCTGGGGGTTTTCTAAGAGAATTTGCAGGCCGAGACCGATTTGTATTTAGCTTAGTGGGCGAAATTTGCAGAGGGAGACGGAGTTTGAGGGATTTCTTGATAAAAATGGGTAACAACAGGAGTTACAGTGCACAGGTTTTGAAGGCAGCACGGTTTTTAAATTCAAATTTGGGTTCTCTGGGCAATTTTGCAGAGAAAACTAAGAAAAACGAGGTTTGGGAGCGAAATTCGGGTAAATACCTGTTTTAATGAGCGCCCTGTGTGAAATGCAGGTGGCGGACCGAGCTAGAAGACCAGTTTGCGGGCTTGATTTGGCCTGGTAGCAGACTGTGTGGTAAAACACTGGTTTGCACGTAAACAGTATGCACAAGTCACACAGAGGAAACAAACAAAAATGAGCGAAAATGAGTCTTTTACGCCTTTTTGACAAAAATTTGATTTTGGCGGGTTTTGGCGTGCTTCGGTCGGGTGACATCAGCATGACGCAACATTTGTCGTGTAGCGGGGGTACGGAGGCTGACTTGGCAGTGATGTGGCAGATGACATGGCGAATGATGCAGAGGTGAGGTGGTGAACGACGTGTGGAATGACGTCAGCGAGGGGGGAGCATGGGCGGTAAGCGGTTTGGCCCCCGCACCGCTTTTGGGCCATGGTGGTATTGGAGGGGGGGCAGCGATCATATCGGGCGCCTGCCACCTGTCCCAGGGTACGACAGAAAAACCACTGTTCCCCGGGCGCTATCGATTGGCAAAATAGGGCTTGTGATATGCATCGGAGCCGTCAGATCTGTGGACTATGATCTGACAGTGGGCGGTCCACGGAAAACGGCGGAGGGCTACGGCGTGGGGTCCGCCATTTATTTTAATATTTTTCAACGTGGGCGGGTATAACCTATGGTTATCGGGGCCTACAGGGGTTAAGTTAATTAATCAACCGAATGTTGATTAATTCCTTTTAAACGGTGCGGCCATGGATTATTAAAAGGTTTCAAATAAACCTTTTAAATCTGATTATATAATAACATATGGCTTATAATGTAGCCGGGGGCGGGATATTTAGTTTTCTTTGGGTTTTTATATGTAAATATAGTACAGGGGGGGAAATTTTATGTAGGAACTATATAATAGAGTTAAAATGTTAAAATGAGAAATATATTCAAACAAAGCACTAAGTCAAAAAGTGGAACTTAGGCTTAGGGGAGTGAAAGGTGTCCAAGTTATGAATTTGGAAAACCTAGCAAAATGGAAGAAAAAAAATTTTACACAAGAAATGTGGCTTTATTATCCTAAGTAAACACATAGTTTCACTTAGTCTTTTTCATGAAATGAAGTGAACTAGGAACACTGAGCAAATCTCAATGTCCTTGTGAGGAGGTTAGTAAGTGTTTTTGGAGAAATGAGGAGGGAAGTTAGTCATGCTCCATCTGTTTTGCAACCACCTTGCCATGGCACTTATGATATCCATGAGATAAATCATTTTCAAAGGAGAAAATTGCTCACAAACCTGCTTCAGCAACATCAAAACTGCCTACCCAGCCTAATACACCTAACATTTTTTCTTCCTTTTCTTTGGGTGCACTTGAACTAGCAAACCCTTACCCTTTTCTTTTCTTTTAGCTGCAATCCTATATAAGTCTGCCCTTATTTCTTCCAGGGGCTCAGATTTAACTGTTGAGCACCCTTGCTTCTCTACCTAACTACTTATCTGCCAAGCTTGAACTGTTTGGACAGATCTTATTCTCTAGTTCTAAAACAAGAAATTTAAACATGGACTGGTCAAGATTAGGTTGTTTGGCCATCCATCAACTGTAACAGAAGTCACTGATTGCACATATTGAACTTCTCTGCAAAAATAGGATAGTAGTGGCATTTTGGACTAGCACACTTTCCTGGTCTTTTCTTTGGGGTTCATTTTCTTTCTTTTTGACCAATTCATTCTTTTTTCCCTTTGATCTTTCTTTTACGGCATACCCTCTTTTCATTTTTTAATTTTTTGATTTTGTTATGAAAATATGGAACCTTGCAGCATGGCAGGGATGAACATATTTGGCATTTCATCAGTCAATCATGAAATATGGCACCTATTGGTATAGGAGCATAACACTGGCTCCACTTGGGGATGGCTTTTCCAGGTGAAAAGCCAAGAACAGCAGGTCAGATGGCCTTATATTCAACTCTTGCTGCAACTTGAAATTTTTCCTTAGTTGTAAATAACCAAACTGTATTTCTGCAACATATATACATTTTTCATAAATTCATTGAAACAATTGCAGCCCTATTTTAACAGTCTGTTTGAGTGTTTGCCATCATATTTACAGCTCCCAAGTCCTCTTCTTCAATTCCTCTAATAAACTGAAAAGGTACTATAAAAAGGTAGTAGAGTTCCTTGGCTTTTTCTCAAAATTTGCTACATATTCCTTCCTATCTTATTGCTGTAATAAACTGCAGAAAATAAACACTTTTATGTACAAGTTATAGTCCTGACACCTTAACAAAGTGGATCAAAATAATGCTTGAGCATCCGACCATTGACTGGCCCATCTCCTGCTTCTATACCATCCATGTTTTTCAAAAAGTAGGTGTTGTTTCCTTGTACAGCCTGAATAACAAACGGTCCTTTCCATAGGAAGTCAAACTTTGCATGTTTTCCTTTATCTTCCCTTCTGGAATCCCATTTGAGTACTTTGTCCCCTATGAAAAATCCCTCTTCCTTTGTTCTTTTGTCAAAAATCTTCTTAAGTTTTTCTTGTAGAATCTGAGATCTTTGATATACTTCTTCTCTAGTCTGCCGTAAATGAATTGTTTGATTGATTCTCCTCTGAATGTCATTGGGTTCTGCCTACACTTCTTGCAGCAATTTTATCACAGGGATTCCCAAAGAAGAAGGGAATACAGCTTCTAGACCATAAACCAATTCATAGGGGCTTGTTCCAATGGATCTCTTTGTAGTCGATCTATCTGCCCAGAGTGCATTGATAAGCTTCTTATGCCAGTTTTTCTTGTTTTCCTCCAATACTTTCTTAATGATGTTGATCAAGCTTTTATTGGATGATTCAGCTAGACCATTACCTTGAGGGTAATAGGCTGTGGAGTGGCCTAAGGTAATGTGGTATTTGTGACAAAAATTGATCATTCTTTTGGATTTAAAAGCAACAGCATTGTCAGTTATAATCTTTTCCAGACAGCCAAATCTAGACAAGATATTGGTTTCTAGGAATTGCATGATTACTGAATCATTGGCTTGTCTACAAGGGATGGCTTCTATCCACTTGGTGAAGTAGTCTGTGGCAGTCAAAATCCACTTATGCTGGCCAGAAGAGGGAGGGTGAATTTCTCCAATGAAATCTAAACCCCATTGTTGAAATGGTCTCTCAGTGGAAATTGGCTTTAGGGGTAAAGGTAACAACTTTCTCTTGCCTTCAAAGATTTGACATTTATGACAAGAAATTACAAACTTCTTTACATCAGCAAATAGAGTGGGCCAATAAAATCCAGCCCTTAGGATTTTATCAGCAGTTGATTTCCAGTACAAATGTCCACCACAGTCCCCTGCATGAAATTCTTTCAGCACTTTGTCAGTTTCATCCTTTGTTAAGCAGCTTAACAAAACGCCTTCATGATTTTTCCAAAACAAAGAATCATCTATAATACATAATTTTGAAGCTTTCATTTTTAGAAATCTCTTTTTAGTTCTGGATAACCCTGGAGGAGCCTGCAGGTTTAACAAAACATAAATTATATCAGCATACCAAGGTGATTGAAAAAAAACTTGATTGATCTGTGGAGTCGCCATCTCCTGTTCGTTATCCAGTTCATTGATGTCAAGGGCTTGAAAGTTGGTTTTAGTCATCAATTTAGCTAATCCTTGTCCTTTTATCAGCTTTGTTGGTTTAATTTCAATGTCATATTCCAAAATGCTAGCTATCCATTTGCCTCTTTTGCCTTCAATTCCTTCTTAAGTTAGGATATCCTTGACCACAATATTTGGCACATAAGCTATTATATGAGAATATAAGATATAAACTCTGAAATCCTTGATAGCTTTTACCAGTGCATAAGCCTGTTTTTCCATGATTTGATATTTTAAAAGTGCATCTCTAAGTGCTTTGTTGAAGAAGGATATTGGTTTTTCACATCCTTGGTCATCTTTCTGTAATAGGACAGCAACAATAGTATGTTCTGATGCAAACGAGAAGATTATGAAATCCCTATCAAATTTTGGGCTTGTGAGGATTGGTGTTTTAGTTAAAGCTATTTTAATTTCTTCAAAAGCTTGCTTAGCTTCTATTGTCCATTTGACTTTGGAATCTTTCTTCAACATGTTGTTTAGGAATCTTATCAGTTCAACCAAGTTGGGTATGAATCTTCTTAGAAAAATGATTTTTCCTAGAAAAGCTTGCAGTTCTTTGATATTTCTAGGGTCAGGAACTTGTAAAATGGCTTGTATTCTATCTGGGTCAATTTTGATGTCGTCTTTTGAGATTATGTGACCTAATAGTTTGCCCTCTTCTAGGCCAAATAATGATTTCTTAGGATTGAGTGATATGCCATATTTTCTGCAGATTAAAAACACTTGTCTAAGATGATCTAGGTGTTCCTGGTCTGACTTGGAAAAACAGTGAGATCATCAAGGTATATGACTAGAAAATCATGAATCTCTTTTGCAAAGGCTATGTCCATTGCTCGTTGAAATGTTCCCCCTGCGTTCTTGAGTCCAAAAGGCATTTTTACATACTTGAAAGTTCCCCAAAGTGTTGTAAAAACAGTTTTATCTTGATCATCAGGGTGAACTAGGATCTGATTAAAGCCTGAGAATCCATCTAGCAGTGAAATTCTAGAAGCTCCCACTACCCTTTGTAAAATGTGGTCCATCTTAGGTAAGGGTTAGTGGTCTTTGAGAGAAATTTTATTCATATTTCTCAAATCAACACACAGTCTTATTTCTCCCATTTTCTTCCTAGTGGGGACTAGATTTGAGATCCATTCTGAAAATTTAATAGGTGTAATTATTCCAGCTTCATACATTCTCTTGACTTCTTTTTCAATGAGAGGAAGGAGTACAGGATTGACTCTTCTAAGCTTTTGTTTGAAAGGTTTTTGATTTTCTTTGAGGGGTATTGTATGTTGGATCACTGAAGTATCATAGGACTTAAGATCTTCATAGCTCCATGCAAAAACATCTTGAAATTCTTTGAACAGCTCAATATATTTCAATTTTTGGTCAGGAGGCAAAGATTTAGACAGTTTTATCATTTTAGGATTTTCTGCAGTTCCTATATTACAGTCCTCAATTTCTGCGTTTAATGGCTGCATTTTTGGCTTTCTTGGAATATCATTAGAGTCAAAAATATCCTCCAGAGGAGTCAAGCCTGTGGGTAAAAAATTATCCTTTAACTCAATCACTTTAGACTCTCCTTCAGCAATTTCATCAAAGTTTATTTGTTTCAGTTCTTGTACTTCTTTGCTGGTAAATTTTGTTGGATGTAAAATTTGATTTGTTATTTCAGCTGAAATATGTTTTCAATTTTGTCTATTTGATCAGTTTCACAAACAATGCTTGTGTCTATATTTGTGCTAGAGAATTCTTCCTTTAAAGTCAAGAAATTATTGATCTGAGTGTCATTTTCAAACACCTGCCAATTTTTTACATTGTCTGGAACAGCAGGTCTGTGTTTAATTTCAGCAGTAAAATGATGGTTAGGCTCAAATGGCAGCTTACAAGTGCTGGAAAATGTTGCCAAACTGTGAGCATGCAAATTGTGGTTTCTTGAAATTTTGGTAAGCTGTGACTCTAGAAAGGTGTTGAGTATTTCAATTGCTGCCCCTCTATAAGCTCTTAACCTGAGATCATTTGTGACAAAGTTTCCTTTCATCTGTTGAATAACCAAATCAGAGTCTCCCAAAATTGAAATCCTAGCTGCCCCTAGGCTTTTAATCAGTTTGAGTCCTAGCAGAAGAGCTTCATATTCAGCCATGTTATTTGTACATCTAAAATTTAGCCTGTATGCATGTCCTTCAGCATGATCATTTTGCATGTTATGTATCCAAACTCCTGCCCCTGCTCCTAGTTTATTAACTGATCCATCAAACTCTAGATACCATAGGATTTCTTGGTTACAGCTAGCATCAAGAGTTTTAAAAAATTGCTTGGTGGGCAAATTTGGATTTTGAAACTCATATGGTTTGCCTTGTGTGTCTGTTGCATCAATTATTTGAAAAATTTCTAGATTTTGAGCAATGAATTCTGCATTTATGTTTGTTCCTTGTGCTGATTCTAGAACTTTGTCACCAGTATTGGGAGAAATTTCAGCATTGTATAGGATGAAAGAGACCATATCAGAATGCATTGAATAAATGGGGAAATTTTGGGGGTTTCTCTTGACTGCTGACCACATATTTCATCAATGTTTCCCAATACAATCTCTTTGGCTGGCCAAAGACTGAGATGGTAGCATAAGACATGTCCAATTGTAAAGATCCCTGGAGTTTTGCACCCCAAGATCTAGACAAAAGCATTCCATATTTTGGTGGGATATCAGCTACCACCGCATCCATTAAAATTATCTTGGCAGGGTATTGGACTAGTGATACACATAAATCTTTAATTAGGCCTAGACACCTGACCTGGTTAGAATCAAAAGAGAACAAGTCCTTGTATGGCCTGGTGATATCTAGGTCCAATTTTTCCATCACAGATTTAGGCATTAGATTATGGGAAGCTCCCGAATCAAACATTGCATTGTGAAGTACTTTGTCATGAATGTTTAGACTTACATAAAATGGAGGAATTCCTCCATCTACTGTTTTACCATTTACTTCAGGGCCAAAATTTAATTCTGGTTGGTCATCTAGGACATTCACTACAACTGAAATTTGAAGTGACCTGTTGATTTGTTCTCTATAGACCTCATGTTTAGCCAATTCGGACAGTGGAATGGCTATTTTCAAATTGCCTATTTCAGTTTCTAGGTAGAAAGGTTTTTCCATTTGAATTTTTGCATTTCGGGCAGCAAGATTTTCTTTTTTTGTTATGTTTTCAATGGTTTTTTCTCTATCAGGAATGTTATTATGAACTGAATCTACTTTAAAATTAATTTTAGGAGATTCCTTTGCATTTTCTTTGGGAGGAAAGGAGATGGATGGCTGACTGTTTGATGGCTGTAAGTCTGATATGTCCTCAACTGTGGGCTCTTTTGTGTTGAGGTCTTTTCTAGCAGGGAGTTCTATAGAGGAAGTTTTATCCTTTGCTTTTTTAGGTTGCTTGGTATCTTTTTGCTTGCTGGGTTCAGGAACATCTATTGTTCTGCTTCTCAGCTTGTATTGTTTATGAACCTCATAGATAGCTGCATCATATCCTCTCTGAAATCAAATGATGCTACCGATTTGGTTTGAAATCGATTGAAAGTATGAGCCTCTTGCTCATCCTGGGTTAAAAAGATTTGTTGTTCACTATTTAGACCCATTAAATTAATTTGAGTATCCTCTGTTGGCTCACTGGAGGTTGAAGCTTTAGCATAGTTTTCTTGGAATGGAGGTTTAAGGTTTTGGTCAGGACCAGCGTTTCCAGTATTAGGATTCTGATTTTTCCTGAAGTTTGGGTTTCTTGCGGTGTTACTTGGTTGACCCTCCCAAGAAGATTTCCTCTCAATTGTTTTTACTCTGTCACCCAATCTATCCATTCCTTTGATAATTGCATCTAGTTTTTGCTCAAATGCAGAAGGTTCTTCTTTGAAGGGAGTCCTCCTTTTAGCTCTGGCTCGAGCTTGTTTAGAGATAAGATTGGCCTCTACGCTGACAGCTATGCTTTGCATGTCTTCTAAGCTTGGAGGGGCTCTTTCTCTTAGCTGATATGCCATGTCAGAATCAAATCCATCAGGGAATTTGATTAAGGCCAAGTCTGGTGGAGGTTTAAGATTCTGAGGAATAGCATTGTAGACATTATTAAATCTGGCACAGTAGTCTTGAATAGTTTCTTGTGGGCCTCTTTTTAGGCTTTCATATTCTGATAGGATGTGTAATGGGTCATTCTTCTTTTCCCATCTGTTCAAAAAGGTTTGATAAAGGGCATCTGGATCGGCAATAGTGTTTACAGGAAGTGCCCTAAACCAGGTCCTAACATCACCGGTTAAGCTTTGGACAAAAATTTTCATTCTGACATCATTATCATCAATTTCATAGTTTTCAAAATAATCCATCATTTTCTTAGTATGTTGTTGTGCTGTGTAGGTGCCAGTACCATCAAAATAGGTAATCTTGCTTTGATAATCTTGAGGCATAGCCCCTAGATTTGCAAGCAATTGCAAAGGAGCATATTGGTTTGCCATATTTGCAGGTATAAATGTGACAGCTGGAAGCACAAGGATAACAGCTGAGATAAGTGCAGTGGATGGAGGAGTGGAAAAGATGTTTTGAAGTGATGATGGTGAACTAGAAGAAGCTGCAGCAATGGCAGAAAATGATTTTCCAGCAGTAAGCTCAGTTTGGATAGAGTTCTGCTAAGGTGTGTCAAGGTTTAAATCAGCAGAATTTTCTTGATTATCTCGGCTTCTAAGGTTCTTTAGGATCAAATTAGGATTTTCAAAGATAGCTGGAGGATTTGGATCTAGATTTGATCTAGTGTAACAAATTTTCTTCTTTGGAGCCAGCTTCTAATCTATTTTTGGTATTTTCTGGAAGTATTTGAAGAATACAAGTTTGACAATATTTTGAAGGAGGCTTTGGCCTTTCCTTCAGATATGTTGAAATAAGGAAACTGATCAAGGACAGTTGTTTAAAGCCTAAAACTAAACTGGAGATAGACTGAAGTAGTGTTTATTTACTCCTGTAATTGCATAACAAAAACAGTTTCAAATGTTGCCTGGCTAACATCAGGCTCCATCTGTAGCTTTAGAAACTAGGTTGCAGTAACAAACATTTAGAAACTAGACAACAATAACAAACATTTAGAAACTAGACAGCAGTAACAAACAATCATTCAGATCCCCAGCGGAGTCGCCAATGATGTTATCACTCAGGTTGTTCCCCAAAAGTTTGTAAGAAAAGGGAATACGGCCGAGGTAACCACTAACCAATCTTTTAGATGCAGATTCTAGCCAATCTGCAGCCAGAGAGGGCTCTCTCTTTATAATTTAGCTTTGTTTTGGGGTATATTAGGCTAGTTATGAAGTACAAAGGTTTGTTTGATTTTTGGATGGTGACATTCAATAGAACAGGGGTGCAAAATATGAGAAGTTCAGTCCATTGGGTTAATGGAGTCAATGAAGATGAACTGCTGGGTATGGTTTCTTTGACAGAGGGAGGAACTACAGAGCAAGGTAATTAACCATGGAACAAACTGTAAGCTGAAATTAGGTGAAATGGAGTCAAGGGGTGAAGGGCAATCAAGAATCCTTCATCATGTTGACAGAGGGAAAGTGGATGAATATTACCAGGGAGAAGTTAAGAATTCCTTAGCTATATTCAAGATGTAAGAACCAGGGAAACAGGAGCAATTAAGAATTCCTTCTTATGCTAATTCTGAAGAAAACATAAATAACAACAAAAATTGAACACAGAGTACAGTTATGTAAGTTCTAGGTTATTCTTTTTCCTTGTCATTAAGATTACGAACATAGATGATATATAAAAACACAGAAACTGTAAAACATGAGTTAAAAAGACTTATTGATCCATGAAATAATTCGAGAATTCTGCAACATAGTCCTCTGCCATTAAATCCACAATCAGAGAGTTCAACAATATAGCATTTCTGTAACCTTTTATTCAGAAGAGTTTTCAAAATTACAGCGCAGTTCCAGAAATGTATCACCAACCCCTAATACTTAGCTTGGGGACGTATTTGTACAAAAATGTTTACAAAATATCTCAATGAGATAATATCTAGCAATAACTTTTTCCACCTACTATACAGGAGAAGTAAATGATTTTGGGAACAGGAAGAAATAAATGCAGAAGTGAATGCTGCTGTGCTGGCTGCTCAGTTGGTAAGGTGTGTTGACTGTTTGCTCAGTGAGTCGGCCGGTGGATATTTCTGTTGATATTGCGCACTGTTGTCCTGGCTCTCTCGGCTGCATTTGGACCATCTTTAATACGTTGTTGCTCTCCAGCTTGATTCGCGTCCCTTCCTGTTTTTCACTTTATGGTGCGTGACACGAACTTTTGCTTTTCCAAAGATATAAGGAAATCAAAGATATGCCTACAGGATCTCTAACATGCTTTGCCACCACTGGTCATCTGATAATTGGTGTCTACGCATTTTTATTAGAGTTTCATCAGCATCCGTGTACCTGAAGAAAGTAGGCTGGACTGTGAAAAGATGTCTCACTTCATGCTCAATAAAAAACGGATTTTCTAAATTGTCATACAGGCTCTATCCAGATGGGAGTGCCTTCTCTCCTGTAGAACTTGATGATGATGTGACTTGATTATCCACATATATATTCAACCTGCGAGCATAGTCTTCATGTTTCATCAGTCTATAGTCATTGGTTAATAAACTGGGTAGATCCTTTTCCTCCAAATCTGTAAACTTTTGTGTGAAAGCATTATTCTCCACTTGCATGTCCTGGCACTTCCTCTCCATATTTTGTATGAAGTTCCTCATGTTCAGCACTCTTTTGATAGTTAGAATGGTGACTGTCCTGTCCCTGATATCCAGTGCTGCCAACTCTTCCTTGGTGTGGGTGTTTAAAAACTGTATTAGCCTATTGGCATGTTCGGGCATGTGTCCCAATAAATCCCTGGCCTTTTGAATCTCTACTTGAGTTGCTGTCACCAAATCAATCTGCTCATGAATTATCTGTATTGATTTCCATACATCAGTGAGGGATTGGCCAATGTTGGTCCATAAAATGCCCCTGATTTCTCCCAGAGGCTTGTCTAAAGAGAGGTCCTTTTCCAATGCCTTTACTTTATTCTCTAATGCTTTTACCTCCCTTGTTTTTTCTGCCACAGTCATTTTAGATTTGTCATAACTAATTTCCAACTTTGCCAATTTCTCTTTAGCATCCTTTAATTCTGATACTTGGAGTCTTAGATCCTCCATAGCCTTTATCAATTCCTCAGTGGTCATGGCAGTGCTGCTGCCTACTGCTGTTGCCGGGACAGTAGGAGGGACTGTTGTTGTAATTGTGGTGGGAGCAATTGTAACTGTTGGAGCTGTTTGAGATGGCTAGGAGGTCGACACTCCCTGCTTTTCCTGTAATGCCTTCATCAATTCCTGCTCGGTCTCATTTAATCTTTGATTCGTTTTTATTAGCAACTCCATCATGTCTTCTTCTGCTTTTTCTTGCACAACCTATGTGGTTTGTGGATGCATAGTAATTGTAAATTTCAATTGTTTCCTGAGGGCAGCTATGTCATCCTCCTTTTTCTTCATCAATGCCTTTATTCCCTTGGCATCCTTGGGATCATGCCCTAGCTCAATGATAATTTCTTCCAAGGACTTTATCCTGTTGTCATTGGCCAAAGAAGATGCCTTTTCCAACTCTAGTTGGGTAGATGTGTTGTTTAGTGAATTTCGCAATTGTTGAGCTACTGTGGCCTTGTCCGCCAATGTGGAGTAGACCATTTCACCAGTTTGCTTGTGCAACTCAATCTGGTCCATAGGGTGAATGTCTTTGGCCAGAGCCTCTAGATTTGTTCTAATATAATCAGCTGCTGACTGTGGCTATTGCACTTTAGGCTTGAAGTGGCTTAAGATCATTTTCCCTTCTTTAATATCATATGCAGACATCAACCTTTGCTGTTTGGCGGGGGTCATTTTGAGAAATTGATCATAAAGTTGTAGTCTTGTTGGCTCATTCTGTGCTTTGATGTCTGTGAATGTTCTTTTAATATCAGAACTCTGCTTGCTTTGTGGCCGTGCTGAGGAGATTTCCACACTATGTTGTTTCCCCAATTGCTGTCCATGAGAGCTGGTGGTTTCCCTCTCACTTATTGGACTTTCTATGATCTTCTCCATCACTTCCTCTTCAGGCAGAGGATCCACTCTTTGCCTCTTTGCCTCTGGTTGCTATGTTGGCCCACTTATAGGTGTAGCCTCTTCTCGGTCCCTTTTTCTGCCTTTTTCCTCATTGAGAGGAGTTTGCAATGTTGGTATCTCTGGTGCCTTAGTCTGGGCAGGGGGAATTTCCCCTTTGCCTTGTTGTTTTGATGATGTTGGGTGATCTGTCATTTCTTGTTGCTCTGTATGCAGCACTTCTTTGCCTTTAGATGTCCCTGCAGCTAGTGTAGTGCTTTCTTGGGCTGGTTGTTGTGAAGTTGTAGCAGATGATGTGCCCACTCCGATTTGCTGAGGCAATTTGAAAGAGACCTGTCCAAAAGAGTCCAGGTCAAGAGTCTTTTCAAGATTTTTCATTGCTTGTTCCATCTTTTCTTCCTCAGTAATCTGTTCTACCAATGTGCCCTCTACCCACTCATCTTGATTAGCATACTGCTCTAATTCAAGGATCCTACAATGATCAGAGCCTGATATCCTATTTCTTATTTTTCTATCACTGATAAATCCATTTGGTTCATAGGGTACCCACCAAAAGCTCCTTTTTAATTTGAGTTGTTCACTCAATATATTTTCAGCATTTTTCCATCCTTCCTTTTTGTTAATGATGAAGGGGCCTAATTGGTTTCTCAATTTCAGCTGAGCCTTTTTCTTGGCAGCATAAAAATGAGTCAAATCTGAGCTAATAAATTGCCTGAAGTATTCAAGAGAAAACAGTCTCATAGGCACATATTTTGGCAGCTTATAGGGGCATAGCTCACAGCCATATATCCTGATCTCAGTGTGATTCTGGTAAAAGTACTAGTCACCTATTTTATAGCTTTTGGAGAGCTGTAAAATTTTCTGCATGTCACCAGAGAGTCTGGGAGGAGGAGTTCTCATCAGCAGAGAGGAAACAGAGTATATGAACAAATCAATGAATTCACAGTAAGTGTAAGGGGAATTATGGGCTTGATGGAAGACTGGGGTCCAAAATATCACAGACCTCCTTTTTCCTTTAGCATCCAATTTCTTGATAGGTACTTGAAAACTATCTGTTCGATAGTACAATAATAGATGATATACATATGATGTATACTTGAAGAACCCTTCTCTGTTTAGACTCATGAATTGTTCATGGATTTTGTTGGAAATGAAAGTGGCAAAGTCAAATTTGACCACAGGAGGATGTCCTGGGATAAATATGGACATCAGAGCTAAAATGGTTTCATCAACATACTCACTTGTTTTAAATCCCAGGACATAGGATATCATATCAATAACAAATCTTCTAGCTTCATTGAACCAGACATGGTGAAAAGGAGGTGAATCTCTGGGCTGGCAATCTGGTTCCATAAACAACTTGGCGATTTGGCCTATTTCTACAATGGATAATTTAGAGCCTTGGTCCAGCAAATATTTCATGGACAGAGGAGTCAGAGGCTGACTAGGTTTGAAGTTCAACATCCCATTGATTGAGTCAGGAGTTATATGGAAAAGGACAGTTCCAGATGGAGTCATGACTGCTCTTTGAGTAGGTTCATAGTTGGCACAGCACAGACGGATTATATCTAGAAATACATTTACTGAGGGAAGATAGTATCTGGGCAGATTGGACTCCCATATCCCATAGAGATCATTTTTGTTTAGGTAGTTGTTTCTAATTTCACAAATTTTTTGCAGATGGTCTTTGTCACCAATTAAATCTTGTATTTGGAAGTCCCTATCAGCTAAGGGCAACCACTCTAATTCTTTGTGAGGTGCATTAAGGGGAGCAACATTGAGGGCCACTGGAGCTTCCATTTTTCAAATTATCTTATGATTTTTCAACTTGGAGCTTGGGTTTTTACAGCAACAGTAGGTAAAATGACAGTTTCTGGGGGTTTTCTCAGAGAATTTGCAGGCCGAGACCGATTTGTATTTAGCTTAGTGGGCGAAATTTACTGAGGGAGACGGAGTTTGAGGGATTTCTTGATAAAAATGGTCAACAATAGTAGTTACAGTGCACAGGTTTTGAAGGCAGCACGGTTTTTAATTTCAAATTTGGGTTCTCCGAGCAATTTTGCAGAGAAAACTAAGAAAAACGGGGTTTGGGAGCGAAATTTGAGTAAATACCTGTTTTAATGAGTGCCCTGTGCGAAATGAAGGTGGCGGACCGAGCTAGAAGACCGGTTTGCGAGCTTGACTTGGCCTGGTAGCAGACTGTGTGGTAAAACACTTGTTTGCATGTAAACACTATGCACAAGTCGCACAGAGGAAACAAACAAAAATGAGCGAAAATGAGTCTTTTACGCCTTTTTGACAAAAATTTGATTTTGGCAGGTTTTGGCACGCTTCGGTCGGGTGATGTCAGCATGATGCAACACTTGTCATGTAGCAGGGGTGCGGAGGCTGACTTGGCAGTGACGTGGCAAATGACACAGTGAATGATGCAGAGGTGAGGTGGTGGACGACGTGTGGGATGACGTCAGCGAGGGGGGAGCATGGGCGGTAAGCGATTTGGTGCCCGCACCACTTTTGGGCCATGGTGGTATTGGAGGGGGGGGGGTAGCGATCATACCGGGCCCCTGCCACCTGTCCTAGGGTATGGCAGAAAAACCACCGTTCCCCGAGCATTATCGATCGGCACAAAAGGGCTTGCGATATGCATCGGAGCCGTCGGATCTGTGGACTATGATCCGACAGTGGGCGGTCCACGGGAAACGGCGGAGGGCTACGGTGCGGGGTCCGCCATTTATTTTAATGTTTTTCAACGTGGGCGGGTATAACCTATGGTTATCGGGGTCTGCAGGGGTTAAGTTAATTAATCAACCGAATGTTGATTAATTCCTTTTAAATGGCGCGGCCATGGATTATTAAAAGGTTTCAAATAAACCTTTTAACTCTGATTGTATAATAACATATGGCTTATAGTGTAGCCGGGGGCGGGATATTTAGTTTTCTTGGGGTTTTTATATGTAAATATAGTACGGGGGGGGGAATTTTATGTAGGAACTATATAATAGAGTTAATATGTTAAAATGAGAAATATATTCAAACAAAGCACTAAGTCAAAAAGTGGAACTTAGGCTTAGGGGAGTGAAAGGTATCCAAGTTATGAATTTGGAAAACCTAGCAAAATGGAAGAAAAACATTTTTACACAAGAAATGTGGCTTTATTATCCTAAGTAAACACAGAGTTTCACTTAGTCTTTTTCATGAAATGAAGTGAACTAGGAACACTGAGCAGATCTCAATGTCCTTGTGAGGAGGTTAGTAAGTGTTTTTGGAGAAATGAGGAGGGAAGTTAGTCATGCTCCATCTGTTTTGCAGCCACCTTGCCATGGCACTTATGATATCCATGAGATAAATCATTTTCAAAGGACAAAATTGCTCACAAACCTGCTTCAGCAACATCAAAACTGCCTACCCAACCTAATACACCTAACATTTTTTCTTCCTTTTCTTTGGGTGCACTTGAACTAGCAAACCCTTACCCTTTTCTTTTCTTTTAGCTACAATCCTATCTAAGTATGCCCTTATTTCTTCCAGGGGCTCAGATTTAACTGTTGAGCACCCTTGCTTCTCTACCTAACTACTTATCTGCCAAGCTTGAACTATTTGGACAGATCTTATTCTCTAGTTCTAAAACAAGAAATTTAAACATGGACTGGTCAAGATTAAGCTGTTTGGCCATCCATCAACTGTGACAGAAGTCACTGATTGCACATATTGAACTTCTCTGCAACAACAAGATAGTAGTGGCATTTTGGACTAGCACACTTTCCTGGTCTTTTCTTTGGGGTTCATTTTCTTTCTTTTTGACCAATTCATTCTTTTTGCCCTTTGGTCTTTCTTTTAGGGCATACCCTCTTTTCATTTTTTAATTTTTTGATTTTTTTATGAAAATATGGAACCTTTGTAGCATGGCAAGGATGAACATATTTGGCATTTCATCAATCAATCATGAAATATGACACCTATTGGTATAGGAGCATAACAGGTGGCAAGGGGTTATGATGGCATGCCTTGGCCCTAGAAAAAGTTGTATTCCTTGGAAAATTCTTTTCACTAAACTATTATGTGCCCCAAACAGATATTGTATGCAAAATTTTCACCCTTAGGAATTTGATGTACCAACTAAGCACCTCGAGCCTGCAAATATTTTGGCGTTCCTTCTTCTAGGATTAGGTTTTTCAACCTATAGTATTATTTATTTTTAAATTCCATTATTTTTGCCTCTTGTAATATATTTTTTGAATTCAAAACCACCATCTCTTGTTGTTTAGATATAATTACCACCATTTTAGCTAGTTTGTGTTCCACAATATTATGTTATATTATTGTGATTTATGTTATGTTTCTCTATGTGTTTCATTCCTTTCTCAACTTTCATGTCATTCCTTATACAACCTAGATCACTGAGTGAAGCATTACACAATAGTTGAGAGGAAGAAAACTGAATTGAAAGAGCAAGGTTGAGGTAGTGGCTCTAGGATGATAGCCATGGAGACACTATAACACTAGGATGTGGCCCAACAGAGCACTATAACATTGGATAGTTTCTCACTGAAGTGATATACTACCTTAGAAAACCCAAAACCAAAAATAAAAATCAAATTAGAACCTCACCTTAGAGTCATTGCAGTAAAATGAAGGGTTGAAGGATACCTCTATGCTGCTAGATTAGGTTTAGAGCCACTTCTTGCTACTAAATTGACCATTAAGGTTAAACTAAGTTAATAAGCCTTCCTCCATTGTCTCAAGTAATTAGAAAGTTGATCACACCTTATAGGTTCACGCTAGGCTTTGTAAGGAAACTTCAAGGATGATTTAATTAGGTGGGTCCTTCAATTCCTCCCAACTCAAGGCACTAGGAGAAACTGAGGAGGGTTGTTGTAGCAGCTACAACACGTCCCTTAGTTGTACCCACTCATCCTTAGGAAAGAATTTCCTTGGAATTTGTGGGAGGTTTACCTACAACTGGGGAGGGACATGACTACCTTTTTTTGGTAGTGGATAGGTTCAACAAGATGTGCATTCTAGTGCCTTGTAAAAAATACCATCAAGGGAGAAGAAATACTAAACTTGTTCTTTAAGCATTTTTGGGTGCACTTTAGGACACCAAGAAACGTCATTTTAAACAAGGATACTAGATTTCTCAGTGCATTTTGGACTACAGTGTGGGAGAATATGGTGATGGCATTGAATAGGTATACAACATTCCATCTATGGATAGATGGCTAGATGAAATTAGTCAACAAGGCTTTGGTGAAGCTTTTGAGGGGTAACAATCAGAAGGATTTTAAGACCTTGGATGAAAATATGATTTATATAAAAAACTATTATAACAAAGCATTCCAAACTTCAATTAGTATGTAAACCTTTGAAACTTACTTTGGATATTTGTCACCTTCACCCTTAAGTGATATAAATAGACAAGAAGGAGAAGTGAAGGTGGACCTCATAGGATATACATTGAGAACCAAAAAAAATGTTGAGAAGATTAGACACAACTATTTCCAATTATAGGAGATACTAAAGAAGTCACACAAAACATAAGGCTTGACATGACCATCATAGAAAATTGAATTCATTCAGAGTGGGAGACAAAGTATGGTTATAATTGAACAAGGAAAGATTGTAGGTTATTGGTAAGAAAATAAAGGCTTTTTGGTATGCTTTTTTCAAGGTATTGGAAAGGGTGGGAGATAACACATGCATACTCACTCTACTCCCATACATGCACATTTACTCTATAATGAATGTGGAGAATCTCAAACTATATGAGCCTACCATGTTTGATAAGAAGGAGGGACAGGTCCCACCTTCCATAGAGGATTTAGCACCATATGCTTAGGTATAGCTGATAGATGACACATTTTTTTAAAAGAGGTCCAAAACTACAAGTTAGGGGTAGCATGGAATTTGGTAGATTGGTTTGGAAAGACGAATTCCAAGCAAAGCAATGTGGTACTCGAGGAGGAAGGTAGAGGAAAATTTTCCTCACCTCACTCAGTAGAGATTTTGGGGACCAAAGGCCTCTGTAAATAATGATGTATGATATATTTTATATCATTATATTATTTTTCATCTATCTCTATGTTTTCAATGTGGAAAAAAATTGGAGAAACTTGTAGGGTCATTTTAACGGCAGGTCCCAATTTAGGGAATTGGGGTTTGAAACCTCTTAGAGTCATTTTAAGGTATCAAATGGAATTTTTAGGGAATAAAACTTTCCTGCTCTAGTGTAGGACATGAAGACGTTTTTCTTCACTCATAGACCTTTCCAATAATGCAAGAATAACGTTAATCATATTTTCTGTGAAAATTTTATACCTCCCACAAGTTGACTCACCATTTTGACCACCATGGTAAGAGAGAATTCCATGTTAGCCCCCATTACTCATGCAAATGGGGATAAACGCTTGTGGACATTCAAGAATATTGTAGAAGATCAAAATCATAGATCTACTTGAGGGTTAAGGAAGTGAAACCTTACCCCTAGTTTCTTTCGGGCCAAGTTAAATACTTGGCCATTAAAAGGATTAAGTGTTCCACTCTACACTATTTCATTTTGTTCAATAATTGAGAAAATAAATTGGGACTCGGTAGTTAGAGAGAAGAATATAGGTTTAATATACCTCACAAACACCCCTAATTTTTTTCTATAAGTACAACACTCATATGATATTTGCTTTCATCTATATTGCAATACCTTACCATTGTTTTCCTTTTCAATATTTTCTATTTTTTATTCATAGTGCACAATTACGATCTAACCCTAGATCTTAAACACAAGGACATTCATTTACCCTTCTTTGCTAATGTTATCACTTGATGAAATACTAAGATTACCTTTAACAAAAAACTTATAAAAGAATTTGTTGAAATTGTAGCAAGAAAAAGTCTTATTTTGACTAATGCCTTAGCCAAATGGAGAAAATTTGATTTTCCACATCAACATGATGACTTGGATTGCAGTTAGCTAGAGTGGAAAGGCCTTATCTACTAGTTAAGTCAGTAAATTCGACTTTGTAGGCTAGTAGAGTTGCGCATGAGTTGATTGCTAAGATATAGCAATCTAGTTGAGTTATTGTTTGTTGAACTCAGTTAACTGAGCTCTAGTCATTAGTTGAGTCAGTAGAAGGTCAGTTGAGTAGTTATCATTGTTGTTAACTCACTCATCTCTCTATTAACAAGTAAATAGGCTAAAAATATACCCAATCATACATGGAATTTGAATTTCCTAGTTGAGTGGATGGAAAATGAACATTTGCATTTATAATCATATATTATTGAGTGTACAATGCTTTTGCATTGAGCAGGTGATTAATTCCCTTGGATTTGCACAAGGAAATAGGGAATTTCCATATTATTTAGGAGCTTAATTCCTCCAAGATTAAGCAAGGAAATAGGAGGTTGGATGAGACTTGAATTTTCTAAGTGTTGGAAAGAGAAATTCGAGAAGCAGGAGAATAGTTTTACAGTGCAGGGTGTGCTTCAGAGTTGAAGCAATACATTGTAATTGTTTCTCTTTCTCATCTGAATTAATGGAAAGAAGTGAAGGGATTTTTCCCAGTTGGGTTCCCCTATAAAATCATTGTGTTCCTTGTGTTTTGATGGTTGCATGTTATTTCATGTGTTTCTATCATGTGTTTTCCTTTCCATAGAATAGTAGAAGAAATTTTTGTCTCTTGATTTCAGTTTGATTTCATTAGCAGTAGAAAATTTCTTGCAATTTCTACATGGTATCAAAGCCTTGGAAGACTACATAGAAACCTTGTTTCAAATCTTCTCTTACAAAAATTTTGATTTGTAGATTTTTTGGTGCAGACTCTCTTCAATGCAGGAAAAGCGTCTTTCAATGGATTGAGGCTAGAGTATGCATTGGAGGGCACCTCAAATTTTTGTTCTTGGAAAGATAGGATGGAAGTTGTCTTGGATGATAATGGAGTATGGGAATATACACAAACTGATATTCCAAAAACAATAGCATCATATGCACAAGCACTTTCTTAATGGAAGAAAGTCACAACAAGAGCTAGGAGGATTATTTTGGAGGGTGTCAGAGAACATGTGGTTTCGAAAATTCATGGAAAGGAGACCCCTTTTGCAATGTGAAAAACTCTCACAGATCACTTTCAGAGCAGTAGTGATGCAAGGAAACTGGCATTGTGAGATAAACACAGGAGCATTCGAATGCATAAAAATGAAACCATTCCACAACACCTCTCCAGATTCACTCATGTTCGAGATGAACTTTGAGGAGTAGGATAAAATGTGCCATCATCTAAACTTGTGAGATTAGCACTCCTTGGCCTTCTGAAATCCTGGTAAAACTACCAGGATTTAGTTAATGGAAGAGACAAGCTACCATATTGGGAGAGACTTTGGTCTAATTTGGTACAAGAGGAGATAAGAAGAAACACTGGAGATGGTGTCACATCCATTGTAGATGAGGAAGAAGATTATGCTCTAGTTAGTAAATGAAAGAATGCCAAGGGAAAGAATGCCCAAGGTGAGGCAGAGTCCAGCCAAAACAATGGAAAGAAGAAAGTCCTTAGTAAAATTAAATGCTTTCACTACCATGAGTATGGACACTATGCAACCAAGTGTCCACACAGGAAATCTAGTGAGGAGCCTGCAACAGTAGCAATAGGAGATTCTCTTGCATCACAATTTGAGTTAGATTTCACCCTCCTTGCTTGCATGGAAACCATAACTAGAGGGGGTGAGTGGTACCTATATTACGGTGCCTCATATCATATGAAAAGTAAGGAGTTCTTCAGTAGCCTAAAGGAGAAGTACTTACAATTACATATAGAGCTTAGAGATGATGGAAGGTATAGTATCAAAGGGATTGGCACTATTACCTTTAAGAGGGAGTCAGGCTCCCATCTTCACCTAAAGGATGTCATTTATGTTCCTAGTCTGAAGAAAAAATTAGTTTCTGTAGTTGTACTTGAAGACCATGGATATGATAGGGTGTTTAATAAGGGGAAATATTATTTGAAGCATGTTGCTACTGGAAAAGTAAAACAAATTGGTGTTTGAGTTAAAAATATTTGCAAGCTAGAGGTAGATTTCACCATGCATGCAGCTATACCTCTAGGAGTAAGGTGGGGCGATGTAGATACTTAGTCCTAAAGTTGCAAAGATTTGGTCAGGGTCCATACAAGAGCAACAACATTTGTAGTATACTCTTCTCATGGATCATGACTCTTGCTATAGGGGCCCAAAATATTTAGTAGTAGGAGGATCAATGTCAGTTGGAGTAGTCAGATACTGAGGAGCACAGAGCAGTGTTGATAGCAGAGCAGGAGGCTCAACAGCAGAGTCATCAGCAACACAAATTTCCCAGTAGACATTGCAGAGACTAGTAGCAATCAGATGCTCAGGAGAAATTACATCTCAAGGACATATTTGATTCAGTATTTTGGATTGGGGTTGTGCAAAACCCTTTTCTTGCTAAGGAGTGTTAAAATTGTAGCAAGAAAAGGCTTCATTTGACTAGTGCCTTAAGATGACTTGGATTGTAGTTAGCTAGAGTGACATGGCCTTGTCTACTAGTTAAGTCAGTAAATTCGAGTTTGTAGGCTAGAAGTAGAGTTGTACGTGAGTTGATTGCTAAGATCTAGCAATCTATTTGATTTATTGTTAGTTGAAATTTGTTAACTGGTATCTAGTCATTAGTTGAGTTAGTTGAAGGTCAATTTAGTAGTTATGATTGTTGTTAACTCATTGATCTCTCAATTAACTAGTCAATTAGCTAAAAATGGACCCATTCATGCATGGAATTCGAATTTCCTAGCTGAGCGGATGTAAAATGCACATTTGTATTTATAATTGTACATTGTCGAGTGTACAATGCCTTTGCATTGAGCAGGTGATCAATTCCCCTTGGATTTGCGCAAGGAAATAGGGAATTTCCCTATTATTTAGGAGCTTAATTCCTCCAGGATTGTGTAAGGAAATAGGAGGTTGGTTGAGGCTTTAATTGGTTAAGTGTTGGCAAGAGTAGGTCGGTAAGTAGGAGAACAATTTTACAGTGCAGGGTGTGCTTCATAGTTGAAGCAATACATTGTAATTGTTTCTCTTTCTCATCTGAATTAATGCAAAGTAGTTGGGGGAGAGGGAGGGAAGGGGTGTTCCCAGTTGAGTTCCCCTGTAAAATCATTGTGTTCCTTGTATTTTGATGGTTGTATGTTATTTCTATCATGATTTTTCCTTTCCGCATAATAGTAGAAGAAATTTATGTCTCTTGATTTCAGTTCAATTTCATTAGCAGTAGCAAATTTCTTGCAATTTCTACAGAATCTATTGTCCCACTTAATTCATCACTTTCTTATAGAAGCCTATTTTTAGCTAAACTTCATATTCTCTTAAATATCTTAATAGGATTATTACAAAAACTAGAAACACACACACACACACAATGGTTATTCACCATCACAAGATTAATCATCTTAGGTTTAATGTAGCATTATGGTTATACATAAGGTTATGGTTTTCATCCCTACCTACTATATACTCCAACATATGGCTTAAAAATTCAATTTGTTACCAAGGATTTTATAATACCCATGATCATTTTGATAATGTACATGTTTCAAACTATTAAATTTGAGCTAACCTATTTGAGGGTCTTAACTCATATTTTATGCATGTGATGTGTATTATCATGCTTCGTTCCTTATATAAAATTATTGGTCTACTGTAATTTAAGTGTATGGTTTATATATATATATATATATAGAGAGAGAGAGAGAGAGAGAGAGAGAGAAAGAGAGAGAGAGAGAGAGAGAGTCACATATGATTGGTATTTAACTATACATTCAATGTCATAACCTGAGACTCTGTGTTGTGGTCCCCATTGTAAAAGTGGCATTATAAAGTTGAGCCACGACAGTGAATGCCACATACCTTCACATAGAGTAACGTCGATATGTATGTAAACCTATTTTCAACAGCTGTGATGTGATCTCGATTGATCAACAAGTGTCATGCTTTAGGGTTTCGATTATTTTCAATGACTATCCATTCTACCTATTCGTTTGCTCATTCATTCAATAGCTTTTGGGAAGAGTTTTGATCGCTCTGCAACTATATTTTTTTACCTTAATCTTCTACCATTATTACTCATTTGATAATTGAGGATCCTTGTTTTATCAGTCTCCTTCCGTTATTCTCTAGAGTAGAAATGTTGAGCAGAATCATCTACTCAAACTCGCAATCTAACAAAAGTTAATTTTCAGGGAAATTTTAGTTATATCTAACAAACATTTCTACACTTTCATTGTTGTCATTTTGAATACTAATCTAGCCATTTTTTTCTTCATGGCTTCTAGTTTTTATGAGACGATTCTTGTCTTGGTTCTGAGCTCCTTTTCAACCTTGGCTTTAGACAATTAATGGCTTCATTTCCCTTAGCAACATTGTGCTTGCTTCACATTCATGCTTACTCAAGTAAAATTTTAATCCTTTACTTGAATTATTTACTATATTTATTTTGCATGTTTAAATTGGAAAGGGTTTAACCTTGACAAATCGATGCAGGGTATTAAGGGTTCTTCTAGTCGTTTCCATAACTAGGTTTTAATTTTACCTTTTGCGGAATTTGTCTTGCAAGACTTCACATTTTTTAAAGTCTCTCTTTTTGTACATGAGAGCTTTATAAGGTTTTATTCTTTATTTTCAAATTTAATTGTTTATTGTTCTATTAATATCATAATTTGGTTTCCCTAATTGAAACCCTAACGCTCCATGAGCTTTTATATAGTTATGAAATTGTTTGGCACTAAATTTTTGCCACGATTGTTAACATAATTACTTTAGAATGGTCATAAACTCTTTTATATAAAGAGTTTCTTATAAATAACCTTCTAGAATTATCCTTAGGGTTTTAACCCTATAGGAATATATGCATTTCTTTATTTCATATTGTTTGGTTATCTCTAGCTCGGAGTTTTATTTTAAATAGCTTTCCTTACACAATTTTCACAGGGTTATATTTTTTTCAAATCGGTTTTATCATAATTATAACTCTCTCACCACAACAATTTTGATATTTTATTCAATATTAGTCCCATAGTAACTTATGGCTACTATACGATTTATTTTCACTCTTCTATTGAGTGTGTTGGCCACTCTATTCTCCTTGCCTTTAATGTATTTGTCACAAAATAAAACTCGTTGAGCATAGCCAACCATCTTTGTCAAGAATTTAATTTAGGTTAATCGAACAAATATTTCAACCTTCCATGATTAGTTATTAGAGTAAATTTTCTACCAAGGAGGTAGTGTCTCCACATTTTTACGGCGTGAATGATGGAAACCAATTCTAGATCATGAGTTACATAATTATGCTCATGCTCATTTAACTTTCACGATTCATAACAAACCACTTGGCCTTCCTGCTTCAAAACTCCATCAAGTCCCTCCTTGCAAGCATGTGTGCATACAATGAAATCCTTTTTAGGATATTTTATTCTTAGTATTGGTGCATTAGTTAACAACTGCTTTAACTGATCAAAACTTGCAGCGCAATCAACCGCCCATTTGAACCTCTTTCTTCTCTTTTGGATAGCAATAATTGAGTGGCCAATCTTAGAGAAGTTCTTAGTGAACCTCCTGTAATATCCTAGCAATCCCATGAAGGACCTAACTTCAACCACATTCTTAGGTGTTGGTCATTTCACGATGGCCTTAACCTTCTCTATATCAACTGCTACTCCCTCCCTTGAGATAATATGTCCCAAGTAATGAACTTGTGACTGAAGGAAATCACATTTATTGAGCTTTGCATAAAGATTATGCTCTCTTAGCAATTGTAGCATTGCGGCCAGATGTTCTTCATGCTAGTTCTTGGTCTTTGAATAGGCCAAAATGTCATCAACAAAGACTATGAAAAACTTATCCAAATAAGAGTGCAAAATGTTGTTCATGAGGCACATAAAAGTTGTAGGTGCATTGGTAAGCCCAAAGAGAACTACCATGAATTCCTAAAGCCCATACCTTGTTCTAAAGGAATTTTTATGGATATATTCATACTTTATGTGCACTTGATGATTCCATAGTCTAATATCAATTTTGGAGAATATTTGTTGCTCCTCTTAATTGATTGAATAGGTCATCAATTTGTGGCAATTGATACTTGTTCTTGATGGTCACCTTGTATAGTTGTTTGTAATCAGTGCACAACCTAAATGTGCCATCCTTCTTCTTAACAAATAGAACATGTGCTCCCCATGGAGACACACTTGGCCTTATGTAGCCCTTTTCCAACATCTCCTTAAGTTGTAGATTCAACTCAACTAATTTTAGAGTGCAAACTATTGTAAAATTGTGTATTTCCTCAAGAAATCGATGAGGAGGAAAATTGGGGATTTCTTCATGGAATACATTTGAAAACTATTGTAAAATAGTGTATTTCCTCAAGATATCACTATCATCATCCTCAACACTGCGATTAACTTCACCATTGTTGGATATTTGCACAAAAAATAAAAGGCATCCTTTTTTGCAGCTTTTGTTGTCTTGCATGGCTGAAATTAGTCTCACGGAGGTAAGTTTCAACTTTCCACACAATAGTCTATGCTCTTTAGCTTCATTGAGGCATTTGATGGCCTTCTCCAAACAATCTACCTTGGTTTGATGCACATATAATCAATCCACGCCCAATAATACACTATATGATCCTAATGGCAGTGTGTCGATATTTGCAACAATTGGCATCCCATTTAATTCTATTGGACAAACCCTCACCCAAAACTCCACTCTTATTTTCGTCCATGTGACTAGATGAACTAGCCAAGACTAGTTGTGTGCTTCCTTATTTAGTGCGCATTTCTGACCAACTACAAGGTCAATGTAACTAAAATTTTAATCATGGTCAACCAAAATTGAAAAGTTTTGGTCATGGAGTGATCTGAAATGGGGCAGTAAAGGCTTCTTGTCAGCTTACAAGAACCTCTCCCACTCCAAAGCTTAAACAATTTCCAAGACCTATGCTTATGATTGATAATTAGCGGAATTGATAACTTGAAATATGTGTATACTTTGTTTGCCTTTAATTGTTCAAGTGCTTGAGTTCATTTGCTTAAACTGATATTTAAACATATAACAATAAATGCAATGCAGAAATAAGCAATCACAAAAGACAACAATATAATATGGAGTTCACCCTGATATCTTTGGCTACGTCTCCCTGAGCTCTAATCAACTCGACTAGGCTCTTTGGGATTATGGCTTGAAATCTTTTACAAGTCTTTGACTCAACTCACCTGGTTTACAACTGAACCAATGGGCTTAGAATGCCCTCTTTATCCCTGGCTATTTGGCTCTCTAGCTTGCGGCCCCCGGCTCTCGGCTCTTGGCTCTTGTCTCTCGGCTCTGGCTCTCGGCTCTTGGCTTTCGGCTCTAGCTCTTGGCTCTAGCTCTCGGCTCTGGCTCTTGGCTTTGGCCCTTGGCTCTAGCTCTTAGCTCTTGGCTCTCAGCTCTGGCTCTCGGCTCTGGCTCTCAGCTCCTAGCTCTCGGCTCTGGCTCTCAGCTCTAGTTCTCGGCTCTTAGCTCTCGGCTCTGGCTCTCGGCTCTGGCTCTCGGCTCTCGGCTCTCGGCTCTCAACTTTGGCTCTTTGTCAAGCCTCCAATCTCTAGTGGCTCTTTCACTGTCCTCCCAACCTGTAGTGGCACTCTACGAATCTACGACTCTCTAGCCTTCTACGCTCAGCTCTCTGGGAAATCACCCCTTTTCCATCGCCCCAACCTCTGGTGGCTTCTTGGCTTTCACGAGCTTTTGGTTTCGCTAGACCTCCAAGTGACCCTCTACTTCTAAGTCGCCCCGACTCCACAGACTGCCTCCTCTGGGCTTACACTCAGCATTCAAGCATTTCTGAGCCTCTTGGGCTTCTCTTCTCTTCTCCTGAGCATAACTCTGCCTCTCTGTGTTATCAATGGTTCGCTCGACCTCCAAGCGAATCTCAGCAACCTTTTGAGGCCCTGTCAATTGAGCTCCCTGTGATTTTTGTAAGACATCAGTTATAGTTGCCTCCTGTTGGGAATCACGATTGCCGTTAGACCAAAACCTGCAAGTGTTAGTCAACGATTGCATCGCCAGAGATAAGGATCCATGAGAGGCGGTTAGTCCATGTCACAAAACACACAGGGAGCATTGGTTTATCCAATGCCCAACAATCTCCCCCCAATGAGAGCTGGGTGTGTATCAAAGTCATGACCTACGCTCTGATACCACTTGTTGGGAATCACGGTTGCCATTAGACCAAAACCTGCAAGTGTTAGTCAATGATCGCATCACCAAAGAGAAGGATCCACAAGAGGCGGTTAGTCCATGTCACGAAACACACAGGGAGCATTGGTTTATCCAATGCCCAACAATCGTATTGTTGACCTAGATTTTCATTGATGTCAATATGGCAATATTCTAGATGAGTAAACAATGATGTGAGGCCAAGGATAAGTAGAGCAGATCCATGAAGAAACATGAGCAAGAAGCCATGAGGACAAACTAGAGGAAATCCAAGACAATCAAGCCATTGGAGAGAATATCGAAAGTCATAGGAGCTATCAAAGTAGAGAAAGCCACAGGAAAGCCAAGTATCGGAAGCTACAGAGGAGCCAAAAGAGCGGAGGAGTATATAATATCGATAGAAATCAAGAAGACGGATGAAGAGTGAATGCACGTGGTTATATTCCAAAAGGCAGGTTTGTAATAGTGGCAGTGGTTTTTGGGCGGACGCTAGGCAGTAAGTGGTATTTAGAGGAGAGTGCCTGATTCCATTAACCGAGCGACACGTAGCATGAGGGTGGAGAGAGAAAACCGCTTTATTAGGTGGGTATTCTCCGTGCTATTTGTCCACCCAAAATCTCTGATAGTCGTTGGATCTAGCGCGAGTTAATCTACAGTGGAGAATGAGCCTGATAAAGGTAAGCATCGATAAACATGCCAAGGCTATGGAAAAGTGGAAAATGCAAGTTCCCGTGTGTTTGTGTATATTCCCATTATACGAGCGTTATAATAGAATTAAAGGGGGTAAAGGATTATGGGTTGAGTCCGCATTAACCAAAGTTAAGAACGGAGGAGTATATATATATCTATATATATATATATATGTATATATATATATATGTATATATATATATATATATGTATATATATATATATATATATATATATGTATATATATATATATATATATGTATATATATATATATATATATATATTATATAGATGCGATACAATACACGGGCCCGAGGATTCCATTGTAATACACTTTAAATTACATCGCATCCGCCATATCACAAGCCTCTTTAAAGCCTTGCCACATTAAAATGTCGATTGCAATATGTATGCGAACCCGCTGCAACATTATAACTTGCCCTATTGTAATATCGCGTCCGTCGCAATATCGCAAGCCTTGTTAAAGTTTTTGCCACATTGAAATCCGTCGATTGTGATATAATTGCGGACCTGACTACACCATTATAACATGGCTTAATCAAATGTTGCATCCACGATAATCACAATGTACAAAGGAATGTCATCCGGGGATTGTGATAAGGGTATGGACCCGACGGACTTATTAATAATGGTTTAATACCATATCGCATTCGCTCCATCGGTAGTTGGGAATCGGCTATGTTATGTGCGAACCTCCGGAAGTGGCGATTGAGGATGACGTGGCATGTGGGACCTCTATAAGGATATAGTCTCTCTTATATGGTTTCTGTGAACAATTAATGTATATTGTATGAATATTAAAAAGGGCCTCTCTGATCTTTTTTAATATGCAACACTATTGTAATTCGGCCTCTCTTCCACTTTAATGTGTCCTGTCCGTATTGATGGATTTGAAGAGATAGAGGAAGCCGAAGAGTGAGCATAGAGGAAGCTGAAAGATCAAGCGACCGTTGAGGAAGTTGAAGAGCCAGCGGAGAAAGGAAGGCAAAGGCTAGGGGTATCAGGAATATAAAACAGAGAACAAGGAAAGTTTAGGGTAACTGGAAAAATGTAGAAAATAAAGGAAGCTGAAGCTCTGGCAGAAATGGAAGGAATAGGAGGACAAAAGTAAGTCATGGGCCCAGAGGGTTGGGAACAAAGAATTACAACCAAACAGATCCAGACAGTTTATAGCAGAGGGTTGGAGCCCTTGAGGTTGGTGCCTCCGAACTGAAAGGATTGGTGTCCTAGGAGTTGGTGCTCCTAAATTCAAGGTTGGTGCCTTGACAAGATAGAGTTGGTGCTCTGGAGGTTGGAGCCTCACAAAGAGTCCAAGTTGGTGCTTAGCAACTGATTGAAATCATATATATATATATATATCTATATATATATATATATATATATATATATATATAGAGAGAGAGAGAGAGAGAGAGAGAGAGAGATATTGTACTTGATTTACTACAAAGATCACATTAATAAAAGCATCTATTCCTGTTATCTATTTCTGTGTTCCAAATATATATGTTTCTACTGATAAAATTAATAATTGAAAAAGAAATATTGATTCACCCCCCCCCCCCCTCAGTACTTCCAACAATTGGTATCAGAGCGGGCTTCTTCATATCAACCTAACAGCTTGAAGAAGGATTCTTAGTCATGATGAGAAATCAAGAAGTGTCAGGAAGACCTCCTCTATTCGATGGCACAAATTTTGGTTTCTAGAAAAAGAGAATGTCCTCTATTTAGTGTCCCTTGGACCTAAAGTTTGGCATTCGGTCTTAAATGAGTACATAGCTCCTTCCACTCTTCCAGCAGATCAAGACGAGAGGAAAGTCTACGTTGCAAATTCAAAAGCCTTAAACTCCATCACTAGTGGAATCAATGATTCTAAATTTACAAAAGTCATGAATTGTAACTCTGCCAAAGAAGTATGGGATAAGCTAATTAGCTTATACAACGGGGACTCCAAAGTCAAGAAGGCAAAGCTTCAAACTCATAGAAGGCAATTTGAAAGTCTGAAAATGGATGATGAAGAAGATATTGCATCATACTTTCTCCGAGTAGCTGAAGTGGTCAACTCTCTTAAAGGATTGGACGAAAACATTGAAGAAAGCACCATTGTTCAAAAGGTCTTAAGATCTCTCCCAGACAGATTTGACTCAAAAGTAAGTGCCATAGAAGAAGTGAAGGATCTAGATACTCTCAATATGGATGAACTCCATGGAACCCTCATTGCATATGAGATGAGAAAAGGTTGCCCAAGTTCCAAAGATGCAGCATTCAAGGCCTCAAAATCAAAAAAGGGGAAAGAAAGGAATGGCAGTAGTGATGACTCCTATGTTGAATCCAAATTGGCGCAATTTGCACAAAGACTGAAGAAAAGATCTAAGCTAAAAGGAGGTAAAGAAGAATCAGATGAATAAAATGATCATGCTGGAAGCCAAGAAGTATTATTCATGGCATTGACAAATGATGATGACTCAGGGCTAGATGGAAATGTAGATGAATTGTTAATAAGTTCCATTGAAGAAAATGAGAAATTACGGAATAAAATCATTTCTCTCGAGGTAGAAAACGAGGAAATAAAAAGAAGGGAAGATCTCTTGAAAAATAAGCTAAAAGAAAAAGAAGAAGCTTGCGAAGAACGTGAAGCTGAAATAGTATCTCTGAGGAAGGAATTGGAGCAAGTTAAAAAGGGTTGGAAAAGCTCTCAAATACTTGAGACTATCCTAAATAATCAAAAACCTCAACATGACAAATCTGGAATAGGTTTTAAAGGAGAATCATCAAGTCCTAAGAATAATGCGAAAAGCTATTCCGACGTACTTTCCAACAACCCAAAAGAAGAAATATTATTTCATCAAAGGCTCATCCCAGATCCAAAGAATGAAGAGAGAGTAACTCCAAGGAAGAATGTTGATTCGAATCACGGATGTTACAACAGATACAAAACAGTACTTCATCAAAGGCCCATCTCAAATCCAAAGAATAAAGCAGGAGTAACTCCAAGGAAGAATGTTGATTCAAATCATGGCTATTACAATAGGTACAAAACTATCTTTTTTGGGCATTGTTGTCATTGTAAAAATTTTGGTCATCAAGCTAGACATTGCATGGCTCATAAGAATGACACATCAAAACTGGAGGATCAAATAAACAAACCATATGGCCCCAAAGGGAAAGGACAAATCAAAACCTACAATTCTTTTAATCCCTTGGCCAAATTTGATCTGATTTGCTCATTATATAACAATAATGGACACAATGAACAAAATTGCCCACTCAAAAGAGGAAAAGCAAGAAGTGAGAATCCCAACACGGATAAATGTGGCCTAGCTCTATGTGCTCAAAATAATGAAAATCATTGGTTTGTGGATAGTGGGTGCTCCAGAGACATGACAGGGGACAAAAGGAAGTTTGTCTCATTGAACAAAAAGGAAGGAAATGTATCCTTTGGAAGTGGATCTGCCAAAATTGCTGGAAAAGGAACTATTACTCATATTAATGGAAAAGGAAAAGCTCAAAATGCTTTGCTAGTAAACGGGCTCAAACACAACCTCCTGAATGTTAGTCAAATATGTGATCAAGGACATAATGTTGTCTTTAGCACCAAAGACTGTGAAATAAGGAACTCTTCGTCAGGGGAACTTGTGGCGAAAGGGGTTAGAACACCAGACAACATCTACATTCTGAACAAGATTCAAGAAGACAAATGCTACTTAAGTCAAACAGATAAAATTTGGTTGTGGCACAAGCTACTTGGAAATACAAGCTTTGATAACTTGATCAGTATCAGCAAGATTAAAGCAGTACGAGACATTCCAAATTTATTCAAACCGAATCAAGGAATATTTGGTCCATGTCAACATGGAAAGCAAACCAGAACCAGCCATGAGACCAAGGAGTTTTCTACATCAAAGCCTTTGGATACCATCCATGCTGATTTATGTGGACCAACTAGAACTCCGGCACTCCAAGGAGAAAGGTACTTTTCTTTATTTGTTGATGAATATACTAGAATGATGTGGATATATTTTATAAAATATAAATCCGAAGCATTTGAGTGATTTAAGAATCTTAAAGCTCTTGTAGAAAATGAAAAGGATTCAAAGATTAAGTGCCTCAGAAGAGATAGAGGGGGAGAATTCACATCAAAATAATTTAATGAATTCTGTAAAACAAATGGAATTAAAAGAGAACTCTCTACTGCCAGAACATCCAAGAAAAATGGGGTAGTTAAAACAAGAAACCGAACAATTCAAGAAATGGCTAGAACAAAATGTTAATAACAATTGACTTATAGCCAAAATTCTGGAGAGAAGAAGTCAGGACAGATGTCTATACCCTGAATCGAACTCAATTAAGACCAAATAATGAAAAGACTCCTTATGAATTATGGAAAGGAAGACTTGCTTCAGTAAAATATTTTAAGATTTTTGGAAGCAAGTGCTTCATAAAAATCAATGATGGCTCACCAGGAAAGTTTGATTCTCGGGTTGATGAAGGGATCTTCCTTGGATATTCTACACGGAGCAAAGCCTACAAGTGCTACAATAACTGACTACGGAAAATAGTGGAAAGCATTGATGTGAAGATTGATTAAGACCTTCCAGAGAAAGAAATTGAAGAACATGAAGTTGATCTTCTCATTGGAGAAGAAGAACCTAAAGAAGAAGGAAAAAATCAAGAAATACCCAAGGAAAAAGAACCATTTCAAACTCCTTCAAAGATGAAACTTCTCCAAAAATATCACCCGAAAGAGCATATTATTGGCAATATAGATGAAGGGATGCAAACCCGAAGAAGGATGACAAATACACCAAATAAAATTGATATTTCTCTTCTATCCATGATAGAACCATAAACATTTACTCAAGCAAGTAAGGATCCTCATTGGGTAAAAACCATGGAAGAAGAAATGTCTCAAATTGAGAAGAATGAGACATGGGAGCTGGTACCTCATCCAAAGGACAAAAACATAATAGGAACCAAGTGGGTGTTTAGGAAAAAAATGAATGAAGATGGATAAATCATCAGAAACAAGGTAAGGCTTGTTTGTAGAGGCTATTCACAAATTGAAGGAATTGACTTTGAAGAAAAATTTGCACTGGTAGCTCGTGTGGAAGCTATCAGGATGTTCTTGCCATTTGCTTGCTCAAAAGGATTCAAAATCTATCAAATGGATGTAAAATCAGAATTTCTGAATGGGGAACTCAAGGAAGAAGTCTACATGGAGCAACCAGAAGGGTTTAATCTAACAGAAGGAAAAGACTTTGTTTGTAAGTTGAAAAAGGCATTATATGGGTTGAAACAAGCTCCTAGAGCTAGGTACGCAAGATTGGATCACTATCTACAACAACAAGAATTCAAGAAGGGGGTGACAAGAAGTAATCTCTACATAAAGACAAATGAGGATAAGCTACTAGTCACACTTGTTAATGTTGATGATCTGATTTTTGCTAGTAATAATGATGAGATGAGCCATGAGTTTTCTCAAAATATGTCAAAAGAGTTCAAGATGTCAATGATAGAAGAGTTATCTCACTTCCTTGGACTACAAGTATCTCAAACCACAATAGGTATGTTTATATCTCAAGCAAAATACCTTAAAGACATGCTTAAAAGATATGGAATGGAAGACTGTGCACCCATGAGCACACCTATGACCACAAGTTGCAAATTGAGCAAAAATTATGACTCCCCTCCGGTAGATGCAACTCATTACAGGTCAATAATTGGATCCCTTTTATACTTAACTGCTGCGAGACCTGACATTATGCAAGCAGTAGGAATGGTGGGAAGATTTCAATCAGCTCCTAAAAAATCCCATTTGTTGGCTGTGAAAAGAATTCTCAAATACCTAAAAGGAACTCTTGATCTCGGTCTCTGGTACCCTAAGAGCTCAACTCTTACTTTGACTGCATACACCGATGCTGATTGGGCCGGAAGTGTCGATGATCGGAAAAGTACTAGTGGAAATGCATTCTTCCTGGGAGACTGTTTAGTATCTTGGCTCAGCAAAAAATAGACATCCATATCACTATCTACAGCTGAAGCCAAGTATATAGCTGCCGCAAATTGTTGTACTCAAATACTATGGATGAAGGAAGCTCTAAAAGATGTCAACATAGGTACAAATAAACTAACTACCATCTATTGTGATAACACAAGTGGGATTAGCCTCAGAAAAAATCCAGTGATGCACTCAAAGACCAAACATATACCAATCGAGTATCATTTCCTTCGTGAACAAGTAGCTGAACAAAACATCATCTTGGAATACATCAATACTAAGTAGCAGATAGCTGATATTTTCACAAAACCTCTTCCTCGAGAAGCATTTGAACATCTTCGTCAAAAGATGGGAGTTGTCTCTTTAGCATCATTTAAGTTGATTCATAAAGATGTTGTAGGATAAGAGGAGCAGTTCGATATGGGGAGTCTCTGAGCACTCCTTCGCCATTTATGTCAAAGGGGGAGAGAAGAAGAATATTGCCATCAATAACAAAGGGGAAGATTGTTGACCTAGATTGTCATTGATGTCAATATGGAAATATTTTGGATGAGTAAACAATGATGTGAGGCCAAGGAGAAGTAGAGCAAATCCGTGAAGAAATAGGAGCAAGAAGCCATGAGGAGAAACCAAAGGAAAGCCGAGACAGTCAAGCCATTGGAGAGAATATCAGAATTCATAGGAGCTATCAGAGCAGAGCTATCAAAGCAGAGAAAGCCACAGGAAACCCAAGTATCGGAAGCTACAAAGGAGCCAAAAGAGCGAAGGAGTATAAAATATCGGCAAAAATTAAGAAGACTGATGAAGAGTGAATGCATGTGGTTATATTCCAAAAGGCGGGTTTGTAATAGTGGCAGTGGTTTTCGGGTGGACGCTAGGCGGTAAGTGGTATTTAGAGGAGAGCGCCTAATTCCATTAACCGAGCGACACATAGCACGAGGGTGGAGAGAGAAAACCGCTTTATTGGGCGGGTATTCTCCGTGCTATTTGTCCACCTGATATCTCTAATAGCCGTTTGATCTAGTGTGAGTTAATCTACAGTGGAGAATGAGCCTGATAAAGGTAAGCATCGATAAATGCGCCAAGGCTATGGAAAAGTGGAAAATGCAAGTTCTCGTGTGTTTGTGTATATTCCCATTATACGAGGGTTATAATTGATCCAGGTGGATATTGGTGGCCACCTGCCAAGTCCACCTAGACCCCCACCATTGTCTTTCTCAGCATTTTCAGTTTCCTTAATTGTAGCACAACTTACTATTTTTAGCAGTTTTTCGGGTCCTAAACTTCCGGAGCCGTTTTGAGGCCCTAAACGACGTTTTTTGGGGAATCCGGGGGCAACATGGGTCCATGGAATAGACCGATGTTGCCCGTTCCAACAATGATAGTGCTCGGATGGCTCTTTCTAATGAGCTATTGTACGCGTCAAACGGAGATCATATGCCAAAGTTACGACCCCGGGAAGTTGATGTACCAATTTACCCCCAAACGGGGCCCAGAGTTTGGCGTTTCATCTCCTAGGGTTAGGTTTTGGAATGTTAAGGGTTTTCCATTGTTTCTCAACAATAAATAGGCCTTCGAGCCTCATTGTAACACAGTTCAGAGGCATGTAGCCATCACATCTCTTCTCAGAGATAAGCTACCATCGCCCTAGCTAGTTTATTTCCATTTCTGGTTGTAAGCATATTTCAGTATTTTCCATTAATGAAATGAAGTATTATTTCCGCTGCATCTTTGTGTATATGGTTATCTCTGTAATTTGTTGCGTTCCTGTTTAAATCCGGATCAGTGGTATCAGAGCGGTCTGCTTTTTCTCTGTTTTTCTTTGCATGTCCCCAACGAGGTCGGGATATAAGGAGTTAGGGCTTGAACTGGTTGAACCTTTGCAAGACTAGCCTCGCAAATCCCAACGGCCTCCCATGGCGGACGAGAAGAAAGACGAGGGGGAAGGAGATCCCATCAAAATCTTGCTCGAAGAAGCCCTCGAGCGACAACGGAACGCGATGATGGACAGCTTTGCCCAGATCCTTCAGCGGCTACCCAGAAGCAACGCATCGGCTTCCAGCAGCTACTCTGGAAACGCCACACCCTTTAAGGTACAAGTTAATTTTGAAATCCCCATATTCGAGGGTCAGATAAACGCAGATGCCGTAGATAAATGGTTAAATCTGCTAGAGGGTTATTTTTCTGTTCATGAATTTTCGAGTCGGGAAAAGATTGTTTTTGCTCTTCTCAAAGCAACCCCCCATGTCAAGGATTAGTGGGAAACCTACTGCAAGCAGAAGGATGAAAGTACTGGCTCACTATTTTCAGCCGCACCCACCTGGGATTCGTTCCGGGATGCCATCAAGGAGCAGTACTACCCTGTCGGAAGCTATGAGGATGAATACATAAAGTGGACCACGCTGCGGCAGGGAAGGGACCAAGACGTGCCGGAGTTCACCAATCTGGTCCATACCCTTCGCACAAAGTTGGGTATCAAGGATTCGGAGCAACATTTGATACTCAAATACCGTGGCTACCTACACAAGTACATCCAGGAAGAAATACAATTCCTAAACATTCCCTCGCTCGGCGCAGCATACCGATATGCCGTCAAGGTCGAGTAGAAGTTTAAACAAAAGAAGCGAGACTTTGGATCTGCGAATCCAAAGCCGGGGAAAGGTGCCCCTAAACCACAGAACAAAGGACAAAGCCAAGGCGGGACAGCCCAAGACAACCAGCCGAAGCTGCAAGCAAAGAACAGCGTCGCGAAGCCGAGAAAGGACACTGGAAAATGGTGTGAGTTCCATAAGAGCTCCACTCACAACACAAGTGAGTGTCGGGCCAAGCAGTCACTGGTGGCTGAGCTAAAGGTTTCAGAATCAAATGCATGTTCCGACTCTGAGTCAGAACCCGATAAGGGGTATGAAAAAGGGAAGCAGATCATTGATGCGGATCCCAGCGCCATTGTTGCTACCGCAAAGATCCAGAAAAATGAACCCGAAGATCCAGAGGAGGAGGAGCGTCTCTTCCACTCCCAGATGTGGGTAAAGGGCTCCCCGATACAGTTCATTGTTGATAGCGGGAGTCAAAAGAACCTCATTTCGGCAGGGGTCGTGAAGCGGTTGGGCTTACCGACCACAGCACATCCACAACCATACACCATTGGGTGGCTTCACCAAGGACGAGATCTTCGCGTGAGCCAGCAGTGTCACCTTCCCTACAACATCAAGCCCTTCACGGATGAGGTATTGTGTGACATTGCTCCCCTTGAAGTTTGTGATGTATTACTAGGACAACCATACTTGTGGAAGCGACATGTTGTATATGAATCAAGGCCTCGTGCTGTTATTATTACATTGGGAAATAAGTTGTTCAGGATATTAGAGGTAGCACCACTTGCCGCCATCTCTTTGATTACTGCAAAACAATGCAGTAAGATCATTTCCAAAACCAGGAAATTTGTTTTCCTGATGATACGCCCTCAAGGAAAGAAGAAGACAGTGGCCGCGGCCTCCAAACGGGGTCCCTCCGCATGAAAACTACAGATGGACAAGGTTGTGGAGGAGTACGAGGACATCTTCACCTCCCCGGCAGGGGTTCCTCTGCACTGTCAAGTCAAGCACTCCATCGATATGACCCCAGGTGCGCCGCTACCCAATGGACCAATTTATCGGCGCTCCGTTCTGGAGAACAATGAAATCAAGAGGCAGATTCAGGAGCTCCTGCAGAAAGGTCACATCCGTCCGAGTTCATCGCCCTGTGGGAGCCCGATCGTGTTGGTACAGAAGAAGGATGGGACGTGGAGACTCTGTATTGACTATCGGGCACTGAACAAGATCACTGTCCGTAATAGGTACCCGATCCCGCGGATTGATGACCTCCTAGACCAACTAAAGGGGGCGAAATATTTCAGCAAGATTGATCTGAAGTCAGGATATCACCAGGTACCAATCGAACCCTCCGATGTGTGGAAGACTGCCTTCAAATCCAAGGAGGGCCTCTTCGAATGGTTGGTCATGCCTTTCAGATTAACGAATGCTCCTGCAACCTTTATGAGGCTAATGGATGACATCTTGCGGCCATTCACCAACTCCTTTGTAGTAGTATACTTGGATTACATTCTGATCTTCAGCCAGAGTTGGGAAGAGCACCTCCACCACATCCGACAGGTTCTCCAAACACTGCGGCAACACAAGCTATGTGCCAATTTGGAGAAATGCACTTTTGGCATGACCCAGGTTTAGTATCTGGGATACATCATTGATGAACAGGGGGTGCATGTCGATCCAGCCAAGATCCAAGTCATTCGGGATTGGCCCTCTCCAACCACTCTAACAGAGCTCCGCAGCTTTCTAGGTCTTGCCAACTTCTACCGCAGGTTTGTGTTGGGGTTTTCTCATATTTCTTAGCCCTTGAGTCAAGTCACCAAGGGCGGGGCGAAAGCAAAATTCTTTTGGTCTGAATCTCAACAGAAGGCATTCAAGGAGTTGAAGGATCGCCTCTGCACGGCACCAGTGCTCGCGTTACCAGATTTACAACAACCATTTGAGGTCGAGACAGATGCCTCTGAATATGCTATTGGGGCAGTCCTTACTCAACATGGACATCCAGTGGCATATCACAGTGAAACACTTTCAGACACAGTCCGGAAGTACCCCACTTATGATAAAGAGATGTATTCCATTGTACAGGCCTGCCGACAATGGAAGCATTACATTTTGGGGAAGGAAACGGTCATCCACACAGACCACCGACCTCTGCAGTTCATACAGACCCAAGGGAAATTGCAGAATGATCGCCATCAGAAGTGGTCTACATACCTGCAACAGTTTCACTTGAATATCAAGTATAAAAAGGGCAGCACCAATAATGTTGCAGATTGCCTCAGTCGGCCACCGATCATGGCGCTAACCACCGTGCTCAACTCTTGTGGGCACGAGACTTCTGATTGGCCACTTCTCTATAAAAGCGACCCAGAATTCGGCCACACATACCAGACACTCTTGGAGGGTCGGCAAGTTGCAGATTTTCACCTCCAGGACGGCCTATTATGCCACCTCGGTCACCTTTGTGTTCCTTCAAGCGAGCGTGCCAAGATGATTTGGGAAGCACACTACAGTCGGGCTGCTGGGCATTTCGGGGTCGAGAAAATAGTGGCAGTACTGCAAAATTATTTCTATTTGCCGAATCTTCGACAGGATGTTGGGAAGTACATCCGATCATGTACTGCCTGTGCCATTGCCAAGCCGACCATTAAGAAGCACGGCCTCTATACCCCGTTGCCTACCCCTAGTCGACCTTGGGAATCCATCTCCATGGATTACATGTCAGGCTTTCCTTCCACTAAGCATGGAAATGACTGTGTTTTTGTGGTCTTCGACAGGTTCTCGAAGATGGCCATTATGATGGCCTGCAAGAAGAATATCACAGCAGAAGCCACTGCTAAACTCTTCTTTGAACGAGTGTGGGTGCATTTTGGGATCCCACAGTCTATCATCTCAGATCGGGACAGTCGGTTTCTCAGCACATTTTGGTCCAGTCTCTGGTCAATGCTGGACACCAAACTCACGAAGTCCACAGCCTTCCATCCTCAAACTGATGGCCAGACAGAGGTTGTCAATAGGATGATTGTGCACATTCTGCGCATGTATAACTCAAAGCATCCACGCACATGGGACGAGAGCCTCCCCTATGTTCAGCACAGCTACAACCGAGCTCTTCACAGCTCCACTAGCCATAGCCCTTTTCAGGTGGGTTTGGGATTCCAGCCACTATGCCCCATTGATGTGGCCATGCCCCTTGCAGCTACTCACATGAATTCAGCTCATGTCCAGTCCGAAACAGATAAGGCCACCAGCTTCATTGAGCGCATCCAACATATTCGCCAGCAGGTCCATGACATTCTTGAGAAATCAAATGCCAAGTACAAGCAGCGACATGATCAACATCGGGTGCCACACAAGTTTCAGGTGGGCGACAAAGTCTGGTTGCATTTGCAAAAGGAACGCCTTACTGGAGCCTATCGGAAATTGAGACCACTCCGATATGGTCCTTACACCATTACTAAGGCTATGGGAGACAATGCATTTGAGCTCAGCATTTCCCCATTCCTTGGCCTGCACCCAGTGTTCAATGTGGACCACCTTCGGCCATACTTTCCACCATTGCTAGACACATCCGACATTGCAGAACAGCTCAAACCCACAGAATTAAATCCAGATTGCATGGAACAAGCTGCAACTGATCGGATCATGGACACACAGATCAAGAACACTCGCCAACAGAATATCCAACTGTATCGAGTTGTCAAAGCAGGCCAACTCCTCCAGCAGGGCAAGTGGCTCACCAGGGAACAAGTTCAGCAGAAGTTTCCTCATCTCATGGAGGAGCTCAACGCAATGGGGACCATTGCTTCCTAAGGGGGAGGAATGATCCAGGTGGATATTGGTGGCCACCTACCAATTCCACCTGGACCCCCACCATTGTCTTTCTCAGCATTTTCAGTTTCCTTAATTGTAGCACAACTTACTATTTTTAGCAGTTTTTCGGGTCCTGAACTTCCGGAGCCGTTTTGAGGCCCTAAACAACGTTTTTTGGGGAATCCGGGGGCAACATGGGTCCATGGAATAGACCGATGTTGCCCATTCCAACAATGATAGTGCTCGGATAGATCTTTCTAATGAGCTATTGTACGCGTCAAACGGAGATCATATGCCAAAGTTACGACCCCGGGAAGTTGATGTACCAATTTACCCCCAAACGGGGCCCAGAGTTTGGCGTTTCATCTCCTAGGGTTAGGTTTTGGAATGTTAAGGGTTTTCCATTGTTTCTCAACAATAAATAGGCCTTCGAGCCTCATTGTAACACAGTTCAGAGGCATGTAGCCATCACATCTCTTCTCAGAGATAAGCTACCATCGCCCTAGCTGGTTTATTTCCATTTCTGGTTGTAAGCATATTTCAGTATTTTCCATTAATGAAATGAAGTAATATTTCCGCTGCATCTTTGTGTATATGGTTATCTCTGTAATTTGTTGCGTTCCTGTTTAAATCCGGATCAATAATAGAATTAAAGGGGATAAAGGGTTATGGGTTAAGTCCACATTAACCAAATTTAAGAACAAAGGAGTATATATATATATATATATTATATAGATGTGATACAATACACGGGCCTGAGGATTCCATTGTAATACACTTTAAATTTACATCGCATCCACCATATTGCAAGCCTCTTTAAAGCCTTGCCACATTAAAATGCCGATTGCGATACGTATGTGGATTAAGCCATGTTATAATGGTGTAGTCGGGTCCGTCACAATATCACAAGCCTTGTTAAAGTTTTTGCCACATTGAAATCCACCGATTGCGATATAATTGCGGACCCGACTACACCATTATAGCATGGCTTAATCAAATGTCGCATCTGCAGTAATCGCAATGTACAAAGGAATGTCAATCCGGGGATTACGATAAGGGTATGGACCCGACGGACTTATTAATAACTGTTTAATACCATATCGCATTCACTCCGTCAGCAGTTGGGAATCGGCTATGTTATGTGCGAACCTACAGAAGCGGCGATTGCAATAAAAGGATGACGTGGCATGTGGGACCTCTATATGGCTATAGTCTCTCTTATATGGTTTCTGTGAACAATTAATGTATATTGTATGAATATTAAAAAGGGCCTCTCTGATATTTTTTAATATGCAACACTATTGTAATTTGGCCTCTCTTCCACATTAACGTCTCCTATGTGTATTGATGGATTTGAAGAGATAGAGGAAGCCGAAGAGTGAGCGCAGAGGAAGCTGAAGTTCAAGCGACCGTTGAGGAAGCTGAAAGATCAAGCGACCGTTGAGGAAGATGAAGAGCCAGCGGAGAAAGGAAGCCAAAGGTCAGGGGATCAGGAATATAAAACAGAGAACAAGGAAAGTTTAGGGTAACTGGAAAATTGTAAGAAAATAAAGGAAGCCAAAGCTCTAGCAGCAATGGAAGGAACAAGAGGAAAAAAGTAAGTCATAGGCCCAGCAGGGTTGGGAATAGAGAATTACAACCAAACAGATCCAGACAGTTTACAGCAGAGGGTTGGAGCCCTTGAGGTTGGTGCCTTCGAACTGAAAGGATTGGTGTCCTGGGAGTTGGCGATCATAAATTCAAGGTTGGTGCCTTGACAAGACAGAGTTGGTGCTCTGGAGGTTGGAGCCTCACAAAGAGTCCAAGTTGGTGCTTGGCAACTGATTGAAATCATATATATATATATATATATATATATTGTACTTGATTTATTGCAAAGATCACATTAATAAAAGCATCTATTCTTGTTATCTATTTCTGTGTTCCAAATATAAATGCTTTTAACTGATAAAATTAATAATTGAAGAAGAAATATTGATTCACCCCCCCCTTAGTATTTCCAACACCTCCATCATTGAAGACCGACTGTTTCATTACAAGAATCCGTTTACAAATGGAAAGGAACCAACGGGCACGGGAAACACGGTCATTTTGCCTTCCTTTGGCCTTCACTCCCAAAATAGCCAAATAATGGAAATACACAGGAAACGCACGAAAACACATCATGGGATTTAAGCTCGGACTTCAAATAATATGAAATCGTGTTTATAATCCTTATCGGGCCCGTGCCTCGATCGCATATTGTAATCGTACGTCACATGGTGCATTGGCCCCTTTGTATCATTGCAATCTGATTTACCGACCTACGATCACTCTGATCGGTGCCTCATCGGCTATCGGCAGTATCACTATATAGCTTATCGGCGTATCGCAAATCACATTACATATGGCTAAACTCGAACAGAACTCCAATCAATGGAAATACAAAGAAATCCAATGAAAATTTGTTGAACAAACTTAACAGATCTCAAAGACAAATGAACCCGCATCTATAAACTTTTGGGTCCGCGCATATCGCAAGTCACGATGTCATGGCCCCTTTGTATTGTGCGATCCCGATCGCCGATCACGCTATCGGCGCATCGCATATCGCAATCGCAATGGCTCGGGGTTCTATACCACTTTCCATGGACTACCTCGATGCGATAATTATCGCTGATCCGCTTCATCGCAATCGCAAATCGGCTCACCCAGATTCCGATATCATATGGCAGTGTACCTCCGATGCGATATGTCGGAGATCGCAAATTGAGGAGTATTCAGCCTTCAGTTTAAGTCCTCCCTTTGGAACCTTTCCGATGCGATATTTATATAAAACTCTGCCTTTGACCCTTTTCTTTATCCAACTCAGATTTACAAAGGATTTATGCCCTTTAGCACCTTTTACCTCTTGTATGAAGTCTTTTAGACTTATAGGTTTATCCAAGATCCATTTTGGATCACACCTTCCCACTAAAAAGCTTTTGGACACCAAAAGACTGATATACTGATCTGAACAGTAAATGAGAGTACATCACCCTCTTCTTTCAACCTCCATACACTTGCCTACATGGCTAGTGCCTCTGAACCAAAGCCTTTAAACTCTTTCCTTCCTGGATATGCTTGTCCTCCTCTGAAGAACTGTTTTCCTCCTTGAATTCCTGCAGAACTCCTGCTGAGAAGGTCACGAAAGGTAGTTTGAACTTCTCTGCCTTGATCATTGATCCAAGGTGGCTCAAACCAATGTGAAGTTACATCTGCTTCACAAAATTTTCATTTGTACATGTTTGACATACTATCATCAACAACTGTTAACAACAGCAGGATTACAGACAACAACTGGATCGCATAAACTCTTGCTTCAACAAAAGAAACAAATTTCACATCTTGTGAACACCTCCATGTCTTTACATCTGCATACAAATGATTGACTAGATAACAAGCCAACAAACAAGCCTTTAAAACAATTGACCATTCAAGTCAAGCACGTAGAAAAAGAACTTTAGGATTCTTTTTCAAAGATGAAACACTTCATCATTATCTCCATCTTGAAGACCATATCAACTTTTCCAAGTCGACATTATATTACATGCATGTTTAAAAACAAAGTAATCAATCCTTCAAGTTAATCACACATACATGTTCAAATACAAGGAAATCATCAACATCCCTGTGTTCATGCACATCATTCTCATGCATGCATTTCATCCTTCAACTTTCGCTTAAGTACACTATACTTTCGAAGCTGAAATGAACATAATGTTGCAGTAATAAAGTGAGTCTCCTACTCAACTTTTCCATTCACCTTCTTGGTAAAATCCTGCAACTTGCATCTCATTAACAAAGAAATGCAAATAGATGTGATACATTTCTTTTCGCACCAAAAGATATGCAACTTTAATTGGATAAGAATTCTAACCATTTCTTACCAATCCGTTTCAAAGGTCCTTCCTCTGTCTGCACATCAACAACAACATCTGAATCATCTTGAAACACATCATTTATGGAATCTTTCTTTCCATTCCTACCATTCTCTCTTTCCACCTTCTTCAAGTTTCATGGAAGCATCGTTGGATTCAAAGTCCAACATTGTGCAACAATATGTCCTTGATTATGGCAGTAAGTGCTACACATGTGCATCATCTTGATAGCATGATTTGCCTTGTCCAATGGACCTTTGGCTTCTTTCTTCTTTTCCTTCAAAATTTTCCTGTATGCGCCCATTCTCTTCCAACATCAGAAACACTATGGTTATCCAAACCACAAAAGGAACATGCAATTTTTTTCCCATTCTTATATGGAAATTTACCATGCTTTACACAATCAAAAGGAATATGATTAGAACCAGATTTATACCTTTCTCTTTCACCTTTATTACCTTCATGAGGAGGTGAATTGAATGAAGAAGTAGCTCCCTTTGGAACACCATCAACCTCTTCAATGGTTTCAGAGTTTCCACAACTCTCTAGTTCAAGTGTATGCTTATGAACACCTTCTTCCTGAAAATGATGTTTCAAGCTATTGCATTCCCCATGAATACAATCTTTACACTTTTGAGGTAGAAGACCTGAAATGAAACTCCTTCTTGGAACTATTTCAATTGTCTTCATGGCAGCTTTGGAACTTTCTCCATAAGATTGTCCATAGCCAAGACCCAAATACTTAGGCCTTTCCTCAACCATTATTGGCTCAACAATACCCTGTGCATGTTTTCCCAAGCCTTTTCCTTCATATCCCATCTTGGACATTAACTTGGACCCTATGCCTATGGTATGTTTTTCAAAAGAACCAACATAAACATTCTTAGAATAATTTGAAGATAAACAGGAATTGCTTACCTCTTCTTCAAGCTGATACTTGACCAAGGCTTCTTTGGCAACAAGGAGTTGTGTCTCTAACTCATGCATCCTTTTCAGGTTCATATTTGCAATATGAAGTTGCCTCTCCATTTCCTGCAATTTGTCAAAAAGCAACTGCTTCTCTTCCTTCAAGGAATTCAACTGCTCTCTAAGTATGATACTCTTCCTTCCATCCTCATACATTTCTCTCACCATATCCATCATGATGAACAAGTCTTGCTTCTTGTCTTCATCAAAGACTCTTGTGAAGAAAGAAGAATTTGAGGACTCACTTGTAGAAGTTGTCATTATCAGAATGAAAAAAAGAACTTCAAACAAGATTAACAAAGAGCTTATTCAAGTAACCTTTTGCAACAAACCTCTTGTGCTTCAAGGATTGCTTTGAGGTCCTTTGGGATAAGAAGAATGCCTTCAGCCCTTCTTCCTTCTTGTCCTCTCCTGGACTTAGCTTATCAATAGCTTTCCCTGAACCTTTGCAACTCAAACAACAATCAGTTTACAAACAATCAAACAGAAGAATTTGACTATTTGAACACCTTTCAAGTCAAACAAGCATATAGATTTCTCTATCAAGCAAGCATTTTGATCTGATACCACTTGCACCATGATACAACCCGCTTCATGATACAACCCACTCTGGTATAACTTACTCTGATATAACCAGCTCTGATACCACCTGATCTGAAATGGGGCACTAAAGGCTTCTTGTCGGCTTACAAGAACCTCTCCCACTCCAAAGCTTAAACAATTTCCAATACCTATGCTTATGATTGATAATTAGCAGAATTAATAACTTGAAATAGGTGTATGCTTTGTTTTCCTTTAACTATTCAAGTGCTTGAGTTCATTTGCTTAAACTGATATTTAAACATATAACAGTAAATGCAATGCAGCAATAAGCAATCACAAAAGACAACAATATAATATGGAGTTCACCCTGATATCTTGGGCTACGTCTCCTTGAGCTCTAATCAACTCGACTAGGCTCTTTGGGATTATGGCTTGAATTCTTTTACAAGTCTTTGACTCAACTCCATAGGTTTACAACTGAACCAATGGGCTTAGAATGCCCTCTTTGTCCCTGGCTATTTGGCTCTCTGGCTCTCGGCCCTCGACTCTCAGCTCTTGGCTCTCAGCTCTGGCTGTCGGCTCTAGCTCTCAACTCTTGGCTCTCGGCTCTAGCTCTCACCTCTGGCTCTCAACTCTTGGCTCTTAGCTCTGGCTCTCAGCTCTTGGCTCTCGGCTCTGGCTCTTTGGCTATGGCTCTGTTTTCATGTTTATAATCCTTATCGGGTTCGTGCCTCGATCGCATATCGCAATCACACGTCGCATGGTGCATTGGCCCCTTTGTATCATCACGATTCGATTTACCGACCTCTGATCACTCCAATCGGCGCCTCATATGCTATCGAAATTATTGCTATATCACTTATTGGCATATCGCAAATCACATTACGTATGGCTAAACCTGAACAGAACTCCAATCAACAGAAATACAAAGAAATCCAATAAAATCTGCTGAACAAACTTAATGGATCTCAAAGACAAATGAACCCGCATCTATGAAATTTTGGGTCTGCGTATATCGCAAGTCACGATGTCATGGTCCCTTTGTATTGTGCGATCCCGATCGCCGATCGCTGCATCGGATATCACAATCACAACTACCCGGGGGTCTATACCACTTTCCATGGACTACTCCGATGCGATAATTATCGTCAATCGCTGATCTGCTTCATCGCAATCGCAAATTAGCTCACCCGGGTTCTAATATCATATGGCAGTCTACCTCTGATGCGATATGTTGGTGATCACAAATCGGGGAGTCTTTAGCCTTCAGTTTAAGTCCTCCCTTTGGAACCTTTTCGATGCGATATTTATATAAAACTCCGCATTTGACCCTTTTCTTTATTCGACTCAGATTTACAAAGGATTTGTTCCCTGTAGCACCTTTTACCTCTTATATGAAGTCTTTTAGACTTAGAGGTTTATCCAAGATCCATTTGGATCATGGAGCATAACTTCCATCTCTATAATTGTTGTTTGCGTAAATTATGGATATACTTTGAACTACGTCCTTTGCTGTCTCTACCTCCTGTGTGTGGTACAGTCTTAGGCCAACATGCTTGTGTTGTGGGCAATTTTTCCTTAGGTTGTTTCCTCCAAAAGTCCAGCACATATATGGACCATTCTCATAACTTTTGGCTTCATCTTGAGTAGAAATACCTCTACTGGAAACATTGGACTTCTGATTGTTTTCTTGGTTAACAGGACTCACACTCACTTTCTTGGTTGCCTTTTTCCTTTTCCCTTTAAACTTGGCATTTCCCTTGAATTTCCCATCTTATTTATACTCAAGCATTCACCTAGACTACTCATAGCAATGCTTCAATTTCTGAATTGTGTCCTCTGATAACTTGGGCTCATCAAAATCGATTCTATCCTTGAAAGTTTATGGCAATCCACTAGCATACCTCTGAATATTTTCTTTCTCTTCCTTAAGATAGGGAACATACCTTAGTAACTCTAATAATTTGGTAGTGTACTCATCATTTGTCATTTGCCCCGATCTGAGCTAATAGAACTCCTTTGCCTTGTTGTCAAAGTATCTCTCAGATAGATATTTTCTCTTGAAATACTTGTCAAACTCCTTTCAGGACAATTCTTCTTCCCTTATACCCTTCACATTTTTCAAATCTTCCCACCATATATCATCCTTGCCTCTTAGGCTGAAAGTGGCTACCTTTGCTTTCATGTTTTCTGAATAATCATGGATTCTGAAAAACTTCTTCATTCCCAACAACCAGGCTTCAACATTCTCATGGAATACACTTGAAAACTATTGTAAAACAATGTATTTCATCAAGATATCACTATAATCATCCTCAACACTACAATTAACTTCAACTTTGTTGGATATTTTCACAAAAAATAAAAGACATCCTTTTTTGCAGCTTCTCTTGTCTTGCATGACCAAAATTAGTCTCATAGAGGTAGGCTTCAACTTTCCACACAATAGTCTATGCTCTCCAGCTTCATCGACGCATTTGATGATCTTCTCCAAACAATCTACCTTGGTTTGATGCACATATAATTAATCCATGCCCAATAATACACTATATGCTCCTCATGGTAGTACGTTGATATTTGCAACAATTAGCATCCCATTTAATTCTATTGGACAAACCCTCACCCAATACTCTACTCTTATTTTCATCCATGTGGCTAGATGAACTAGCCAAGACTCATTGTGTGCTTCCTTATTTAGTGCACATTTCTGACCAACTACGGGATCAATGTAGCTAAAATTTGAATCATGGTCAACCAAAATTGAAAAGTTTTGGTCATGCAACATAAATTCCATCTCTATAATTGTTTCTAGCGTAAACTTTGGGTATACTTTGAACTACGTCCTTTACTATCTCTGGCTCCTGTGCGTTGTACAGTCTTAGGCCAACATGCTTGTGTTGTGGGTAATCTTTCCTTAGGTGATTTCCTACAAAAGTCCAACACGTATATGGACCCTTCTCATAACTTTTGGCTTCATCTTGAGTAAAAATACCTCTACTGGCAACATTGGACTTCTACTTTTTTTCTTGGTTAACAAGATTCACACTCACTTTATTGGTTACCTTTTTCCTTTTCCCTTTAAACTTGTCATTTCCCTTGAATTTCCCATCTTATTTATATTCAAGCATGTGCCTAGACTTCTCATAGAAATGCTTCAATTTCCTAATTGTGTCCTCTAATAACTTGGGCTCATCAAACTCGATTCTATCCTTGAAAGGTTATGGCAATCCACAGACATACCTCTGAATATTTTCTTTCTCTTCCTTAAGTTAGGGAACATACCTTAGTAACTCTAAGAATTTGGTAGTGTACTCATCATTTGTCATTTTCCCTGATCTGAGCTAATAGAACTCCTTCGCCTGGTTGTCAAAGTATCTCTCAGATAGATATTTTCTCTTGAAATACTCGTCAAACTCCTTTCAGGACAATTCTTCTTCCCTTATACCCTTCACATTTTTCAAATCTTCCCACCATATATCATCCTTGCCTCTTAGGCTGAAAGTGGCTACCTTTGCTTTCATGTTTTCTGAATAATTATGGGTTCAGAAAAACTTCTTCATTCCCAACAACCAGGCTTCAATATCCTCTGATTTCCTTATTTAACTATCAAAGGTAGGAGGCTTAGCCTTTTAAAATCCTCTAGTATATATTCTCTTTCCCTTCTTCTTCCATGATGATGATGATATTGATAACAATGTGGCCTTCTATCAATTTCCTCATATTATTTCTCATGGGTGCAGGAGTTCCCTTTTAGGGTACTTAACAGAGTGCCTCCTTTCATGGTGTCTTCACTGGACAACTAGTTGCTTTTTCTAGATCTACTCTCATTTTCCCCATTGTTTCTTTCTTCAGGCCCAAATGAGCTTTTGCATGTCTTTATGGTTGATGCCCAACTCATGTTGCATCTGCCTTTGTAGGTCTGATAAGATTTGTAGTATGATTACATTGACTTTAACTTGATTTTCTTGCGCTTTGACAAACCTCTCATTGTCAACTTTACAACTCCTTATCTCTACTCTCAGGCTTCTCAATGTTTCCATCTAATTAGGATATTCTGCCACTCCTCATTTTTCAACTGATCTTTCCTCTTCATGTCCATGTTGTGATTGGCAGGAGCTATACTGCACCATTTTTTACTATTCTTTCCATGGTTTATTGGTTTTATATCGTACCGCCCTTTTTTGTTCTTGTGGTCTTTGAATTTAATCTCTTTGGGTATCAGTGTCTTTTATGTGTTGTCATACACACACATCATTGTTAGATTTTAATAAAACCTAGTTTCATAATAAACACTATCACCTTGGCTTGCCAATGAAATCTGCTAGTGTAAATCTAGCTGCAACATTACACCTCAGTTAGAGCATGAGTATAAAAAATCATGTAAATCATCAATACTATGCTGCACGTCAATATCACAATAAAATACACCAAGCAACAAATATAATCAATACAGAAACAATTAGGTTATGGGTGCTCAATACGAGACTTTAAGGCCTCACTAGATCTTCAAGGTCCAGTGGTAAAACTTCATTTGGTTACTTCTGCAACAGAGCCCATCTAGTCCAAGTGTTGAAATTTGAAGCTCTAATACCACATTGCAACATATCCCCTACTAACCTTGGGAAAACCAAGGTTAGAAGGAGGTAGTTACTATGTTGACCCAATCTCCATGGTCTAGTTATGGAAAAGTGGTCAAAATTTTTCGCTTTGTTTTACTCTCAAGAAACTCAAAATGGATGATACCATCATGTTTGTCTCATCAAGGTGATTCCAACGATATAAAATTTGTCTCAATCTAACTCTCAGATTGAAAGATATGGCAAATTAGAGTCTTGGCCAATCATTTTGAGGCACGTCAACTTAACCTGCCATGTGGCACCCGCATGGCTGCCAAATCACATGCAATGTCATGCAAAGTGGTAGCTATTGATTTACTCATACCAGGTCACGTATAAACCCATTCATTTAGTCCTCACAACCAACTATAACATAATGTCTGTTATATACGATGTATATATGTTGGTGCAATCCCTCTATGGGCACGTCATCCAGGGAAATAAATCATGATGGATCTCTACATGGCACCCCACTGAAAATTTTGGGGACAATCTTTCAAGCTATGTGGAAATCACACTCTACATTTAGGATTAACCTCCCCCCTTGACTAGTAAATCAATATGTTCGTGCCACATAATACTCATCCCCACAGAACAGGCCCCACATTCAAAGTCACCTTAGAACTTAAATCTTAGGTGTCATACTATGCTTTGCACTCAAAATCTCTAGGGTCTGGGTTTTGGATGATGTCATTGGTCCTAAACATAGAGGCGATGTCATCCCTTGTCACATCCTCTACACCATGTGCCATGTAACTATGGGTTCCACCACAGAGCTTTCCTATAATATTTAAATAGGGATCTTCCCTTTGTCATCTTGCACTAGGAAACATGTCGCACTACCACATCATCCCAAGAATGATACCCTGACAAATTTCTATCATGCTCCATTTGAAACCCCCAAGGAGGAACCTTGTGGAAGAGCCTTCGTGGTCATCCAATGACCATAGATACACTTCATCGACAACTCGAATATCTCATGCCCAAGAATTTTGTTGATGCACCCGCTCAAATGGATTATGGGGGCTCTGACCTTCTAACTACTTCGGGTCCCGAACTTCAGCCCATGACACTTATACGAGGAATGGTTTGAGAACCAATCCTGACCTATAACCTTAGTCACAATGGTTCTAAGAAAATGGATCTATTGAGACTTAGCGATCGACACTTAAGGCATCAAGGCTCATCCCTGCTTAATCGTTGTGAAAAATAGCCTTAAATCAGTGGATTTCAAGGGAATCTCCTTTTAGCACCTGCTACACACATAGATATATAACCATCATTATCCCTCCTGATCTTACAATAGCTCGACCTAACTCATCCTGCAAATTATAGGCCCACTGGTCTCATTCTTTTTCTTGCAGTCAAGTAATTAATTAGTGGAGGTCATCCACCTTTTCACACATAGGTCACATAGGCCAACCTACGAGCTTTGGAAGATTGCAGGAATAACCATTCTTGAAGGAAGACATTCGAGATAATTTCTACATATAAATTCCACAGGAAAATGAAGCATTCCATAAAGCCTATTGTTATAAGCCATTTTGTCACATCTGATCAGTGAGCCCCCTAATGGGATCAATCAACATCCTATCCCCCCTTGTCACCATCTCGAACAAAGCCCTAAGCATGTTCCCTTCATCCCCTAGAGTTTCAGCCATAAACTACTTCATCTGAGCCAGTTTAAGGACCAACGCTCCCTGTATGCCTACAGGGGTGCGATCACCTACAGGTTGCTCCACTATGATCTATGTTGGTCATCGGAAGGTTGCTCCCCTTTGCATATGTGTTGGTTCTATAAATTGGGGAGAATGATCGAGATTCTAGGAGCTTCCCCTTCTGGGAGTTTCCAAAAGTTGTTTCAACTACTTACCTTGGATAAAAAAGTTAGTTCTTATCCTTCCCTACTTTGGAGTTTTCACCACTTATCCTTTGATCATATCCCTCCATTAAAGGTGGATCTCTTACCCTATATTGGTAATTTGATAAGAACTCCCAACTTACCCTACTTCTCTATATATTCCCAACCTTCTATGTGGTTGGGGGTTGGATTTTGGAGAGTTATTATGCCCTTATGCATCTATAGTGAGTGGTTATCATCTCATGCATTTATGGTGATTAGAGGTGCATATTGTGACAAGGAAAGGACAAGTCAACAACTTGGAGGATCTCTTCTACAATATCAACAATTTCTTATGGTTGTAATCTCCTTCCATTTATATTGATGCAAAGAATTCATTGTTTTCCTATATGTGATGTTGTTATTTCACTTATTTCAATACCATGTTGATCTATCGAATGAAGTACTTAGATGATACTACATAGATCTCATAGTTTCTTGGTTTGTGTTGTTTGAGTATGCGGGTTCTAAGTTTGGCATTCAAAGATGGAATTGGAGCATCCGAGCTAAAGAATGAGCAAAGTGTGTGAAGGATTCCAGGTAGGCCTCATTCTGTCATCTATTTATTTTAAGGAAAATAATTGTGTTCCTTGTCTCTATGTTGTTCTAGGTTAGCCACCGACCTAGGGGAGATACTTTTGGCCGCAATCATAAATCCTGTATAACAAATTGGTGACTCCATTGGGGAACGGAGTATTCCCTTGGTGGTTTCCTTGTCGACTGTGTTTTATTATCTCCTTGAGAGACCTTTGTTGTATCATCCAACCAATAACAGACCTATGAAGTGATTTCATTGAGCCTTTTTGCAATTTTTGTGCTGGAATCCTCTTTCCCAAGTCCAACGCACCTCCCGTGCCTTTGATAGAGCGTTGCACCTCACCCTGGCCCACTTTGCACCAGCATTGCAATGCACCGATGCCTCTTCTACACTAGCATTGGCCCCTATTTTTGCATGAATTTTGTCTTGGTTCTTGAGCCTATATTTAGTCAGCCTACTTCCAGTTGAACTTCCCTGAGTCTTCAGTGCCTTGTGGTCTCTCTAAAGCCTCTGTTTGGTTTGCATTTATGTTGTTTGCCTTTGGTAAGAATTAGTTTTGATTTTTATTTGTTCTTATCATTTGGTCGCTTGCAAATTGATTTCGTTTGATTGTTGGTCACTTAGATGAATTGTTGTTCTAGTCCTCATTCTGAAAAGTGTACTTGGATCAGTAATTGAACATTTGCATCTTAGTTTTCTTCATTTCGAAAATTAAGTGTGTTGAAAAGAAAAATAATTGCATTTTCATCTAGGGTTTTATGTGTGAAATTGAATATTTTTGCTTTCATTTTTGTTGAATTATGTATGAGTGTTAATCGCCTTTGAGTGACATCTCTTTTGATTTTTGAAAATTTCACCGAATTTCAGTTTGACTCCTCTGTCCATGAAATCTCAAATTACGTTTGATTTCATTGGAATCTCTTTGTGTTTGTTTTGAAGAATTCTCTTGCATATATCACATTTTCATAGTTATAATTCTCATTTTCACAACAGGAAAATAAATTGTGCATAGATTATATTTGCATAGTTTTCAAGCGAATTGTGCATATCTTACATTGCATGGTTTGGCGTGTTTAAATGCTTTGAATTGAATTGGAATAGTGAAACTAAAAGATCTAGTTAGGAAGCTCTTATTGGCTGCATATTTGATTGTTGCATCATTGTTTGCACCTCTTCCCTACACTAGATAGTTCTCATCAAAATGAAAAGAGTTCTTTTTCTCATATTAGTTGCATCATAGGTGTGTTCAGGTGACATCAAATTTGAGCCTTGAAATCAAAATCTAATTCAAGATAAACTCTAAAATTCATCTCAATTAACCTAAGGAGCATTTTAAACTTAATGACACACATAGAGGTCTAGGCTAGAGACATGTTCCGACATCGTTAAATGTAGGAGTTGTCATTTTTTGTTAGCAATAAAATATGGGGGTGATATCCCATGCCACGTACGTAAGTGTATAGGATCATTCTCCACTTAATTTCAGGCATATCGTATGGCAATCCACACATGAAAAGTATATGGGAATGCTCTGATCGAAAGGTTATGCATTAGACAACAATACTACGGACTGCACTCCCACATACCGTCAAGTATATTTTGGGAGTACCCTATAGGTTGCTATCCATCCATAGGTAAACGAGTCGGTTGCCTTGTATACCGTGATACACCGTACACAACATTCACGGAGATTTCCTACACATACGTTAAGTCCTTGGTTCACCAAGGTGTATATTGCAGTTCATGGTTTCTTGGTAAACCCTTTTGCCTAGCTAACCCTTTGTTTTAATTGTGTCTTTAATTTATAAAATCAATTAATTGATTGTGGAATAACATCCTCCCCGTGGAACAACTCCTTAGTGGATCTTAGGTTGAGACTAATGGCAACAGTTCTAGAATCTACCAATCAAGGGAACCCCTCTAATGATAATCCTAGTCCTTTTCCTTCTTTTGGAAATATTGGTGCTCCTTATATGGCAACGTTGTCCCTTCCCAGATTCCCCATTGGTTTTCTAGTTTGGTTATCTTCAACCCCGCTGATTCTGAATGTCCAAACTTCTTCTCAACCAGGTTCTCCTCCACCTGAACAATATCAACCTCAAGTTTATCCTAAAGTTGACCCTTTTCCTTCTTCGCCTGTTTGGTCTTCTTCCTCTTTATCTGGTGAAATCCTGCAAGTTAGTAACTAGGTGGATAAGAAGAAGAAAAAAAATAAGCAGCGGGCAACCAAACAACCATTTCTACGGGTGCAACTAGTATGGAGAAAATCTCCAATTAGCCCCGCAAAGTTAAATTCCCTTGCATGATTTGTAAGGGTGATCACTTTCTTAAAGATTGTCCTCGTATTCCCAAGGTATTAGAAGTGTGGTCCATGGGCTCACATCGACCTTTGTCGTCAGCTTATGGTGATCATGCTAGTAACAAACCTTCAACTAATGATAGTAAGGTCCATGGGAAAAAGGGTAAAGTAAAATTTCATTGTAATTTATGTGAAGGGAATCATCCTATTCACCTTTTTCCTTATATGGACACAACCTCAAAAGCGTTGGAAAACCTTAAAAATTCTTAGCCACGACTTCCAGCTGGTTTATCATAAGCTTTCTCCCAATCCTCCACTAGTTGATGAAATTATTGATTAGAATCTAAATCCAATCAGCCCCGCTCTCTCTGAACATGAATCCCACGAGTCCATTCCCAACCAACCATTGGTTGAGAAAGTTGTTGACCTGATTCCACCTTCAGTTGATCGTACATTTCCCATAGAGAGTGAACTTCATACCGCTTAGGTTCTTCTCATTGCTTCAGATTCCAATGAACTGGGGGGGAATCCTCCCATTCCCACAACACAAGGGGATAGTTCTCCCATTCCCACGAGACCCCCTCCAAGTAGTATGGTCACTTCCTTTGGTTGGAGTTGATTGGCAGGATATCATCTTCCTCCTTATGTGCCCTTCTAGATCAAGTACAAGCTTATAATGTGGTTATACCTAGCACAATCATAGATGAAGGTGCTCTGTTAGTATTGTGTCCTCAACTACTTGGCAAGCTTTAAGTTCTCCGTAGCTTGTGCCCCTTACCCAAAATTTGTTGGCTTTTAACATAGGAACAAGTCAACTGTTGGGGATCCTTCCTAAGTTTCCTATTACTTTGGGAGGAAAAAGTGTCTATATTGATGTGATGTTATTCCAAGGCCATTTGGATTTTAATTTACTCCTTGGGTGTGACTATGTTTATGTCATGGGAACTCCTATCTCTTCACTGTTTCATGCGATCTATTTCCCGCATGAAGGACGAATCGTAAACATTATCCAAATTTCATTCATTGGTCCTAATTTTACTCCCAATCAACTAGCTTCCCTAAATGGTCCTTATACGCAAGTGGTATCTCCCCCGCCACAGGTTAATTATGTGGCAACCCATTCCATTCACATACCCATTATTGAAGATGAGCCTTTCACTGTCTGCTCAACTTCTTTTGACCTAGATCCGGTAGGTGATATGGCGAATCATTTACCAGGGGCAATGGAGTCTAATCTTTCCATTAGATCCTTTGATCCCTTATAGAGTGTTGTTCTCCCATCATATGAGAACCTCTTGGAATCCATGATTTGATTAGAGAGCAAAGTTCCTTATCTTTTGTCAAGCTCCTTTAAAAATATACAAGGTCCTCGGAGCAAAGTTCCTTGTCCTGTGTCAAACTCCTTAAAAAATGAAACAAGGTCCTCATAGCAGAGTTCCTTTTCTTGTGTCAAGCTTGTTAAAAAATGAAACAAGGTCCTCAAAGGAGTTCTTTTTTCTTGTTTCAAGCTCGTTAAAAAATGAAACAAGGTCTTGGAGCAGAGTTCCTTTTCTTGTGTCAAGCTCGCTAAAAAATGAAACAAGGTTTACTTAGAGTAGAGTTCCTTTTCTTGTATCAAGCTCCTTAAAAAATGAAACAAGGTTCCCTAAGGACAGTTCCTTGTCTTGTGTCAAGCTCGTTAAAAAATGAAACATGGTGTCATGAGCATAGTTCTTTTCATGTGTCGATCTCATTAAAAAATGAAACAAATACCCTTTCAATTAGAGTCTCTGATTAGATCTCATAAATTCCTAGTCAAGTTTTCACTTGATCTCGTAAATGAACCTTCATTCCATCCACTTGTTAGTACCCAATAGTCTACTTAGGTGCATGAAATGAAGCTTTGGGGGCATGTATCTCGAATTGATTCATTATGTTGGGGACATGCAAACTCATTTGAAGCATAGTTTCTTTGTTTCAAGCTTGTGTAAAATGGAAACCAATTTCAAGCATAGTTTGTCTCCATTTCAAGCTTCTGTAAAAATGAAATAAATTTCAAGCATAGTTTCCCATGATTCAAGCTTGTGAAAAAATGAAACCATTCCCATTTTATCCCTCATGATTGCCATTTTTATCAACCTTTTTTTTTACAGATGAGCCTTGGTTTTCTCATTCCATCGTCGCCATCTACTTGGCCAATCATATGCTTTCACTTGATTGTTTTACCCTTTCTTGAGGAATAGTTGCAATGAGTGCTATTATTATCCAACCTCTTTACCTTTATGTGTTTTGAGCAGTTCCATCATGACCAAAACCAGTTGCTACACTTTATACCACTCGTTCCTCCAGGAGGAGTCTTCTTTCAGCTCTTTTCAGACTCCCAAAATATGAAAATATTACTGAGCACTTGTCTTTTTGAACTTGTAAAAGTAAATGAAAAGACGTCTACTTAGTACAAGTTTAACCCTTTTCTAGACAGAGATAGACTAACTACAAAAAAGGAATATCTTAGTCAAACATGGCTAAGAGGTTCTCTTGGGTATTGTTTTCTACCTTTTCAAACCTACGAGACTACCTATGAAAAGGGATATTTAGAGTTTTCTTTTTCACCTCTTTTTCAAACTCTCTAAACATGAAAAAGATGTTGAGTTTTACCTTCGTTGAACTCGTAAAAACATCAAATAAAGATGGACTCGTTGATCATGACGGGGCAAACCACTCCTTCTCAGGGTTCGTTAAATATACTCGGAGGGATTCATCCGAAGGATGAACTTATAGATCAAGCATGTGTTATCCTCCTCAACCTTGTTAAAAAATAAAGAGCCACCGACTAGTATGGTTTGGGAATTTGGGAAAACAAGGGATTCCATTTTGCTAATGGAAACGAGTCACTCTTGAACATGACACTCTTCCACTTCATCTGTGTGTCTATTGGGTTGGATAATCTACTTGTCTTTTGGTTATCATACTGTTTTCAAAGTCTCCATTTCAGTTTTGGGTCAATGCTTCAATCTCCATTCAGTATCGCCAGTATGTTCAAAAGAATTCATTTAGTTGATCTTTGATACAATACTCTTAAGCCTTCATTTAATGTCTGCCTTTCCTGATCTAGTTCCATATCAACATCATTTTAATCATTTTGTCTCAATCATGATACCTGTTTCGTGTCATTGATGGGGGATACATCAAGGCCCTCCTATGACGGGTTTCTTCCTATCGACATCAACATATCATCTAGGAAGTTGACTTAGAAACACACCTTTGGTACCTCGATGCTTTCATACATCAATGACAAGTTTCCTCGCTCTCGACGACAAGTTTACATCAATGGCCTTCAACCAAAATATTTTGTGTGATGTTTGACATCAACTCATTTATTCACACCATACAGATTGTACTATAGTGCCTTGATAACCATTAACATCATCAGTGGTTTCTCTCACGTATGTTAATGTCTTATATCATTGGTCGGTAATCAGATGGTGTCTACCACATTTGACTCCATCTCATTGATTCACATGGTTAGACTCGTACATTGGTTGGTCGTGTGAACGAGATAGAAGACCCCTAATCTAGTTTCATCCATACGGGATGCGATTTCAGGAGATATACAAAGATCACAATGTATGATGTTCGTGAACATATATACAGTCATCCAGACATGGGTCCACCAGTTGCATCTGTGGACACATCTTTTGATCATTGTACATGTTGTGTTAGCTTATGATCTAAGTATGGGTATGCCTCCATCAAAAAACAAAGATGTCATGTTGTAAATGTATTGTAACAGATGAAACTCGTCGGTTGTCCTTGATCCCGACTTGTCACAAGGTAAAGCACTTCAGTCATCGGTCATCATCTCTGACTTTGCGCTTTAGGGGGCATTTTGTCACATTCGATCAATGAGCCTCCTAATGGGATCAATCAACATCCTATTCCCCCTTGTCACCATCTTGCATAAAGCCCTAAGCATGTTCCCTTCATCCCCCAGAGTTTCAACCCTAAACTACTTCATATGAGCCAGTTTTAGGACCAACATTCCCTGTATGCCTACTGGGGTGCAATCACCTACATGTTGCTCCATTTTGGCCTGCGTTGGTCACTAGCAGGTTGCCCCCCTTTGCACCTGCTTTGGTTCTAGAAATCCGAGAGAATGCTATAGATTCTAAAAGCTTCCCCTTCTAGGAGTTTCCAGAAGTTGTTTCAACTACTTGCCTTGGATAAAACATTCGGATCCTATCCTTCCCTACTTTGGAGTTTTCATCACTTATCCTTTGATATTATCCCTCCATCAAAGGTGGATCTCTTACTCTAGATTGGTAATTGGATAAGAACTCCCAACTTACCCTACTTCTCTATATATTCTCAACCTTCTATGTGGTTGGGGGTTGGCTTTTGGAAGTGATTCTTCCCTTATGTTTTTGTAGCGAGAGGTTATCATCTCATGCATTTATGGTGATTGGAGGTGCATATTGTGACAAGGAAAGTACAAGTCAACAACTTGGAGGAGCTCTTCTACAAGATCAACTCCTACTTATGGTTGTAATCTCCTTCCATTTATATTAATGCAAAGAATTCATTGTTTTCCTATATGTGACATTGTTATTTCACTTATTTCAATACCATGTTGATCTATTGAATGGAGTACTTAGATGATACTACATAGATCTCTTAGTTTCTTGGCTCGTGTTATCTGACTATGCGGGTTCTAATTTTGGCATTCAGAGATGGAATTGGAGCTTCCAAGCTAAAGAAGGAGTGAAGTGTGCGAAGGATTCCAGGTAGGCCTCACTCTGTCATCTATTTACTTTAAGGAAAAGCATTGTGTTCCTTATATTTATGTTGTTTTAGGTTAGCCACCGACCCAAGGGAGATACTTTTGTCCACAATCGTAAATCTCGTATAACACCTATATATACAGTAGTGGCATTCTTATTCATACAAGAAACAACACCCCCATCATTCACATAGTATTGTTTCAACACAATAAACAGAGATATAATAGGCACAAACATGGACATGGGTATATACTTATCTTATAAGAGATCTAGCAACTAAGAGTGGGACTCTAACTCTCCACCCAACCATATACAAGCTACAACCACATTTACTTGTAGATATCACCCTCAAGCTAGATTCTAGTGTTTGAGGTGGAATGCTTCTTAGGGAAACTTCACCAATATTATAGTTCAAACAGGATGCCACAAGGCCACTCTACCTTCATCCACCAACTACATAATCTTTCACTCAATATTTTCAGACATAAATAACATCGATACCAAGATACCATGGTACATAGAGTCTCAACTCATTTTCAGGGGAAGAAAGTCCACATCAAGGGAAGGTTCAATAGTGGATAAGCTACTATTGGGAAAAGAGATCACCTCTCCAAGTGGTTCATCAGTGAGTCAAGCACCAGAGCTTCAGCCCTAAGGCAATCTTGGTGTTTCAACAACCCCCACAAGCACCTAAGTCACTCTTCCCAATCCATTAGGTTCATCAATCCACAATCTTCCAATGGATTCTTCAGCCTTATGGGCAAGCCACTGCTCTCTAAAATTCTTTTACCCATCAAGCCTCTGTGAAGGTTCTTCAACTAGTTTTTATCTCTCCAGAACTTGTTCTGCCATATCTGATCACTTCTCTCTCTATTTTCTTACCTCCACCCATGGAGGAATTTCTCTTACTATGTTCTCACTGTGTCCTCTCTTCTACTACCTATATATATGCACAATAGGGTAATCAAAATGTGTTAACTCCTTCCACTGTCTCTAGGTGTGAGAGAGTGAGAGAGTTTGTTTTTCGTTTCCTATGCATATGCACATTGTGTGGGATTTTTGTGCTTACAAACATACTAACCGTCTATCTCCTTCCTAGATCCATACCCTAGACAACACAACCCATGCCTATCTTTAAATTTTTTACCTTTTCTTACTTGTTGTTGGAGCTAGAGAACACCTGGACCTATCCAAACTTCATTTAAGTTAAATTTATTGTTCAGTTAGCCCGCTCAACCAACCAAGATTGATTTTTAAAACAACCCATTCCTCAAGCAACCTCCCTCCTCAAGAATCTAGAATTTGTATCTATTTGTATTAGCCTTTAATTAATTACAATTTATTTACAATGGGGAAAATATTAGCCAGGGGATGTTACATTAGGAAAGCGACTAACAATCACAATCATGGTTCTGATTTGTCTAAATCAAAGGTGACCAGGTTACAGTTAGAAGGCTCAATCACATCTAATGCAAAAAGCAAAGTTTTCCTTTGAGTTGGACATGTTTGAAGCACTTCCAATGTTGACATGGAAGCAGTAGATTATGTGAGGTCATCGATAATGTTGTAACTATGCATGCTTTCACATTATGTGATGTGCATCTTAATGGTTCTTTAGTCAACCTATAAATTGGGTTTGTAGGAGGTCATGGGATTGTTAAGGGTGGTGTTATGGTAGATGACATTGCCTCTACTAACGAGGTATTAGGTTCAGGAGAACCATAGTTGTGATGGCAAGTTTCCAGTATAATATCTAAATAAATGTCTTGATTGGTAGGATATGGGGTGTTTCCCCTTGCAGGGTTTTGGTATTATTGAGGTTCAACTTCCTTTTGATTGGTTACAGTTCCTTGTTGTGGGAAGGAATTTTGTAGTAAGATTGATTGTTGGTTTCATTCTGTTTGAGAACTATGGTGAACCATAGCTTCCCACATGAATTTGAATTTGGGGATTTGGGGGAAAAGATGGGTGTAATGACCATACTCGCCACTAAGAGCACATGCGTAGTTAGTTCGTAGGCCATTATTCTTGCATTTCTTTTATGAGTTGTTCGTGCCTTGGTTCAGATTTTGGTTCTGATTAGGGGGGTTGCCCCATGTTTGTGTATTTTGTTGCTATGAGTTCCCAACTGTTCCCCAGTTTCCCTTTTGTTTATTATTTCCTTTCTTCTTAGTGTATAAGATGAGTTGGCTGTGTTGAGCTACTTAAACACCTGTTGTTGTTGAGAAAACAGGGGTTTAACAAAGTTCACTTTGTCACTTTGTTGATGTGAAGTGTTAGTTTTTTGTTGACATGAGAAAGGGAAATATAGATTTCCTTGAGGAGGATTTTTGTAGGAATGTTGGGATGTTGATATGTCGTTAAACGTACATAGAGGATAATGTGCCCCCTACATGGGGTGGCTATTTTCTTGTGTAGGTCTATTATGATAATATCCTACTGTGGGTGTTGGTGGTGTTGATGATGTTCCACTTACTTGGGGGAATGGTGGAGAAGGTCTGTACAAATTTATTTGATAGGGAATTTGGTTCCCGGGTTGGAATTGGATAATGTTTCCAATAAATTCGTTAACAATGTTTGATGCCCCTAGCTTTCCTTTGTTGAAAGGTTGAGATCGTGGAGCATCTGGGATCATTGTATAAATGCAACTTGACTGTGCATAAATAAAGTCAAATTGTTGATAGCTATTTATGGCTTCTTCCTTATTCTGTGGCATAGTGGTGGAAACATCTTTAGCTAGAATAGGAAAAAGGGATTTGAGAAAAGAGTATAAAAGAAGTTCATTAGGAACCTCAATTTTGCAAATATTACGATGTCTATGCCAGTCATGGATGTGGTCCACTATGTCAGTGGAGGATGTTTGTTGAAATTCTTATAATAATTCTAATATGATGTGATGAACAGGGAGTTGGAAAAATCTAGGAAATGAATTTGCTAGGGATTCAAATGTGGCATGTGCACTTTATTTCTCACTGACACACCATTTAGCTTGGGGGCCAAGCAGGGTGCATTGAAAAATCTTCAATCAAATTGAGTTGTTAGTGATGTTGTTAGAAGAACACCATAAATGGAAAGTCATCACATGGTTTTCAAGATATTCCCCAGGTTTGCCTTCAAATCTTGGTATATCTAAGAGAAATTTGGTAGGCATGGCCTACCATGTAGCGTAATGGACTATGGGGTCATTTTCCAGTTTTGAAATATTAGGGAGATTCAATGAAGAAAAAAAATGTTAGGTTACGTGTAGGGTGTTGAGAAATGGCAACAAGAAATTCTAGTTTAATTTGTCCTTGAATTAGACTGAGAATTAAAATTGAATTCTATTCTCATAGAAACTTATAAATAGTTAATTAAGTTTAAATAACTTAATTAGCATAGGAATTTCGACTTGGAAGTCTTTCTGTAGTCATGTATATGTTCACCCTAAGTTTTAGGGGTCCAGTATGAGTTTAAATTGAGTTGGAAATTAGATCACCCAGTTTACTGAATTAAGTTAAGTTAAATTAGTTCCAAACTATTTATGGAACTAATAAAGGACTAATAGTTAGTTGGTGAACTAGTGCTACTCCAGTTAACTGAAGATTCCCTCATGAGAAATTCATGCATGTCAGTTCAGAGAAAGACCCAGTTGAGACTAGAGTGTAGGGACAATGTACTATCAATTGTATTATTTACTGGAGTGTAAATATCATGCATGCATCAGAGATCGATCCTATGTTTGGATTGCACAATTTTGGAAGCATGAATTCCCTTTAAATATGGTCTATTCATCCTAGGAATTACGCAAGAGATTAGGAGCTTGGAGAGCTGTAAAATTGGCTAAGTGTTGGCCAAGAGCTAGCTTGTCAACTGAGAGAGTTGAGCATACTTGTGTAGAATTATTCTATTGAGAACAAGCTTTGTATCTTCACTCATATTTATGATATATGCAATACAAATAGTGGGGTTTTGAGAAGTGGCTTTCCCCAGATACATCTTGTGTTATGTGTCATTGATTTATCTTCCTCTTGTTCATATCGTTTTCATCAATTTATTGGCTTTCGCTGGTTGAAAGTAGAAGTAGATTCTTGTCCTGTGCTTTAGTAAATTTCATGAGCTTGTGAATCTACAAGATTTTTGTACATGGTATTGGAGTTGAAGATAGTACACTAGAGGAGATTTCAAAGTTTTGAGTTTTGGGTTACAGGTGAAATTCAAATTTGCAATACATACTTCAAGATCGACATATGGCATTCTATGGTTTGCGGCTCGAGTATGCCTTGGAAGGCAGCTCAAATTTTATAGCTTGGAGGGACAAAATGGAGGTTGTGCTAGAGGATAATGGCTTTAAGTAATTTTTTGATCAAGAAATTCCTAAGCCAACAACATCAGATGCACAAAATTTGGCCGAATAGAAGAAGTGTGTGGCGAAGGCGAGGCAGATAATCCTTGAGGGAGTTCGAGACCACATTGTCTCGAGTCTCCATGGCAAGGAAACTTTGTATGTTATGTGGAAAACATTGACAAACTTGTATCAAAACAATAGTGACCAAAGGAAATTGGCACTGAAGGACAAACTTCGAAAAATCAAAATGGAGAAAGGCGAGATGATTCCAAAATACTTGACCAAGTTCACTCAATGTCGTGATGAACTTGGAAGTGTTGGAATCACGGTTGCCAAGGATGATATGGTGAGTCTTGCTCTTCCAAGAATCCCAAAGAGTTGGCATAGTTATCAGGACTCTGTCAATGGTCAGGAGAAGATGTCAGATTGGGAACGACTGTGGTCATATTTGATGTAGGAGGAGATCAGGAGGAACACTAGGGATGGCTCTTCATCAAAGACTGGTGATGAAGAGAATTGTTCCTTAGCGATTAAGGTGAAGAAGGGGAAAGGGAAAGCTTCCCATTCCAAATCGGATTCTTATCATGGAGGTAAGAAGAAAGACATGACGAAAGTTAAGTGCTTTCATTATCATGAGCTAGGCCATTTTTTTACAAATCGTCGACTCAAGAAGTCCAAGAAGAAGTCCTCAAGAGGAGTGGCGGGTGAGGCTTTGGCTTCTCAATTCGAATTGGAATTTTCCCTCATTGCATGCATGGTGTCATCAATGATGGGAAGTGTATAGTACTTCGACCGTGGAGCTTCATTCCACATCATCGGCGACAAAGAGTTATTCAGTGACCTGGAGGAGAAGGATCTCGAGATGGGTGATGGCGAGAAGTATTGTGTTACTAGATTGGGCACGATTACTTTTCAGAGGAAGCATGGGGCTCCACTCACCTTGAAGAATGTTATGTATGTGACCGGGCTGAAGAAGAACTTGGTATCTGTTTCCATGCTTGAGGATAAAGGTTATGATGTGATCTTCTCAAAAGGAAAGACGTTCCTTTGACACATGGCCACGGGTCAAGTAAAGAAGATAGGGATTCAGGTGAAGAATCTATATAAGTTGGAGGTAGAGAAGTGTGCTTCTTTGATCACAAAAGCAGAAAGGTTGCAGATCTGAGACGTTGGGGATTTGTGGCATAGGCGATTGGGCGACTTGCATCATGGGGATTTGAAGATATTGCAATAGATCTCTGCCAATCTTCCCAAAGGTTTTCTTAAGCAAGTTGATACATACAAGGGGTGTACTCTGGGAAAATACACCAAGTCTTCCTTTCACGATAGAGACAACCGAGCAGAGGCTATTCTAAAGCGAGTCCATTAAGATGTGTGTGGACCATTCTCGATTACATCCATGACCAAACATAGGTATTATGTTATATTTGTTGATCTTTGCTTAAAAATGTTGGATATTTTTCATGCAAAAAAGGATCAAACTTTCACAAAGTTTTTTGAGTTTAAAGAATTGGTGGAGAAAGAGTCAGGCAAGAAGGTTAAAACTCTACATAGTTATAACAGTGGTGAGTATGTCTCAAACGAGTTTAAGAACTTCTGTGCAGTGGAAGGGATTAAATGGGAGTTGACAGAACCCCATAACCCTCAACAGAATGGGGTGGACGAAAGGAAGAACAGAAGCATAGTAGGGGCAACAAGGGCGATGTTGCACGATCAGGGCTTACCACTACACTTATGGGTTGAGGCATGCAACACATTAGTTTATGTTCAGAACCGTAACCCACATCGGATACTTGAGATGAAGACACCAAAGGAGGCTTATTATGGTAAGAGGCCAAATGTTGGTCACTTCGGGATTTTTGGGTCATCGGTATATTTCCATGTGACCAAAGATGCACGAAAGAACCTTAAGCTGACAGTAGAGTTGGGGATATTTGTGGGGTACATTGATACACCTCACAACTATCAGATGTACTTGCCGACTAGAAGGATGACAGTGGTTCACAGGGATGTCAGATTCGATGCGGAGAAGGCCATGCAAGTTTCCCTTGAGAGGGATCTTGAGCTACATGCATATGAGGAGCTTTTAGCTTGTAAGGTTGAGGAGCCTCATATTGATGTGGAGCAGCCACATGCAAAGGATCTGGGAGTGGAGACATCCACTTAGGCAGAGTCTTCTAGAGAGGGAATAAAGTGCACCAGAGAGGCTGACAGATTGTTAGATGATGCATGGGAGAATATGGGAGCACCTAACTATTAGCACAGGCAGAGGAGGTCACCTGAGAGGTACACTAGATACATGGCTCTTATGGGCGAATGTGTTGTGACATAGCCATCTTCCTTTAAGTAAATAGTGTAATAGTCATTTTGGGTTGATGCCATGGCGGAGGAGTATGACTCCATAGTTCGTAACAGTGTTTGGGATGTGGTCCCGAGACCGAAGGACAAGTCAATGGTGAGTCCTCATTGGCTTTACAAGGTAAATCAAGCTGCAGATGGTAGTGTGGAGAAGCATAAGGCTAGATTTGTGGCCCATGGCTTTTCACAGATAAAGGGGATTGACTATGATGAGACCTTTGCTCCTGTTGCAAGGTACTCATTAATCAAATATATATTTCACTATCAACACAGATGGGTTGGAAGATACATTATATGGATTTGAATACAACCTTCCTTAATGGCATGATTGAGGAAGAGTTGTACATAGAGCAGCTTGAAGGTTTTGAGACCTTTGATCGTGAGTCGCATGTGTGCCAACTCAAGAGAGCGTTGTATGGGCTGAAGCAAGCACCCCATGCTTGGTACACCAGGATAGATAGCTACTTCACTGGGTTGGGCTTCACGAAGAGTGAAGCAGATGCAAACTTGTACCACATAGTGGTGGAAGGTAAATTGTTGATCATTGTACTTTATGTTGATGATCTCATATTGACAGGTGATGATCAATTGATCAAATCTTGCAAGGAGGACCTTGAAAGAGAGTTTGAGATGAAGGATGTTGGATACCTATACCAATAGGTTTCATATTTCATGATTGGCAAGAGAAGGTCCAAATATGCTCTGCTTTGATATCACAAAGATCCCATATTTCCTAGAGAACAAGAGGTGTGTAAAATGTTTCAATGTTGATGACCTTATTTCAATTTTGATGGATGATCCAACAGTTTAATCTGGGTCATGCCATGTTTTCAATTTTCTGCTATAGACTAGAGAAAGAAGTCTGTCCAAACTGCTTAATCTTGGCAGACAACTAGTTCAGGTAGAGAAGAAAAGGCTCCCAACAGCTTAATCTGGGACCTTGGAAGAGATAAGGGTAGAAGTAGATAGAAAAGGCAATAGAAAAAGCAAAAGAAAAAGCCGAAGAAAAGAAAAGGCAAGTAAGGGTTTGCAAGTCCAAATGCACCCTCCAAGAAGAAATAAAAATGCTAGGTAAGTAGCTGGGTAGGTAGTTGGGGTTGCAGAAAGGTTATCCCTATCATTGCAAGAATGGTGATGGTGGGCAGCAAAGCAAAAGATTACAGCAGGAAGCATGACTAATTTCCCTCATTCCCCTCCAATTTCATTTCTAACATTCCCCCATCAGCTTAGATTCATGGAAAAGACTAAGGTTTCATGGTGGTTCTTAATCTTTAAGAAGCCACATTTCTTGTCTAAAAATCTTTTCATTTTGATCTACTCTTAAAACCAAGTTTATTTCACATAAACTTAATGGTTTCCCCCTCCACTTACCCTCTACTCCATGCTAACACTAACCCTATTATATAAATCCCTTATATCTCCTTTTTCCCTAATATTACTAACACCAAGGTGTATAAACCCCAAAATCTTATAAATACCCACCCCCTTGGCATTATAGCCAATAAAGTCTCGAGTCAGGGATCAAATGACACCAGGTCATGTTGATGAACCTATGCCAACTACCCCTTCCCCTTCATGAGCTAATTCCTCTATTTTAACCCCTTTTTGCACATAAAAAACCCCTAAAAGGCCTAAATTCCCACCTTCACCCGCTTCAAAGAGCAAAAAACATGAGAAACCCACTTTCTGCTATATAACCAAGGTTAGCGCATGCAAATTGTTTTTTTTTGAAATACATTGGAAATTCGTTCAAAACATGTTTATATGCCTCCGCCCGTTTCCGTATACACTGGCCATCTCACCTCCCCGATGACCGTTAGATCAGGCCCTCCAGATCCGACGGCCTTGATCGTGTCAGAGTCCTTCCGACGTCCGCGGGTTATGCGTACTATCTCCCTGTCACATCAGTCATCCGACCACCGTCCGATTATCCGCTGCAGATCCAACGGCCGCCATGACGTCGGAGCTCATCCAATGCCCGAAACTTACCTCCCGACGGCCGTATTTTGAGTACGTCACTCCGCTACCACGCGCCCTCACCACAATGCGTCGGAGGTACAACTGACAAATACCGCCCCCGTACCGGAAGCGGTGCGATACGAAACCACTGCCGGTTTCCGGTTTCCTCATCCCGCTCGCTTACGCCCTCGCCGCGTCAGCAACCTGTCAGCGCTCCGTCACCCAGGTACGCTGTCTCGTCATTCCCTTGTCCTGCCATTGGTCCACCTGTCCTGCCATCTCACTGCCCCTGTGGACCAACCAGACCCCGCCACGTCACCCGATGACGTCAGCATGACGTCATCCGACCTTGACCCCACCAATGACGTCATGCTGACGTCATCGCAAAAAGGCGCCAAAGTATTAAAAATCTATATTATGGCCAAAAATCGCGTTTTTACGTTCTTTTTCACTCATTCGTCGTTATTTCTGCCTCATGCGCTCGCATCCAAGTTTGTTGTCAACCTGCTAAATCGACCAAGAGACCTCCGGAGTACGAGTTCAACCTGCATATACGACCTTTTGCTCACTATTTTACCAGGTATTCTTCATCGTTTGTCCTCTGTGTGCCTGCAATTCTCTGTAACTCACTCTGAAAGTTTAAAGAAAGTTAAAACTTAGAAATTCACCAGTGAATTCCTCGGCAGAGCCTTAAATTTCCAACTACCACCTCGAAAAACACCAGCCGAGCTTTGTTCTACCTACATTCTGTTGAAAAACTAGGTTCTGTCTGCGCAATCGCGGCAGGCTCGGTTAAACCAAATTTCACCATTGAGAGAGACAAGGAAAAGCCAAACATTGGTCCTAGTTGCTATAAATAGCATTTAAACTGTTGTAGACTCTGCATTCACCCTTTTCCTCAGACATTTTCATTCTTTGCAAAGAGAACTCTGGTTGTGTTACTCTGCATAGTAACACAGTCCTTGAAGAAACAGAAATCCTAAAGGAGAACAATGGACCCCCCTGTAGCTCCTATAGCCCTAAATGTAGCTCCTCTGAATGCCCCTCACAAAGCATTGGACTGGAAAGCATTAGCTGACTTAGACTATAAGATATCAGAAGAAATGCTAAGCAGGAGCAGGTTTCATCTCCAAATACTAAATGAAATCAAAGTCCAACATCAGAATGGGACAGACATCTTGGGAATTTGGGATTCCTCTCTCCCAATCTTCAAGCTACCACAGGTCAACCAATTCCCAGAACTCATCCACTTGTGTGCTGAGTATTATGATGCATCCCAGAGGGCAGTGCTTGATTCTTCAGGCACAATTTTGTTTTTCATTACCCCTGAAGCCATCAGGGAGATGCTGCAGTTCAAAACAGATAAGAAGTTGGTCCCTCTATCACTAGCTGATTTGATTATGGAGGGAGCCAGAATGACAGAGGCCCAGATTACAAAACTTAACCAGTTATTCATCAAAGCTAACACTGTGCAAGTCCCTCCCATCAACTATGTCTACCTCAACCAATTGGGCCTGGACCTTGTTGACATGATCAGTCCCATCCTGGGATATGATTCAGTGGAGTATGTGGATGAAACAGTTATGCACCTAATGCTCATGTTTTCCCCAGGAAGAAAACCAGTCTGCTATGATTATGCCACATACATCTCAGACAAGATGCATGAGCAGTTGATGAACCTATCAAGAGATAGGGTATTTAAATATACTTCTTACATATATCATTTGCTTTTATACTTCCAGCATGAGAAGTTCTCCTTCCCAATGAAAAGAGAAGATGCACAGGGAAATTTGAGATCGGTGGTGTACTGGACATCTGCTTTCCACCTCAATTTCTATTCTCCATACACCTATTGTGAGTTCATTGATAACTTCATTCATCCAGCCATGACTCTACTTTTGGGCTCACCTCCTCCCAGATTGACAGATGATATGCAAAGACTCCTGCATTTATCAAAAGCATACAGCATTGGGGATTGGTACTTCTACCAGCACCACACCGTTATTAGAATATATGGGTGTGAGTTGCCCCCATTTAGACTACCCAGGTTTGTGCCCATGAGACTATTTGCCTTAGAATACTTCAGGCAGTTTGGCTTTGTGGACATGTTCCACTTTTCAGGCAAAGGTAAGAAGGCACAGCTAAAAGTCAGAAGTCAACTTGGCCATTTCCTCTATAACGAAAGGGAGGAAGGGTGGAAGGAGGCAGATAGAATACTTGGGGGCCTTGGTCTCAAATACAGCTTCCTATGGAAGCCTTATGACCCTAACAACTTCATTACCATGAGGAGGCTTAAATACAAATTGTCTGCTTGTGATCATTGCAGCCTTCCTCACATAGAAAAACATGCCAATCAAAGTAAATGGAGGAGAGGGACTTTAGAGGAAGCTGTTACTCAAGAAGAGCTTAATCAAAGAGCTCAAAGAAACATAAAGAAAATGGCTGACCTTGAGTTTTATTCACAGGTCAGCTCACTACCAAGCATACAAATTGGAGCAGCAGCATCCTCTTCAACTGCCCAACAGCAAGCCACGAGAGTTGCTGGAAATATATCAGAGAAGGGAAAAGAAAAGGTGATAGAGATAGAGCCAGAGCAGCAAGAGAAAGAACAGGCAGAGCAGCAGTAGCAGCAACAACAAAAACAGCAACAGCAGCAAGGAGAAGGGCAACCTGAAACACAGCAGCCCTTACACCAAGAAAGAGTGGTAGACACCCCAACTACCACTGAGCAGCAGGCCCAAAATGTAGAACACTCAAGGCCTGAAAACATTACTGATGCCTCGGTCCTCCAAACCCCTCAAAAGGAGGATACATTTGTCTTTAGAAAAAGGGACAGAGAAACACCCATGACTTCATCCATCAACCAAGAGGAGAAGAGACAGAGGTTAAATGACTTCTCAGAGGAAGATGCAGCAATTAGACAAGCAATGGGTATGAGCCCACCCAGCAGGGAAGCCTCGGTGAGTTCCTTCCACCAAGAACAAGACAGAGCCATGGGAGGGGAGGTCACTTCCTCCAGCCAGCAGAGGGAAGGAGAGGTAGGCATCAAACAGCAGTTTATAGACATCAAAAGAAGGAGTGAACCCATGAAAGTCAAATTATATAACCATTTGTTGAAAATGGCTCCCTCCAACCAACAAAGATTAATGGCTGCCTTTGATGTGGACGAAGGCAAGTTGACTATGAGTCACTTCATACCCACCGCGCTCCAGCCACAATCTACTGCAGATTATCTCAGGACTAATCTAGAGGTCCTGGCCAAGGACATCCACCCAATGGATAAAATTGAGCTGCATAAGCAAACTGGTGAAATGGTGTATGCCTCCCTGGCAGACAAAACGTTGGAGAATTACAAATTAACAAGCAGCCTCAATGCTACAGCCTCCCAACTAGAATTGGAGAGAGCTTCATCTCAGGCCAAGGACAACAGGATAAGATCCCTAGAGGACATCATTGTGGAAATTGGGCATAACCCCAAGGACATCAAAGGGATACAGGAGATCTTGAAACTAAGGGATGCTGACATGGCTGCATTAAGGAAGAAAGTCAAACTCCCAGCTACCATTCACCCCCAAACAGATGAGGTAGCCCAACAAAGGATGGAAAAGGATGCCACAGATCTACTAATATCTATATATAAGCAGCTCCTGCAGACACAAGAGAAATTAGGAGAGTCTGAGGCCGCACAGGTGGCACTGCAAGCAGCACTAAAGCAAAGGGAAGAGGGCCAGACCTCTCAGCCTCCCCCGGTCATCAATCTTGAGAACACTGCTCCTACCACTGTGCCTCCACCTCAACAAACTGAGCAAACAGCTACATCCACTTCAGCAGCACCTACAAGTACAGAACAGGCACATAGCCTAGACATGCAGAAACTGAGGAATGAGATACAAATCCTGGAAGCTCAAATGACAGAGCTGCATGAGACCAAGGAAAAGCTGGCCAAGATCGATGATAAATATGATAAATCAAAAAGAGAAGTGGCAGAAAAGGGCAGGGAGATCAAGGCCCTTAATGACAGGATCAAAGAGCTGGAAAAGCAGCTCAGATTGGATAAGATTGTATCTGAAGTCAGAGCAATGATATGGGCCAATATTGGCCAATCTATTACAAATCAATGGCAATACATTGAGACAATCCATGAGCAATTAGATCTCATCCCAAAAGCACAAAAGGAGGTCCATAGGGCAAGAGCTGCATTGAGCAATATGCCTGAAGTGGCCACCAGAATGATCAATGTACTCAATAATAGGACAAGCTCTCAGTTAGCCACCATTGGAATCACAAACAGAACTGAGACTATTCAAATGATCAAGAGGGTGCTTACTTTGAGAAATTTGGTGCAAACACTGGACAGAAGAACTCAGGATATGCACACTGAGGTAAACAGGTTCATGGAGAGATTTCAGGTATTGCAGAACAGAGGACTCCCTAGCTTACTGAACAGCGGAGGGAAATTATTCACCCATGAATAGTATGCTAAAAGAGTAAACATTTTTGCCTCAGCACAGATCAATGAGAAGGCCAGCACTTCAGAAGACATAGGACCTATTACAGGGCAAGATTTCTATAGTAAGATAGAAAATCTATTTTTTATAATGAATGAAATTAATCACTTGTTTGATGTAGCCCCAAATTTTTTCAAATATACAGAGGCAGAGGAAACAATGGAGGCCATTCTCAGACATCAAATGCCTCCACAGGACTGGTGGGTCAAGGCAATTCAAATGATTTTATGAACAGCAGGCCATCCACTAAATTTCAGTTACAGAAAAAACTGAATTGTCATGCACAGGACAGTTTATTTCGGTCAGCAGGCATTTAAGACGAAAGCTGAGCCAACTCAGCAGAGCCCATAGCCAGCACAACAAAGGGAAAGCTACAGGTGTCCCAGCCGAGAAAGACAGCGGAACAGCTCCACAACGCCTTCTTCAGCATTGATGCGGATCATTCCAACCGACTCGTTGGATTCCCAAAGCTAAAATATCTTCTGACAAATGCAAAAGCATTTATGTTGTATTAAAGGAAGCATTAACTTTAACTCCGCTGTAATGACAAAGTTGGTGAAAGAGTTATTTCTCAGATGACTCAACGCCTTGATATTTTGTAAAGATGTTTTGTATTTATAGAGCCCTCGCACTAGAGATATGGTTGTTGATTTCTCCTGAAGAAGTTCTTATGTTGTAATCCTTTTCAGAAGTTAATAAAGAAAAGCAATGGAATTTCTCGGATTTCTGAGGTGTTGGATGCGTTCTGGTGTCTGTTGATAACTACTGGATCCCTGTGTATTTCATCATACAATAAGTCTCTGTATCTCTCTCTGTTATTTAGTTGTTTGTTAAAATCCATATATGTTATCTGTTTTCAATACTAAGCAACAAGGAAAAAGAATAGCTTTCAGGATTTATTCATTGAGTAACCTGAGTTCAATCTGCGTTGTTTATCAATGTTTTCTTCAGCTGTAATCTAGTTAAGTGTAATTCTTAAATGCTGCGCTTACAGAATACATCCTTCACAGTGGCCTTGTCTCAGGAATTCGACTTTTGCTCCTGTGCAGTGCTCTCACTTTCATCCCACCAACTTAATAGAAAATCCTTAATTGCTTTCTGTTGGTTGACATACATCACCATTTGATCTAGTTTGTCTGTTTAAAATACACAATAGGCCCTACAGTTTGAGCACCACCAAACCAGCGTATCAGATCACTTCACAACTTCAGACTCCATTGCCCAATGGTATTGTACTGTCTGAACACTGCATCATAAGACCTGAAAGGAATCCTTCAACCAAAACATAAACCAAAACCTGAGCATAATAGCTAGCCTAAAAACACCATCATAACAGAGACAAATCATAAAGAGAGAGCCCTCTCTGGTTGCAGTTAGGCTAGGAACTGTAACCCAAAGATTGGTTAGTGGTTACCCCGGCCGTATTCCCTTGGGAGTCATAGGGAACAACCTGGGTGTTAACAAAGGACATGGGGCTCATGCATTACTTTCTTGGCATGGAGGTATGGCAACGAGATGGGGAATTCTTTGTGTCTTAGGGAATGCCAACGAGATACTCAAGAGATTCTGCATGGAGAGCAACAAACCCATGGAGACTCCTCTAATAGGTAACTGGAGGAAGGACAATGCTACTTCAGGGAAAGTAGTGGAAGCTGTTGTTTACAGTCAGCTTGTGGTTTCACTCATGTACTTGGTGAACACATGACCGAATATGTGCTATGTAGTTAACCAACTTAGTTAAGTGATGGTAGGCCTACCAAGTTGTATTGGAAGGTGACAAAGCATGTGTTGAGATACCTCAGGGGCACTTATCGGTATGGATTATTGTACAGGTGGACAGAGGGAGTGAAGCTTCAAGGCTTCACCGATGCAGATTGGGTAGGGAGTCCATCTGACCGAAAGAGCACATCAGGAGGGATCTTCAGTATTGGGTCAGCGACAGTTTCTTGGTACAACAAGAAACAGAGATTGGTTGCACTCAGTTCGATAGAGGCAGAGTACATGGCTGCAAGTCAGGTAACATGTGAGGCCATCTGGATGAGGAAGATCCTGGTTGGCTTGTTTATTCAGCAAATGGATCCAACAATGATTTACTGTGATAATCATAGTTGTATCAAACTCTCTGAAAATCCAATTTTTCATGATCGGTCCAAGCATGTTGATATCTGATATCATCATCTCAAATATTGTGTATTGAGGTGGATTATGTTGTTAGAGTACATTCCCATGGAGGAGCAAGATGCTGACAATTTGAGAAAGGCATTGTCAAGATGTAAATTTGAGTTTCATAGAGACAAGACTGGGGTAGTTGATAATCCCTTTCTTGTTGAGGGGGAGTGTTGAGAAATGACAACAAGAAATTCTAGTTTAATTTGTCCTTGAATTAAATTGAGAATTAAAATTGAATTATATTCTCATAGCAACTTGTAAATAGTTAATTAAGTTTAATTAACTTAATTAGCATAGGAATTTCGAGTTGGAAGTCTTTCTATAGTCATGTATATGTTCTCCCTAAGTTTTAGGGGTCCAGTATGAGTTTAAATTGAGTTGGAAATTAAATCACTCAGTTTACTGAGTTAAATTCAGTTAAATTAGTTCCAAACTGTTTGTAGAACTAATAGATGACTAATAGTCAGTTGGAGCACTAGTGCTACTCCAGTTAACTAAAGATTCCCTCATGAGAAACTCTTGCATGTCAGTTCATAGAAAGACCCAGTTGAGACTAGAGTGCAGGGACATTATACTATCAGTTGTATTATTTACTGGAGTGTAAATATCATGCATGCATCAGAGATTGATCCCATGTTTGGATTGCATAGTTTTGGAAGCAAGAATTCCATTTAAATACGGGCTATTAATCCTAGGAATTACATAAGAGATTAGGAGCTTGGAGAGCTACAGAATTGGCTAAGTGTTGGCCAAGAGCTAGCTTGTGAGCATACTTGTGCGGAATTGTTCTACTGAGAACAAGCTTTGTATCTTCACTCATATTTCTGTTATATGCAATACATATAGCGAGGTTTTGAGCAGTGGCTTTCCCCATATACATCTTGTGTTACGTGCCATTGATTTATCTTTTTCTTGTTCATATTGTTTTCATTGATCTATTGGCTTCCGCTGGTGGAAAGTAGAAGTAGATTCTTGTCTTGTGCTTTAGTAAATTGTAGGAGCTTGTGAATCTACAATATTTTTCTACATAGGGGTGGACATACTGGCATAACCTATAAGATGAAGGGCTACCTTGAGATAAGGAGGTCCCTAACAAAGTAGCTCTAAGAATGGAAGAGCTTAACAAATCTATATTAGGAGGTGATATCTGAGGGGAAGATCAAGTAGGCGATGTTGCAAGAGCTAACACTCCTCTTACCAAAGGTGGGAGATGTTGAAGGTGTCTAGAGTGACAGGGTGCTAAATGGTCCCTTATGGTGCCCAAATAAGTGTGTGAATAATAAGGAGGATCTCAAAAACCAAAGTATCATACATAAAATAAAGCAAAAAACCAAGGGTAAACTTCTTTTAATGACATTTTGATGTTTGAAAACAATCCAAGTTTATGGCATGAGGTTTTTTCATATGAAATCCTAAAAGGTGTAATGTCCTTCCACTCAAAATCCATCAGGCATTTCAAAATTTTACAATAGTGCGGTCTCAAGCCACTGAAAGAAAACTAGTGAAGGTATGAAAGGAGGGTTATAATGAGGGGTACCAGGGCCACATCATGAAGAAACTGGGGACCCTTCTAGCAACCATTCAAAATTAACCCCAGGTACAAGTTCTCTTGTACCCACCACCTTTGGTAAGAAGCCCTAAGTTTTGACCACTAAGCTACCTCCACTTAGTGCGAGTGAGAAAATCTTAGCTTCTAGGTATTAACTGCAGATTTGAAGCCCCTACCAAGAGTCGAGAGACTCATATAGGCCAATGATAATCTTTGGTCTAGGCCCTGCCTGCTTCACGAGTTTATTCTCACCACTGGCTTTGCAACACTAGATTATGGAGGGATCTAAAGTTTCCTAAAATAAAACTTTTTATGTTTCAAATGAGAATGACCAAGAGGAGTTATTTGGATGCCTATACCCAAGGTCCTAAGTTAGACTATAATTTATTTTGTGGCTCCATGATGGAGGAAATTTATTTGTTCAATTTAGGTTTCTTTTAAGAGGCTTTTAGAGTTTGGGATGATAGCGCAACACTCTTTTGACTTAGGGTGTGAAAAATAATGAGTTTCAAGTAGTCTAAACTTGATGTTATGATTCCTCTAGATCACTTTGGGTGCAAGGGAAGAACATACTACTCAAGTAAACACTAAATGAAATTCATGTGTGAGGTGTAGTGGGTTCAAGGTGTTAATTGAGCATCACAAATGTTTATGAGATTGTAGAAAATGTGGATATCATGTTACTTTGCAACCTAATTAAATTGTGTGAATTGTACCTTTCATGAAAGGAAATATGTATGTATAATGTGACACTTACTTTCCCCTATTATAATATGTGATGGTTCCTCCAATCTTAAAGGGAGATGATAATGGGTTTTCAAAGATGTTTTTGATTCCCCCAGTGTGCTTTGGGCATAAGGGGACGAGCATACTCCACTGTTTACTAACTCCACTTCTAGTACCAATAGTATATTTGGTTTGTTAATAAAGAAAGGTCAACCATGTGGCAAACAAACCTAAATTCTTCTACTGTAGTGGCTAATTAAAGAAAAAATAATCTAAATAAATTGCTAAAACATGCAGGAGTGGGGATAATGTATTAGAGTTGTCACCTAACTTAGATCAAAGAAGGAAATTATAATTATTTATGGTCTATCAATTCAAGCAATTTTGGTGCTGATAGTCACAAGGAAATCACCACGACTATTTCTTTGATAATCACGTGGACCGGCTTGAAAACAAAAAAAGTTGAATTTTGGCATGCACAAGCCCAAAGGAAACATGAACTAAATGTACGCGATAATAACATAAAAAAAAATAATGCGATAGAGCTAAGAGGAGAGCATGCAAATAACACAAAGAAGAAGAAAAAAGAAAGTGGAGTCACCAATTTGTTGTTTGTCTTTTGGTGCAATGATGTACCAAAATCCAATCTATTACAAGGTTGTTGTTCCCTGCATAGAATCAACAAGCAAGTGATTAGCAAGGTGAATACATAAACAACCAAGAACTATAACTATATCTATAAAATAACATGATACAATGTGAGAAATAATGGAAAATAAAAGAAATGAACACAAGAGGTAGGGAAGCAAGACTTCTCTTTATTGCTTGATGGAGCAAAGAGGGTTTATGAATCACCTAAAGGAAGCTCCATTTTTCCTTCTCCTTGCAATAATGATCTCTCCTCAAAGAAGTCCTATGAGAGCTCTCAATGGTGAGCTCCTTGAACACAAAGGAATGCTAATTGGCTTGGCAATTTGGCAACATAACTTTGCATTCACTTTTCTCTTGTTTTGGTCCCAATTCCACTAATATATATATAGGCTCAAACCTATGCCTTGGCTCCCTCTAGCTCATTTATGAGATTTGATCTAGTGGGACACAAGAGGAATCCTTTGGAGGCTTCTTAATGCTAATTTAAAAGTGGAATGGCCAAGATTGAGCTAGTTAGGCTTGCCATGTTAGTAGAGGGATACTCATTTAATGTGAAGTGGTCCATGACCTCCTGAGTTGTTACTTTTGTGCATCCATGTGACTGTTGAAGAAATAGTTGCAGTGATCCATGCAAAACTGCTAAAGTGACTATACTCGGTTCAATTTTTAAATGAGAACCCTAGGAACCTTTAATTTTTCTGATTCATGATGTTTTCTAGTTTTCACCAGTACACTTAAACGTTTCATTCTGCAATGTTTGTCATTCTTGGCTAGTAAAATTGGGTGTATGAATGTTCATTGATAACACATAATAGTTGGGTAGACTTTGGGCTTAGTGGCATTTAATAAAACGGATGAGCTTGATTTGATAAAGGAGGATGACCTTCATGAATGCACTTTATAATGGTTGAGTGAGAACTTCCTTCATGGCTTCATGGTCTAGCTCAAAGGATAGCTAACTATAAAGGATAGAACAAAAAATTGAGCCTATGGTAGGGTAGAACATGGTTCACCCTTCATTAGTTACAAACAACATTTAATATTAATGAGATAAGTGCCCTTGTAGGCTTTAACTCTTAATGCAAGTCATAATTAATGAATTAGAAATGATGTTGATAAACTGTATATATTTATATGCTTTCCTGTTGAATGGGCATCCATGTCTATGTGGTACATGTTTATGATATAAAATGTTAAAATTGACTATGATGGCTATGTAATATTCACACGCATGCTTGTTGATCTTAATGTGTTCTTATGATGTGTTTTCATGATTCTAAGCATGGGATTGAGAGATACTTGGTCATGTTTACCTTTAATGTTTATGGTTACGACAAATTTTTTTGCTAGTAAGTTGTTATGGCTAAGAACATACAAGAATGATATCTAGTTGGTTGTGAAAGAAACTTAGTGCGTCTCAACCAAGAGAGATTGATTTTCTTGAGACAACCCAGAGAAGAACTAAATCTAATATATGGTTGAACAACTAAATGGTATCCTTGTTTCAAGATAAGAAGAATTAGAGGTTTCCTAATGTCGGTGCCTTAGAAGGATTGTGTTCCTTGTGAAGGTAACCGTTAATATTGGCTTTATAGTTGGTTTTTTGGTAGGACGCAAGCCCTATTTCTTTTTGGTTGAGGAGAGTGAGAAGTTTCACTCAGATGGAGAAAATTGTGAATAGTGGGCTCTTTGACTCCTTGGAGGAAAAACCTAATAATGGCCATGTAAACAAGATTTGGATGCATTTATAGGATGATGAGGATATCAACATCCTTAGAAGAATTTGGGCACAATATCTTCCTCATTGAAGTCAATTTCAACCCTCACAAATTGGCTTGTAATTTCCTATCGGAAGTTTGAATTATAGAAATTTGGGGATTGAAGGCTTTGACCATGACCCCTAGTCATATGATTTTGTTATGAAACCAACTCACAATAAGATAGAAAAGAGAGATAAACGCCTTAGAATTCAGCCCGTTCGAAGGGACAATCTCCTTTACATAACAAATATGAGCAATTCTTGGATGATACAAATGACAAAACCTCCTTTCTATATATAGGAGTCTAAGGGTTCACAATATAACCAAAGCTGACCTAACAATAATAATATCAAGGCACAAAAATAACAATAGTGGGCTTTTATGGGGCACAATAATAACAATATGGGGACAATAGGGGCACAACAATAATAATAAGGGATACAATGACAATAGTAATGGGGGAATCACTAGTATTATAGGGACCTAGCATGCCCCTCTCCTTCAAAAAAGTGTTGTCTTCAATGCTTGAGTAGTTTTGGATGCTTCTGTATAAAATTCTCATCCTCCCATGTGGAATCTTCAACGGGTAAGTTCTTCCACTTGATGAGATACTTCGAAATTGATCGATTTCATAGTCGTTGAGTTCTTATATCTTTAACTGCTTCAGGTTCCAATATGATTTTTCCTTCCTCGTCGAGTTCTGGCAATATTGTTTGAACTAGGAGCTTGTCACCTATAACCTTCTTTAAGCATGAAACATGGAAAACTGGGTGCACTTGGGAAGCTGCAAGAAGCTCCAATTTGTATGCCATAGTACCTATCTTTTGCAACACCTTGTACGGACCATAATACTTTGTTGATAATTTATTATCCTTCTTAGCTTGCTTAAGGGACATTTTTTTATATGCTTGTAGTTGTAGGAATACTCAATCACCTACATCAAAACTTCTTTCGCTGTGATGTCAATCTGCTTATTGTTTCATTCTAATTTGCGCCAAGGTGAGGTTATACTTTAAGAGTTGGAGAACTTGTAGTTGTTGCTCGATGTGATCTTCCACTGCTTGAACCTTAGAGTTTTCTCTTAAATATGATGTGATGGATGGTGGGTGATATACATAAAGTGCCATAAATGGGGTCATTTTTGTTGCAATATGGAAGGAAGTGTTATACCTGTCAAAATAGGAATCAAACTTTATTAAATCAACTCAGCATCTTACAGGTGTGAAACACCACCTGTAAGACTGCCTCTGCAGAACACACTCTACCTTCCATTCATTACATGAGGAATATATATAACAAACACACATTTAGGGAAGTTGAACAAAATCCTAGAAAACAGGAACAAAATCCTAATCTAGGGTTCGGTTTGAACTGTTACTCCATTAAGACAATTCTACATTAATCTCAACACTCCCCCTTAATGGAGAAATGGATTCACATATATGCCTAACACTTCCCTAAACAACTCAAATTTGATTCTACCAAGAGGTTTGGTAAAAATATCAGCAACATTGTCACAACTATTACAATATTCAATATGGATTTCTTTTGACTGAACTTTCTCCCTGACAAAATGAAACTATGTATCGATATGATTTGTGTTCTTATGGAATACTGGGTTATTTGCAAGTTTGATGGAGCTCTGGTTGTCACATTTGATCACTGTTGCAACCTTTTGTTCTTCTCCAGCATCAAGGAGAAGTCTCCTCAACCAAACTGCTTCACATGTCGTTGCACACATAGCTTGATATTCAGCTTCTACAGAAGACAAGGATACTGTGTTCTGCTTTTTGCTGCTCCATGTAATGACCCCGAATCCAATGCTAAATGCATAACTTGTTATGGATCGTTTGTCATCTACATTTCTAGCCCAATCGAAGTCTGAAAAACCTGTCAATCTAACATCACAAGAATCAATATAAACAATACCAAAATCTAAGGTTCATTGGAGATACCTTAATTTTTCTACAACCCAATGGCTCTCAAGGGGCTTTGACATAAATTGGCTCAATGCACTGACTGCATAAGCCAAGTCAGGCCTAGTTGTAGTTAAGTAGATTAGAATCCCAACCATCTGTCTATATAACATCGCATTTGCCTCCTTAGATCCATCATCATTCTGAAGTTTTAAATTCTGTTGTAAAGGTACTGCTACAGCTTTGCACTGATCCATTTTGAACTTTTCCAATAAGCTCCTGACATACTCTGTGACAAAATTTTTTGTCCATAATCCCTCCAGACTTCCAAACCCAAACAGTAATGTAGCTCTCCAAGGTCTTTCATCTCAAATACTTGTGACATCTACACCTTGATTTATTTAATGAGATTATCAGCATTCCCTGTAATGATTAGATCATCTACATATAAATAAATCAAAACAATCCTTCCCTCTTTATCAAACACAGTATAAAGATTAGGGTAATTTTTGCTCCTTTTATAACCACGCTGCAGGAAAAATGAATCAATTTTGTCATACCACGACCTGGGTGCCTGTTTTAGTCCATATAGTGCTTTCTTCAACCTGCAAACTAAATGTTCTTCACCCTGTTTGACAAACCCATCAGGTTGCACTAAGTAGACTTCTTATTTTAAGTCCCCATTTAAAAATGTATATTTAACATCTAGCTTGTGAATCATCCAATGGTGCTTGGTAGCTAAATAAATTATCATTATGATTGTGTTAAGTTTAGTTACAAGGGCAAATGTTTCATCATAATCTATGCCTTCTTGTTGTGAATACCACTTTGCAACCAACCTAGCTTTATACTTATCTATGCTCCCATCTGCTTTAAATTTAGGCTTATACAACCATTTGCATCCTATGGGTTGCTTGCCTTTAAGTAATTTAACTAAGTCCCAAGTTTTGTTTTTGAGGATTGATTCATATTCCTCTTCCATAGCAGCCCTCCATTCACTGTGTTGACTAGCTTCTTTATAAATAGAGGGTTCAACAACATTCTTCATACTAGTTATAAAAGACTTTTCCCTATATCTTGCTGGCAACTGAACTTTCCTACCTGATCTCCTGAGTGGTGGGGTAGCTTCAAACCTTGTCTGATCATTATTTTTTGGACTTGGCTTGACAACTACATCATCTTATTTCCCTTCCTGCGGCTGCTACTGTTGCTGCTGCATCTGCTCATTTTTGTCACCTGATTCATCACTTCCTTCTTCCACCAACAAGGGCACGTACCATTCTTCATTAGCACTCTCATGGCTTCCATCATTAACCTACTCATGAAACACTACCTCTACTTGCAGAAACTTTATGAGTAGAGGGATTAAACAATTTGTAAGCCTTAAATTCTATACAATACCCAACAAAAATACATTTGATGGCCTTTGAATCCAGTTTCTTTCTATCTTCCTTTGGAACATGGGCAAAGGCTTTACTGCCAAAAACTCTCAAATGCTTAACTGCAGGCTTATAACCAAATAAAGCTTCAAAAGGAGTTTTAAAATCTAAACTTCTTGTTGGACTCCTATTCTTTAGATATACTGCAGTATTAATCGCTTCAGCCCAAAACCCATTAGAAAGATTCTTACCTTTTAACATATTGCGAGCACACTCCACAAGGGTTCTGTTCTTCCTCTCTGCAACCCCATTTTGTTGAGGAGTGTGGGGTACTGTAAACTGTTGTTGTATCCCATTATCTTTGCAGTATTTGAGGACACAAGCTTTCTTGTACTCTCCCCCTTGATCTGAGCGGAGAATCCTGATGCTTTTACCTGTCTGCTTTTCAACCATACTTCTGAACTCCTTGAAGTATTCAAAAGTGTGGCTCTTCTTCCTGAGGAAATACACCCAAGTAAATCTAGTACAGTCATCAATAAACAGTAAAAAATAATATGCACTACCTAACGATCTTGTCTGCATAGGCCCGCATAGATATGTGTGTACCAGCTCGAGTATATCTCTCTTCTTTCTATCAGGATTCATAGGAAATTCATCTCTGTGCAACTTTCCCAGTGCACATGCATCACAATCAATATGAACAAGTTTTAAAATAGGAATACCTTCGACCATACCTCTTTTCTATAATAGTAACAGATTATTGAAGTTAATATGGCCAAACCTCTGATACCATAAGTCCACTGTAGTCATGGCAGATGATGTCAATGCCTGATGTGTTGCGCTTTTGACATTTAGATTGTACAACCCTCCCACACAAATACCTAATGCAATAGGCTTCATATAATCCAATAGGTCTTTAATAACACAATATTATTTATAAATTCTACTTTGAGATTCTGATCAGTGATAGTAGAAACAAAGATCAAATTCTTTTTTATCCCGGGTACATACATCACATTATGAATATGTCTAATATTTCCATCAGACAAAACAGCATGAATATTATCATAACCTTTGATTTGGTACCTCTATCATCGCCAAGATAGATGTTTGCTCGACTGCTGGTCTCTTTGAAGTCTTCAAACCACTATATGTTCCTTGTCATGTGGATGGATGCACCTGAGTCCACAAACCGGGTATCTGCTTCATCATCCTTCATCGAAAGCGCAAAGTCAGATATGAATAGTCTGATGTTCTGACTATGTTCCTCATCAATAAAATGACATGCATGCTACTTATGTCTCTTCCGCCTTCATCAGACTTCTTCTTCATGCAATATCTGCTATATGGTCGGTTTTACCACAATAAAAACATTTGGTCGCAGAGTCATTTCTATTGAAAGACGCACCTTGAGGTGAGGGCATTTTTCTCTGTGGGGCTGCGCTTCTCTTTTATGCTACATTTAGCTTTCCTCTGAAGGGATTCTTTTTCACCATTAAGGCCAGATCTAAACTCTGGGGTTTATGAGTCAGCCGCCTTTCCTCCTCTTGTATGAGGATCCCTGTCAATTCTTCAAGCACGGAGTTTTTTTCTCTTTCATTCAAGCCAGTGACGAACATCTAATACTCACCAGTCATACCATTCATGGTAATCGTGAACAATTTGTATCTGACACAACTTCAACGATGTCACCCAGCTTGTTCTTGAGCTCCTTGATCCGCGAAATGAATGCTAAAACTGTCTCATTCTCGTCCATCTTGATGGAGAGAATATTGCTCTTCAAGAACAAAAATCGATTGGTGTTCTTGACCTCATAGATATCCTTGAGCGTTTTCCAGATCTTAGGTGTAGTCTTGCAATCGCGGATATGGGGAATAACACAATCTATGACCGACAGTTTCAGGAGCATTCTCGCCTTAGTCTCCCACTTATCCCAGTCTTGGATTGTTGCTGTTGTTCCTCCTGCAGTCATGTTCGACTTCACTTCATCATTGTTCACAATTGTCCATGCATTGTGTCCCTCAAGTAGGGTGTGCAGCTTGAATTTCCAACCGAAGTAATTGGATCCATCAAAATTGTTATTTTCATTGAGGTAAGCTTTTGCTAATTGATTATTCATCTTGAATGAATAAAAAACTTTAACCCCAACAATTTAAAAAACAACAACCTCAGATCTTTAAAAAAAAACACTGCCAGACACCAGATCCAAAATAAAAAACGGAGCCCCGATCTGTCTTTCAAAAATTTGCCCCATTTTATCAAATAAAGAGCCCCTCTTTTAATTAAAGAATTAAATTAGAAAAATGTTTTTAATTTAAAAAACTTTAATTAAAAACTTAATTTAAACAAAAAATCCAATATTCCTGTGAGCACAGTACCATCGGCTTATTGATAAACCACCAACCAAGCAACAAATCCAAAGTTCGGTTGCAACTTGAACATACTTACAAAAAAAGTCTCCCGAGAAGGATCACACAGGTTCAACGCATTCAACTGGGCGTAGTTGTGATGTGGAGCCCTCTATGCTTCGATCTTTCACTAGTCGATCACTATTTGACCAACTGGGCAATGCTGGAGCAGCAATCACTACCTTTGTATTCAAGTTGTAATGGATGCCTCAAACCCGCAGTGCACCACACAATCTGTGGTCTCCTGGAACATCGATCTATGCTCAAAGCTGCTCTTGCACCCTGCTCATCGGCGAATGCTTTCTAATCATGGCTGGATCGTATGGCAAGGAACTTGTTTAAGCCGCAGAGAACTATAGCCACTTGTGGGAAGAGGCTCGCTTATCAGTGGTTCTAGATAACCCACTGCCAAGCATGCAGAGGCCAATACTCGATGGATTAGCAGTGAATTATGGATTTCACTAGCGTGATCTCCCTGTTGGACATCCGCAACTCTTCGCGGATCAGAAAAAGAAAACAATCTTTCTTTCACGCAACGATCAAATCTTGACATTCCCTAAAATGTCGGATCGAATCTCAACAGTCCCCAAAATGCAGCAATTCAACATCAACGCGATTCAACCATGGCACACTCGCGCTGTTCTTGAGATAAAAATTCACGTAAGGGTAGAAGTGAAATCAGAGCGATTTTCTCGCCAAATTCTATGCTGATCTCACCTCAAACGCATCAGTCTCTCTCTCCACTCATGGTACAGGCATCCTCAACCCTGTAACTCTAATACCATGTCAAAATAGGAATCAAACTTTATTAAATCAACTGAGCAACTTACAGGTGTGAAACACCACCTGTAAGACTGCCTCTGCAGAACACGCTCTACCTTCCATTCATTACATGAGGAATATATATAATAAACACACATTTAGGGAAGTTGAACAAAATCTTAGAAAATAGGAACATAATCCCAATCTAGGGTTCGATTTGAATTGTTACTCCATTAAGACAATTCTACATTAATCTCAATAATACCACCATTCAGCCAAAGGCAACCATTTGACCCATTGTGTCTGTTTATCAGATAGAAAGCAACGAATATATCCTTCCAAAAATTTGTTTACTATCTCAGTTTACCCATCAGATTGAAGATGATAAGATGAGCTATGAGCTAACTAAGTACCAAGACAAGAAAATAATCCTATCCAAAAATTTCTAGTGAAAATGGGATCTCTGTTGCTTACAATAATCTTTGGGTTTCCATGTAGCTTTTGAATTGTTTCCTTAAATGTAGTAGAAACTGTACTTGCTTTAAATGGATGAGATAATGCACAAAAGTGTGCATACTTGGTAAGTCTGTCAACTACCACCATGATAACACTCTTTCCTTCGAACTTGGGTAAATCTGTGATAAAATCCATTGAAACCTCCTCCCAACGTTGGCTTGGAATGGATAAAGGTTGTAATAGACCCGAGGTCTTAATTGTTTCAATTCTATTTTGTTGGCAAACCAAACATTCCACCACAAACTTTTGAATATCCGATTTAAGGCCATCCCAAAAAAATTCCTTCTTAACCCTGTGGTAAGTTTTTAGAAATCCTGAGCGCCCTCCTAAGGGAGAGGTGTGCAATTCCGTAAGAATCTTTTGTTTTAATTGGGAATTCTTACATAGGTATAACCGATCTTTGTACCATAACGAATCATTTTTCCAGCTAAATGTATCAGATGTACTGGGATCTTGTTGTATCTTTTAAATGAGTGCCCACACTTCTTCGTCATTCTTCCATTCATCCCTTGCTTCGTTTGTCCAATCTGGTTGGATAATAGAAATGGTGCAAAGAAATGCTTCCACATCCTCATCCTTTCTTGAGAGTGCATATGCCACAACATTTTGCTTCCCTTTTTTGTAGATGATTTCAAAGTCATAACCCAACATTTTTGTGACCCATTTTTGCTGCTCTTCTGAAGATAATATTTGTTCTAAAAAGTATTTAAGACTATCATGATCTGTTTTTACCTTGAAGTGTCTTCCCATTAGGTAGGGTCACCATTTCTTAAGTGCATGTAGTATTGCCAACATTTCCTTTTGATAAATAGCTTTATGTAAATACTTTCCTTTGATTGCACCACTTTCGAAAGCAATGGGTCTTTCTTCTTGCATTAAAACAACACCAATTCCATTTCCCGAGGCATCACATTCCACAATAAAGGTTTTTGTGAAGTCCAGTGTAGCTAAGACCGGTGCTTGGCACATTGCCTCTTTAAGACATTCAAAGGCCTTCGTTGCTTCTGGAGTCCATGAAAATGCATATCTCTTCAATAATGTTGTTAGAGGTGCTGCTATTCTCCCATAATTCTTAACAAACTTGCGATAATACCCTGTCAACCTGAGAAATCCTCATAGATGCTTTATGGATGTGGGGATTTTCCTTTCCTTAATGGTTTTAATTTTGCTAGGGTCTACCTTAACACCTTCATGAGATACAATATGAACCAAATATTCCACCTCTTATACTCCAAAGAAACATTTGGAGCTTTTTGCATATAATTGTTTCTCCTCCAATAGTTCAAGCACCTTCTCAACATGTTGAACATGATCCTTCCAAGACTTGTTGTAGATTAGTATATCATCAAAAAATACTAACACAAATTTTCTATGGAAGGGTTTGAAAATGGAATTCATCAAACCTTGAAATGTAGAAGGTGCATTGGTAAGGCCAAAAGGCATGACCAAAAATTCATAATGACCCTCATGAGTTCTAAACCCTGTTTTTGGAATGTCTTTAGTGTTCATTCTGATTTGATGATATCACGAACGAATATCCAACTTGGTGAAGTAAATTGATCCATGCAATTGATCCAATAATTCATCAATGATAGGAATGGGAAATTTATCTTTAATAGTGAGCTTGTTGAGCTCCCTATAATTTGGACACATTCGCCATGATCCATCCTTCTTGTGAACCAATACTACTAGAGCAGAGAAAGAACTTTGACTAGGTTGAATTATACCATCCTCTAGCATTTCTACAACCATACATTCAATTTCACTCTTTTGGGCATGGGGATATCTGTAAGGCCTGATGTTTGGAGGAACACTTCCTGGAATCAAATGAATAGCATGATCATGATCACGAATAGGTGGGAGGCCATTTGGAGTCTCAAATACCTTGGAATGATTGTCCAAGAATTTTTGGAGATCTAGAGAAATAGATGATTTCAATGTGGGAACCTCTAGTGAACATAATTGTGCAATTATGTCTCATTGTTCTTTCTTTAGAAGATTTGTCAATTCGGTAGAGCTGATTATCTTTCCCGGTTTCCCTGCGATACCCCTTAATTCAACTTCCTTTCCTTCTAAAGAAAATTTCATGAAAAGTTCTTGAAAATTAAAAGCTATTGTACCCAAGGATTGTAGCCATTTGACTCCTAGTACAATATCAATACCCCCCATTGGAATGGAAAAACATTGGGCTATTCAATACATATTCTCCCATGGATAGCTTGATATTATGGCACTTTCCTGAGCAATTTATGGTTCCTCCACTTGCAACCATCACCTGACACTCTGGTGCTGGATATAGGAAGCAATTCAATTCCTTGGCTATCTTACATTGAATAAAATTATGGGTACTGCCCGAATCAATCAACACTATTACATTTTTCTTCTTGATATGCCCTTCTATCTTGATAGTTTGAGGAGTGGTAATTCCAGCCAATGCATTACAAGATATGGTCAGATTCATTTCTTCTTTCTCTAGGGTTTGTTCATGGTGTATATCCTCTTCTTTTGACATTTCTTGTTCCTTTTCTTCCTCTTCTTCACAATCTATGTAAAATAATTTCTTCTCAGCACACTTATGACCTTTAGTATATTTGCTATCACAACTGTAACAAAGCCCTTTTGCTCTTTTCTCTTCCAATTTTTGTGGTGTCAATCTTGTAGGTTGTGGAAGGCTAGGGGCAACAACACTTCCATCTTTATGATTGTGAGTGGTAGGCTTCGTTGTTGCCATAATTTTTCTTTCCATCTTTCTTGCCAACCTAAATGCCTTCTCCAATGAATCAGGTTCCCAAAGGCGAACTTCATGTTGGATGTTATCCTTTAAAGTCCCTATGAACACATCAATCCTATGCTTCTCTGGAATATCTTTTACCCTTATATTTAAGTTTTGGAAGTCCTCACTGTGCTCCATCATTGAACAATTTTTTTTGAGATTTATCAATTGGCTAAAAAAAGTGTTGCTTTTTGTATCTTCATAATGTGTTATCATTTCATCCGTAAAAATAGCCCAAGTGACAATTTGTTTACAAGAGCAAAGCCATCGATACCATACAAACTGATTTGGTTCCAAATATAAAGTTGCAATGTGTAGATTTTGTGTGTTTTGCACATCATGGAGATCAAAAAATTGCTCCATTTGTAGTATCCATGTTACAGGATCCTTGCCATCGAATTTCTTCATATCGATCTTTGGAACATGGTGGTTCTTCGATCCAACGTTAGAGTCTATGAAATCATGATTAACATTTATTTTGTTCTCATCATGAGTTTCCTTTACTACCCTTTCGCTATTAGTAAGCATTTCTTGTACAAACTTTGTCAAATCTGTCTTCAAATCTTCCATCTTAGCTTCCACACCTTTCTTTAAATCATCTATCTTAGCTTCCACGCCACTATCTTAGCTTTTATGCCTTTCTTTAAACCATCCATCTTAGCTTCCACGCCATACATCTTAGCTACTACGTCTTTCTTTAAACCATCCATCTTAGCTTCTATTACTTTTTTGTGCGAGTGAAATTTGTTGCACTTGGTCTCATAATTTTGATATATCATGTTGCATTTCTTCCTCTTCTTCATGAGTCATGTTAGAGCTTTCAGGTTGCTTACTAGGTGTTTCCATTTTCTTTCTTCAGGGCATCAATTACTAATAATAATGCTTTACTATGCCCTTTGAATTCCTTCAAACTAATTTTTCAAACCAAACTTATGCAAAAATTTTAAGAAAACTACACACCTTTTTTTCACTTTGTAGGAGCTCGATATTGAATCTACTGTATCTCTGTAATTTTGGATCTCCAAGGTCTGAAATTGCTTCCTGCAATAACCCTCTGAATACTCTTACTAACCCCACAAGTTTGATCAAGATTGGATTCTCCAATCAAGAGTTATGCCAAATCTCCCACGATGACCTGATTATAGACTAGTTCAGTAGAGTGAGCTTGTATGAAGTGCCGCGTGTCACTATTTTGACCTTAGGATCTGAAACTGACATACAGAAAACTATAGTCTGTCCTCTTTTTGTAACTTCTTACGAAATTTCAATTTGATGCTTAGAAAAAAGGTTATGACGATTTTTCCTAGGTCACCTGTTTGAGACATAATTTGGGATCCTGCAAAAACCCTGACTTCCTTGGATCATATCTACGAAAATATAGCGAGGAAAGATCTAAAATTCAGACCCAAGGTTCAGAGAGATTTTAGCTCAAATGGGTTTTTTTTTCTCGCTTCTGAAACGTCGTAGAAAAAAGTTATAGTGAAAATGCCACAATGACCTGTTTGGAGCAGCGAAACTCTAGAATCCAAGCTTTGATACCAAATGTTATGAAACCAACTCATAATAAGATAGAAAAGAGAGATAAACACCTTAGAATTCAGCCTCTTTGAGGGGGAAGCCTCCTTTACATTACAAATATGAACAATTCTTGGATGATACAAATGACAAAACCTCCTTTCTATATATAGGAGTATAAGGGGTCACAATATAACCAAAGCCGACCTAACAATAATAATATCAGGGCACAAAAATAACAATAGTGGGCTTCTATGGGGCACAATAATAACAATATGGGGACAATAGGGGCACAACAATAACAATAAGGGATACAATGACAATAGTATTGGGGGAATCACTAGTATTATAGGGACCTAACATATTTGGTGACGGGGCCATAAACAAGAGCTTAGCCAAAAGGGGGCTTAAGTACAAAAGGAGCACTAACAAGATCTGTGTGTAATCCAAGATATATTAAGTGCAACAAACATAAATCTAAAATCTGTGAAGGGAAAGAACTAGGCACTAGGACCTGTCAAGATCTAGATATTCAAAAATTTGGAAAATTTTATAAGTGGTTTTTTCTAAAAATATGGATGTCGAATGATAGAACCCTTGCACAATAGAACTTGGAGGTGTCAAAGTAGGAGAGCCTAGAATCTATCAAGAGACACAGAGCAACACCAGATTCTGTTTATCACTAATGATAGATTATTTGTGTTTTTTGAGATCTAGATTTTCGGGCATATGGATAAAATTTGTGAAGAGCCTTTAAGAAAAACCTGGACATTAGATGAGTCAAATGGTGGAACTGCAAGCGGTGGAATGTTATGTAGAGAAACCATGAAAATAAGGTTGTAGGGGAAAATCTGAAAATGTTACAAGACAAAAATTTTGGAAAAATCTAAATGTTGGAAGCCAACACAACAGACCATGTGGGAGGGTTATGTGGAGTCCACATGAGCATTCTCAAACCCTATGGTAGGTAGGTGCCGAAGTGTCAATTTGCTATGGCACATAGGATAGTTTTGGGTGATGTGACATGTCGATGTGGTGTGCTGACATGGCAATGTGTACAATATATTTAACATGGTGGTCAACATGTCACTTGTTGTCGCAAGTGATGTTGAAACTAGAGGTTCAAAAATCCATTTCTTTGTGAAATAAGCCCTTTTGGGTTTTCCTAAATTTGGATGAATCTAGAAAAATAAAAATCCAAATAACCGAATGAGCAGGAATTTGATTCATGTGGACCTATGTTGAAATGATAGTTGCCGACAAGGATCAAAGGCATAGCAGTGTTGAGGTGGAGGCCCAAGTCATAGCCATGTGACAATTACATGGATTAATGGATCCTCTTATTAGTGAAAATCCATAAATTCAAAGTTTTAGTTAAGTAGGACATTTTAGATTTTCATAGATATAGATGGGATTGTTGATTGAGTGGAAATCTAGAAAAAGAATAATAGCCCTAGTGGGAAAAGGGGAAATCCTAAGTTCGGAAGATTGAAAATCTGAAAAACCATAATAGGATAATTTTTGGAAAATCTTGGCTCTAGGTGTGAGTGGAAACTAACTTGTCTTCCTTAAGATGTGCCCCTATGCGATAATGAAACATAGATAGGGTCTACCATGTGTTGCTAATGTGGCATTGTACGATGGAGATACATGGGCAAAGAATTACCATATGGCATTATTATAAATATTGACATGGTGCTTTAAAGGTAAAATCTTCAAATGAGCATAACTTTGTGTCCATAACTCACCTCGCAATGAAACTTATATCGTTAGAAAGCTCTCGATAAATAAAAGACAATGATAGTCTCGAAAATGAACTTTAAAGCGATGAAAAAAAGGGGTGATTTTTAATAACCCCACCTCCTTAAAATGACTTAAGGAATTAAGTATATTATACATCCCTTTTAAAATCCTAAATCCCTTTTGACTAATGTTCTTTTTGCTCCTCTTCTAAGACATCGAACCCTATACAAAAAAGCGAACGTTTTGAAGCTTTACATAACACCATGATATTTTCATCTTTGCAAAAAAAACTATACAAAAATCAATAACTCGCTGAAATTACAAATATAGTAGATGTTGTCATGCCCTGTTATGTTATGCCATCTAAACACTTTGATTTGGTCAAATTACTTAAAAATAAAAATAAAAATAAAAATAATAAAGTAAAAATAATAATTATAATTATTAATTACTAAATCAGCCTAGATCCATTTTAACTTCAGATCTATCAAGTATTAAGATGAATCAAATTTCTCGAAGTACAAAACTTTTCTCAAATTTTACACTCAAAAAAAAATTTGCTCATTGATAAATTTAATCGAGATAAATCTAGAACAACAATATTTATACATTAATTGGCTAAACATGTTTATGCATTTGTTGGCCAGATTTAGTTGAGTTAAACTTGACTTTTAAAGGATGGTCGTTGAAAATTGTGGTGGAGTATAGATTTGTCAACAACTCCTCTTAAATACTATTAAAAATTAATTAAATACTATTAAAAATAAAAATTATTTATATACCGTCCATTACAAGCATTTAAACTTCGACCCAGACCTAAAAGTAGTAGTTGGAATGTCTTTATTTCACATGAGGACCAGGTCATATGGGATAAATAGTCATGTGACCACACGCTAAGCCACTCATGGGAACCGACGCACTCTCCCTGGCCCCAAACACTTCCAGCGTGGCCAGCACTAGGACACCATGGACATAACCAAGCGGAGAGCACGTCACATATGACACGTGGCGATCGGAGATTGGACCAGTTTAGAAGGTGTCGAATGTAATTGGCTTACAATACGTGTACTGCAGGGTCTCGGAACTTTTATTTGCATTTTCATCGTTCAAAGCTGTTACAAGGGTTCGAATTCTAAGATTGAAACCCTCAAATACTCGTCGAGTTCCGCATAAAAGCCCGCAGACGGTCGTCTCTGGAGATAGCTTAACGTACGCAGAGTGATTGGCTGTGTAAAGACGTTTATTTTCAGGTATTTTTTTTATATCCTGATCTGTTGCCCGATCTGTCTAGAGCTGGCACGTTTTTGAGTGTGATGGCGGTCTTGGCTTAGTGTGATGATAATTGTTCAAATCCATGTATGCTGAAACGCTTAGATATTTAACCCCGTGTTTTTTTAATGTTATAGGTGGTTTGCAGGCATTTTTTGTATGGTCTCTATGGATCGGAGATGGATTCCATTGCTTTTGGCTCTGCTGTGCCTAATGTCACCGTTAAATGCCCTCGTTTCCGCTTCTGAATCGGTAAATTTGTGATACCATGGCCTGTTCTTTGTTATTCTTTTTATTTTTTTTAGATAAACGATTGCTTGCAGCACGCTGTGATGTTAGGTTTAGGGTAAATCTCACTATGTTACTTCATTAGGTGACTGATCTGATGCATTTTCTGTTGTTTTATCTGGATCTGTTAAACCCTAGTTCGAATTTTGCCCTAGAGTTGTAGAATGCTAGATCTATCTTTATCATGAAGGAATTAATGTTGTTCAATCGCTTGAAATCTGTTTTGTTTGCAGACTTTTTATGAATCTTTTGACGAGTCGTTCGAAGGGAGATGGATCGTATCCCAAAAGGAAGATTATAAAGGTTGGTTTTAAGTTTCTTGGATTCAATTTTAGGGAAATTTCTACAGTATTCCTTAAAAATGTTATATGTTTTTGTTTAACGTCCTCTGAAGCCTTTCTCGTCAATAGAAAATTTTAGGGGCTTGCTTTTGCCATTCAATTTAAAATGAATATTCGCTGAAACTTCTACAGATTGAATCTTCGCTAAAAACTATTTTCTTTTGTTTAGGAAAACATCCTGAAGTTATTTTTTTGGCTTATAACAAATTTATTCAGTAATTAATATCTTGAGAATGAAAAGTATCTGCCAAGTATTCCTAACTGCAAGATAAACAGGAACTCTAGGACATATCCTCTTAGAATCAAATTCAGGATTGTATGTAACCAGAATTAAATCAGGATCAAATATAACAAGTTTTAAAGCGGAACTTAACCGGTATTTGACAATTTGAAAGGCGCTTTGTTCAAGGATTTATGCGAAGTCTATTTATCACTGTTGTAGATTGTTGCCCAATGATAATATTGCTTGCACATACACCTTGGAAATAAAAAATGCTCTCGAAATTGCAGAATCATGATTTCTATAAGCTTCATTCATTTACTTCACTTCCCGTGAAGTACTTCGCTTGTACTTTGTAATGGACTTTGTAAATATTACAAAGCAGAAGTTATAGGTTGTCTCTAGAACTAATAATTTGATGTTATGTGCACGCATTTTAGGTGTATGGAAGTACGAAAAGAGTAAAGGTCATGAAGACTATGGTCTCCTTGTGAGTGAAGTGGCCAAAAAGTATGCCATAGTAAGAGAATTACCAGAAACCATTGACCCCAAGGATGGGCCACTGGTGTTACAGTATGAGGTCCGCTTACAAAATGGGCTGGAGTGTGGAGGTGCTTACTTGAAGTACCTACGGACTCAAGAAGCTGGATGGAAACCAGCAGAGTTTGACAATGAATCCCCCTACTCCATCATGTTTGGACCAGATAAATGCGGTGCTACTAACAAGGTACACTTCATCTACAAGCACAAGAATCCAAAGTCTGGGGAATATGTTGAGCACCATCTCAAGTATCCTCCATCTACGCCCTCTGACAAGAAGACTCATGTTTATTCAGCCATCTTGACACCTGATAATCAAGTTAGAATTTTAATTGATGGCGAAGAGAAGAAAAAGGCAAATCTTTTGTCTGCGGATGATTTTGAACCCGCCCTTATCCCACCTAAGACGATTCCCGACCCAGAGGATAAGAAACCAGAAGACTGGGATGAGAGAGCAAAGATCCCTGATCCTGATGCGGAAAAGCCTGAGGACTGGGATGAGGATGCACCGATGGAAATTGAAGATTTGGAAGCCGTGAAGCCTGAAGGATGGCTGGATGATGAACCAGAGGAGGTTGATGATCCTGAAGCTACAAAGCCAGATGATTGGGATGATGAAGAAGATGGAGAATGGGAGGCACCAAAGGTTTCTAATCCCAAGTGCGATGAGGCACCAGGATGTGGTGAATGGACTAGACCCATGAAGAGCAACCCTGACTACAAGGGCAAGTGGTATGCTCCGATGATTGACAATCCTAACTACAAGGGTATCTGGAAGCCACAAGAAATTCCCAACCCTGAGTACTTTGAATTGGAGAAGCCTGATTTAGAACCAATTGCAGCTATTGGTATTGAAATCTGGACTATGCAAGATGGAATCTTGTTTGACAACATACTTATCACACATGATGAGAAGGTTGCGGAGGAGTACAGAAAGAATACATGGAAGGGAAAATTTAGCAATGAAAAAGAAGAGGAAGATGTGGATAGTCCTCTGCCGGGAGAGCTCTCTGGTTTCCAGGTGAAGTTTTCTATTTGCCACACACACACGTGTATATATATACTGGTCTTTTCTATATTTAGTTTCTTTTAAGGGACAGAGTATCCTCTGGCTGGATCCATGACAGAGGACCTTCTTCCTGGATTCATGGATGGTTGTCTACTTACATTAGCTCTAGGATGGTTGTCTACTTGACATTAGCTCTAGTTAGTCGCTGTCCAGATAAATTTTATAAAATGTTTCACTCTTGCAGAAGAAAATTTTTGACGTCCTCTACAAGATCGCAAACATCCCATTCTTGGATGCATACAAGTTGAAGATTATTGTAAGTTCCAAATCTCTTTGATATTCTTGTTGGATAGTTAATGCATGGGCTTTCTTCAATAACTAAAATTTTACTGCTCATTGTTTTGATACCATCTCTGATATGAATGATGTGTAACCTTGATCTCCGTTGTTTTGGAGCCATGTAGCAAGTTCTATGCCTACTCCTAATTTTTGGTGTATGCCATGCACTTCACAGGATTTAATCGAACAAGGTGAGAAGAAACCAAATTTAACAATAGGCATTTTAGTGGCCGTTTTGGTGGTTCTGTTGACAACAATTTACAAGCTCCTTTTCGGTGGCAAGAAGCAACCTGTAAGTGCATTATTATTATCTCAGAAATATGTTGCTGTGCTTTATTAAGATGCACATGCTTGTGTGGTTTGTCAGTCTCCTTGTAATTCTTGTCTTGATTTATACAATGACAGCGGCATTTTGTTATATTAGCACTGTTGTAAGGCGTTATCATGCGTGTTAGAAGCTTTTGATGAAATAAGTTAGTTTTCTTACATTCATTTTTTGGTACCTTGACAAAAGGTTCAGAAGGTAGAGTTGAAAAGTGAGCCCGAGCAGGATGCTTCTGCTTCTGAGAATAACAAAGAAGATTCAGATCGTGCAGCAGAGAATGAAAAATCTGATGCAGCAGAGAAGGAAAAGTCTGGAGATGAAAATGAAATAGAAGGAGAAGATGCAGCTCCCCGCAGGAGAGTAAGGCGCGAGACATAAATCCTAGTTCACTGAGGAAAAATTTCGGACACTAAAGTTCAGTGTATGGAATGAACAAATCTGTCAAAATTCATCCATCTGTTTTTGGTATGTAAGTCATAGATAAAATAGGAGGAACGGTCAGAGAATCTGCATCCCCATCATGCTTGGTGGATTTGGATAACATTTTTTCCAGAGTTCTGTTTCTAGGTGTTTGTTAGACATTGGAAGCATAGCTTTTTTTATTTTTATTTTGCTTATTGAAAATGAGCTGACCTCTAGATGTGTTGTAAACCCCACTCATTTGCGAAATTGCTATCATTAATTTACTTGTACCACTCTGTTGGGAATGACTTTCCATGGGATGTCTGCATTTCCTATTCTTCTAATATTGATTTAAATTGTCTCATTGGTGTTTGAAGCTTTTATTTTCAAATTAGCTTTCTGATTGTGAATGCAAACTGATTCTGGGCAGTTGAAATTTTCATGACTGAGCATAATGTGATCAAGTGAAGACGTTGGTCTTTTAACTTTAATTGGGCTTTATGTTAATATCTAGTGTATTCTGAGCCTTCCAATCTTCTAAATAACAAAGAAAAAACTTTTGATGAATAATCTAAATTTAAAACTATTTAAATAGATTCTAAGACATTCAGACATTCTTCATTGTTTATCGGCTATTCAATTCGGGAGATTGTTGTGTTGTTACATTGTCATTTGAGTTTTTTAATCTGCGGCAATAATTGTCTCTTTTATATAAAAGAATGTTTTGATCTCTTACTTGACCTAATTGATCATCCTCATATTCAGTGGTGAAGAATCCAAAGATTGGTTCATGATTGGTTCATTTCGTGGAATTTGTAAATCACATGCAATTACCATAGACTTTTACAAAACTATATGGTCTTATTTCATAGTTGTAACTTTTTGAAGATAGGATGGTTGTAACATTTCAATATGTTGTTTATTCTATCATGGCATCATATTATTGTTAGATTGTGGGTTTTTAGACAATTACTATGTGTATCAGATCTCATATAATCGATCGTTTTCTTTGACAACATTCTGTGATGAGGTGTTGTTAGATTGTGGGTTTTAGTTTTTCAGACATTTACAGAGTATGAGAGAATATTAGATTGTCGGCTATTAGACAATTACTATGTATTAGATTGTGGGTTATTAGACCATTACTATGCATCAGATCTCATATAATCAGATCTCATATAATCGTTTTGTTTGACAGCACTCTTTGGTGAGGTTTGTGAGAGATCACTCAGATATTATTATTATTATTTTTTTTTTTACACTTCTTTGATTGGTGAGGTTTGTGAGAGACCATTTTGATATTATATTATTTTGATTTTTTCAGTAAATTTCCTTTTTAATGAAGTATTGTTATCATTTATAAAGAAAGATGAGTGGTCATTGAAATCTAGAGATCTAAAATGTTCAGATGCATGTATTATAAATTATGAGTTTTTAAACCATCATGATTACATTAATAAAGTATTTTGTTTTCATTGATGAGTTGTTCTGAGTTTTTAAACCATCATGATTATATTAATAAAGTATTTTATTTTCATTGATGAGTTGTCGTTAAGATGCATTTATAAAAAATTATTGGGTTTTGAAACAATCACCATTACATTGGTGTAATTTTTGTTGGGGTTTTAAACAATCACGATTACATTGGTAGTCTTTGTTGATGAAATATTGTCATTATTTCTCAATAAGATATTGATTATATTGGTAATTTTTGTTAATGAAATATTGTCATTATGGTCCTTATTTTTAATAAGATATTTTTAGGATTGGTTAATGGATTATAATGGAAATATAGATTTAGAATTCATATAATAAAATCAATGCAATGACAATTGCCCCATGAAGACTCGCTCTCGCTATGGCTCCGGTGGGTTCCCTTAACCAAGCCACTCCCTATAAGTCGTCGGCTCATTCTTCAACAGGCATGCGGTCAGAGATCTAATTTTCTTCCCACTGCTTGGGAACTTACGGTTTCATGTTCTATTTCACTCCTCGATGGGGGTTCTTTTCACCTTTCCCTCACGGTACTACTTCGCTATCGGTCACCCAGGAGTATTTAGCCTTGCAAGGTGGTCCTTGCTGATTCACACGGGATTCCATGTGCCCCATGCTACTCGGGTTAGAGCGTAAGCCAATGATGCTTTTGGCTACTGGACTCTCACCATCTAGGGTGCAGGACTCAACCGCTTCGCCTAGCAGCACAGAGCTTATATTGTGCTCTCCCACAACCTCGTTTTCACGGTTTAGGCTGCTCCCATTTCACTCGCCGCT
>CM062808.1:245854949-246037449 GCA_031772625.1 Pinus tabuliformis | reverse complement strand
GGAGTGCCCTAGCTCCGTCATCTTCATCTTCTGTTTGGACAGGGTAAAAGGAGAACCCTTGTCTTCTCAAATTTTTAAACCCCATGAGATCTTGATCATCATACTTACAATATCGCGAAATACTACTACCCATGCCAATTATAATGTAAAGACATTTACTCCCCCTGGTTGTAATACTAATCATCGTTCAAATCTTTGCCATATTCATCTTCACAAGTACCAAAGTTACTATTGAATTCATTTTTTTACCAGCAGAATATCCAAAGGCACTTTTTCGACCTTATCAAGATGATCAAATCCAGACTAATATCAAGCTTCACTGAAATAGCTATATCTGATATGAATTTTCGGGACAGGAAAAAGGTATGCCTGTCTGGAAAAGAATCCCCAACAAAAACATAATTATCCTATAGGGAATCCCTCAAACTTGAAGTTGGGACATGATATTTTTCAAATCTAGATTTAAATGCTGAAATATGATATTCTTTGAAGTCTGGGCTCTCAGTATCATAAACAGGAAGTTGGTCAAACTTCAAAATATGGCACATATCACTGCCTTGTTCAGGCCTTGGATGACAATAAGATATCATATGCTGACTAGTTATCAACTGTCCCAATATCTATTCGATCCTTGGGCATACAATCATGAATTTCCCTTTTTTCCACCATACTGGTCCTCTGGGAGGTTCACATTGCTGGAGGAAATCTTGCTCCTCTTACAGCTATTGAAGCCTTCACACCATTCATCACAAGAGTTCTTATCAGATCTCATACGTAGGAAGTGCCCTCCTTGATTGGCTGTCCTCTACCCTCATCATTCCTGCTGTATTTACACAATAAACCTTTGATAGGGTCATTCCCCTTACTTCTCTTACATTCTTCTGGCCCTGCATTAAAACTTGCTAATGTTGCCAAATAGTTTGAAAATGATATCAGGTCCACTGATGCTTCAAACTGAGGGAAGAAACAAGCCCCAGTCTCCTTGATACCCACTTTAGGAAAATTCTGTCCACCCTCAAATGCAGGATTTCTATCAGCCCTTCCAGATTTAGAATTTTGTTCCAATTCGACTTTATTGATGCTGACATCAACATGCTGGTTCTCTGTGTTTAGGTTCTCATCACACTTCCATTGATTAATTTTTTCCATGATGTATAAAGTTTAAACCAATAATCTTCTCAGGGGCAGATAAGGGGCCAACAACATCTACAGGTTGTTCATGACCTGCTTTATTGGAACTAGTGACAAATAACTCATCTATTCCCTTTTCTGGGAGGTACTCTTCAGCAACAATTTTATCATCATAGATGGGACTGTTCTCAAAACACACCACATATGATCTTGGATTCACCTGTAAAAAAAAATTGCACTCCTCATCCAAGTCCAGGTTTCCTTTAATGATGCCTCCTTTGTTTGTCTAGTAATGCTTCCTTCTTCAATTTTTGGGCACGAGACATCCCTTATAGTAGCATCATCATGGCTTGAATGTTCATCCTCTAAATACTCCTTGATCTATAGGATCATTACCAGGAGAATCTTCTTCCATCAACACTTCCTCTTCATCTTCATCAAAGTTGTCATATAAGTATTTCTTTGGAACAGCAGGGATATTATTGGTTTCATAGTTATCTTCCTAGAGGTTTTGAAGGCCTCCAAGTGCCACAGCCTCATCTTCAATAATACCTTCATTATCTTTAAATAGATCCATCAGGTCTTCTTGCTTTAGGACAGTCACAGCTTCTCGTAAGTGCCTTCAAAATTCTGCAGTCTAGAGCCACAATACTTGAGAAACTTCTCAATTAAATCTACCATGGATGATATGCTTCCTAGACTGCAAGAATGCACAAGCCAATCTATTTTTGCATGCTCAAGGGATAGAGTAGAAATTTTCATCAATACATCTTCATGTACCACATCATTTTCTGATGTATACCTCAGGAATCATACAACATGAAAAATGGCCAGAGAAGGGTCACCATCAAACTTTGAACAATTCATCAACGAATCCTTGTCCTTGTGATTTGGATATCTAGGGATACTTTGGATATCAATGGCCTAATATCTTTCATGAAACTCCCATACAGATATATGTTGCATATTATTTCCAATAATGAAACTTCAAATGCAATTTCATACCATTTTCATAATGGAGTCACCAAAGTGAGATACCAATGCTTCATAATCATGCTTGTCTCACCTTACAAGCACAAATCTTTCAAAATTTGTAAAAAAACAAAATCTTTGTTCTTCCAATGGAGTTTCCTAGATGGAATATCTGTTAGATTTTGGTAGCATCAGATAGGTGTTCTAGTCTCAATTTTTGTCTAAGAGGCTAAGGAACATGAGATCTCCAAAACCTAGAAAAGGTTTTGTGTGATAATGTTAATTTATAGTATGTTCTATGCTTATAACAGTTTACTTCTTTTTCTTATTATATTCCACAGATTAGCAATCACATGTACATAAAGCAAAGTGCAGATAGAACATTAAATGATCGACAGAAAACAAGCCAAGACAAGAGACAAAAGATGCGGCGGCTAGCCAGGGACAAACCCCACAATGTGTGGGGAAACCCTTTGATCAAATCTTCTTTTATCTTCAATAATTCAGCAGAGAGAAATAGTACAATAAATCTGATTTATATCAGCAGTAGCAAGCCCTTGATTAGCAGCATCAACATTAACGGCTTTGTTGGGTCCCTATAATACTAGTGATTACCCCATTACTATTGTAGTTGTACCCCTTATTAATATTGTTGTGCCCCTATTGCCCCCATATTGTTATTATTGTGCCCCATAGAATCCCTCTATTGTTATTTTTGTGGCTTTATATTATTATTGTTAGGTCGGCTATGTAATGTAAAGGAGGTTGCCCCCTCTAAGAGGCTGAATTTTAAGGCATTGATCTATCATTTCTATCTTTTTCTTGAGCTGGTTTCATAACATTTGGTATCAGAGCTTTGGATTCTAGGGTTTCACTGCTCCAAACAGGTCATCGTGGCATTTTCACTATAACTTTTTTTCTGCGATGTTTCAGAAGCTAAAAAAAACCCATTTGAGAAAACATCGCGCTGAATCTCAGGTCCAAATTTTAGAGCTTTTTGCGCTATATTTGCGGAGACATGATCTGAGGAAGTTGGTCTTTTTGTAGACTCCTGAATTACATTCCAAACAGGTGATTTGGGGAAAATCATCATAACTTTTTCTCTGAGAATTGGATTGAAATTTCGTAAGAAGGTGCAGAAAGAGGACGGACTATAGTTTCTTGTATATATTTTTTAGAGCCAAAGGTCGAAACAGTGACTCGTGGCACGTCATACAAGTTCGCTCCAAGTCGGTTTTGCACAAGATGAGGTTGACATGACATATTGTGGGTCGGCTCAATGAAGAGACACACCACTTGGCAAAGGGGTGGTCATGTATAAATAAACTAAAGGCACTTGGTGGAAGGGTAGATCGAAGGATCAATCAAGTGAAGTCGTAAGATCTAAAGCAAGACAAGGATAAGCGAATAGAAATGCAGACAAGGGAGTGAATGAAGTCAAATGGCAGAGTCAAGCTAAGGCTTGCTTAGCCGAGCTAATATGAGAGTAGGTTTTTTGGTTTCTGTGGCAAGTTGGGACTCATGTGAGATTCTAGTTGTGTTGTAAGGTGCAAACTCAAAAAGAGTTGGGCAAAAGTCTTGGGAAGAATTGGTTGGTCATGTGAGACCTAGAGTCTGCAAGAACCATCGTCTAAAGATTATTTTGAATATTGCCTAAGTGTTGTGGCAGCGAACTGCTAGTGGTTCAGCCCAACCTTGGTTGTTGTGTTATGAAGTTGTATATTATAAACCGAATTTATCGAAGAAGGGGAGTTCATTTGGTAGTTACCCATCTCAAGCTATAAATTGTTGTGCACATGTCTATATTGTACATGTGTTTATGTTCATGGTGTTACATTGTTGAAGTTATTATTGTTGCTAAAGATTGTATTGCTGATTTACATTGAACAAGATTGTTAATGGTAAATGAAGAAGTGAAATTGTAAATTGGCTAAGTGTTAAGAACTTTTTGAAGGGCTACTGTCTGAGGTTGTTAGAAAAATAATTCAGCAAGTTGATAGCAATCTCATTAAAAGCACATAGGCTAGAGGTGTAGTCTGGAAGAAAGTAGTTGTGTGCCTTGCAATGAAACTTACTAGTACCGCATGTTGATAAACCAAGTGTATTAGAGTTTAACACCTAATTTCTCTTCTTGATAATTACTTGTGAATATTAGATGTCTTCTGCTATTGGAATTAATGCACGAGTGTTTGGTGACAAAGATACCCTCAAGGATCTTCCCGGGATCCTTGGAAAACTGTCAGATTAGCTACATCTAGCACAAAGATGCATGGATTAAACAAATGAGAATCAAAGCAGGAAGAAGGAATTATTACCTCAAGTCTTCGTGTGGTGTTGTTGGAGAGCGCAAAGTAGCAGAGTGGAAGACCCCTCAGCTAGCTCCAGATCAAAACCTGCACATAGATAAGACAAGGCATAATAGCACAACATATAACTTTGACAATCAATGCACTAACATATAACGATATCTAATCACATGTATCTAAGCCACTCATTATAACGACATTGCATAAATATGTAAACAAATTACATTACCAACGCCATGGAGTGGACAACACAATTGCAGTTCTATATTGATAATAGAAAAGGGTGATTACAACCATCGGTTGTATCAGCCTTCCCTTACTCCTCCAGCTCCTCTCTCTCTCTCTCCCCCTTAACCTCTTGCAATGCCTTAGTTGAAGACTAGTCTCGACAGTCAAATAGGCAATCCTTTCAAATGTTTCAACCTTTTCCACAATGGCCCTAGCCTCACATATATAGCATGAGAGGATAAGCCTTGCCAAATCCTTCATGAGTTCCTTTGGGCAAAAGAAGAGATGTTTCCATGCTTTTGTGCTCTTTCCCGTTTGTAGACTTCATTAGGAATAGTAATTCCTCCAAACAGGTCGAATCTTGATGTTTCCCTGCTTTTATGAGCTGACATAGGAGTGAATATTGGGATATTTCTCAGTCAACTTGTTCCTTTGACCCATGGAAACTCATTTAGGTTGACTAACACCCTTCCCGATGTAACAAACCGAGTTACCCTAGGCACTAACGCACCTGATGCATTTCTAGGAAGCTTTATAAAGCAGGGTGCTAGTTCCTAGACAATGTTAGCTTGAAAAATGGACCTGTGAACTTGGTCAGTCCTTCAGTCATCCTACTCTTCTCCTCTAAGATGATGAGGAGGTCATTTTCCTGTGTAACAGATGCCCCCTAAAGTGTGAGATCAAAGGCAGAGACGATGGCCGAAATACTTTATACATAATTGTCATTTTCTTTGGAAAAAAGAGAGGATCAGAGCTTCGGGAATACGAGAAACTTTATACAACACATATATATAAAACAACTAAAATCATGTCTTGAGTCGGGCATTCCCACGCTTAGTAGCTATGTCAGAGTGATTTGTCAACAAAGAGATATGACGATAGTGGCCGCCGATAAGCACAATGCAGAACATGTGTCATAATAAGATCATTTTGATGAGCTGTCTCCAAAAAACAATAAACACAACTTGGGAGAGGATACAAGGCTGAGTGTTGTAAGCCTCTACCCAAGGTCTTGATTTCCGTTTCATCGTAACAACATAGTTCGATACATGTTAATAAAGGCGTTGAGGTCAAACATGTATGAACATTGAAATCATCTAATTACCAATCAATAATGGAGACCCTTAACAGACGCGAGGATGGCCACCAATAATGGTGGTGGCCTCCAAGATGCACAATACACTCTAGCATGCGTGAATAATGTTTTTGCCATCGAACACTCATAGAATCGTTTAACCATGAGCCAATAATGAAAACCCCTAACCAAACACAAGTTAACCTGCCACTGATGTCTACAAGTTCCAAGGAACTGAAGTGTTTCTGGGTCTGCTTCCTAGATAGAGTGTTGAAGTCTATAGGAAGAGACTTGTACAAAGGCAAGCAATAATGTGTCCTACATCAGTCGACCTGAAACGTGACAAGGATAATTTTTTTTTGAAGAATAGTTTGAGCATTGAGTCAAAATGACAAAGGGCATGATGGAAGAATATGCTTGATGGTTTGATGGAGGAAACAAAAGATAAAGGTTTTCCCTTGAACAATAGAAGGCACGACACAAAGGTTTTAACCATGCAGCACTAGACTCATGAACACCAAAGAGTGTTAGGATATAGGGATGCAAGAACATCGGGGTATATAGGCTAAACTCATAGGATGGTAAGGTTCATATTGAGAGGCCGTCACAAGGAAGGTTTTGCTGAGGGAGTGCCATGTTCAAGGGAGCGACTACTGCCAAAAAACTCTTTTCAAAATACTGACACAAAGCAATTGTATTGTCCACTTTCCCCATCTGATTAATTTAGTGAGTCTAGATGGGTAAACTCATTGGTCTTTTCATATTTTAAGAGTCTGAAAAGATCGTAAAGAGCGACTCTATTCCTCATTTGATTAGTTTAATGAGTCCAGATGGGTAAACTCGGTGGTCTTTTCATATTTCAAGAGTCTGAAAAGATCGTAAAGAGCGACTCCAGGGTGGTCCCTTTGTCATAGTTTTTAACTGGGTGCGACAAAGGTTTAATAGTATACCCAAAAAGGTTCCTTTTCCATAAGTTAATCTACTAAGTCCAAATAAAGAGATAAACCTATGCTCAATAGATGTTTGCCTCATTTTGTTACGAGTACGAGGAGACAGACTAAACTCGATATTCGTCGTGAATTTTTAATGAGTCACGCGACGACAAACTCAATAGATCTTCATCAAATTTTAACGAGTCAAATGAAGAAAACTCGAGGTATATTTTTTCAGTTTAATGAGCGAGGAAAAAGAGGTAAAAGAACTACTCATTCCTTCTTCGTAGATTTAATGAGCCCGAAGAAGGGAAAAAATTCGGCATTTTTCAATTTAAGAGTGAGAAAGAGTCCCAAAAAAGAAAGCGCTCATACTGTCATCATAGAGTTTAACGAGCCCGATGACAAAAACTTGGGGATTTTTCAGTTCAAGAGCAAGAAAAGATCCCATAAAAGAAAGCACTCATTGAGAATCGAACACAGTCATTTCTGCAATTCAGCCCTGAAAGTCCTTTCATCAAAACATGAGTAATTTCTGATAATATGTGGACATGGCGCCTGATAAATATCATAGGAAATGAAATGAAATATCATACCTCCAGAGTGACTATAAGGGAGTTTTTGAGCCTCCACTTTCACCATTTGCATCATTTTAGTGTTGTGAGAGTGTTTTGGAGCTAAAGAGGAGCAGATCTTCCACAAACGATTGCGGGCAATCCAGGTGACCATTCAACTTGCCGTATGTCCTAGGTAGATGCCAAAACCTTTTTCCTGCATTATTTAACCTTTTTTGGCTACATTGGGGGTGGATTTTTAGAGATTGGGGAAGCCCTAGGTCATTAAATGCGACTAATGCCCCCTTCTAGGTCTAGAGGGAGCGTTAAACGCCCTTCACAACCTGGAGGAGGGCGTTAGTCCCCCCTGTTTTCCATAATTGGGGGCGTTATTGCATGGGGACGCTTTCTAAAACCCCAGCAAGTGATTTCCAAAGCATTTTCGCCCCATTTGCACTATTTTTGGGTTGATTTGTGCAGGTTTTGATCAATCATGACTAGTTTATGGAGAGAATGGGCCCATGATCGACAGGAATTACTTATGCGAAATTATAAAGCTTGTATACTTGCATTGTGCCAATGTGGTTTGATGAAATATGCATAGCTTGACCTGATGAAAGGTCAGGAGGAACTTTTAAGCTATATCATTCAGCGTTGGGATGAACACCAAGGGGTGTTCAGGATCGGGGACCATGAGCTTTTGATCAACAGATATGACATATATTTTCTGACTAGTTTATCGTGTAGAGGATCACTAGAAAACTTGACCGATGGTAGGCTTGATCCTCAATCCACCTTAGAGCTGGTCCGAGCTTATTGTATCCTTGAGAGCGGACTTGTGAGCAATAGGGTCGCTATAGAACGGATCAGATCCAGTTCTATGAGGGCTATATTATGGATGATTGTGTGCTTGGTGGGGTCTAAAAGTCCCAATGTTGCGACAAAGGCCTGACTATTGCTTGCCATTGATTGTGTCTAGCCGCAGATCTTCAACTAGTGTGAGGCGGTGCTTTGTCAGTTGAAGGCAGTGTTGACTGCATGTAAGACTTTGACCCAACAGAGTTTTGGGTATGGTACTCTCATTATATCCTTTATAACATATACTTGAGAGGGTGTCAATTATGCGACCACAGATGATTTTAGGTCCACTTGATCCGAGAGAGCCTAGGCAGAGGCAATGGACATCTCTCAATCCTCGCACTGGAGGGGGACCCATGCATTTTTTCCAAGAGGATTTATTCGAATGGCTCAGTGGTCAGATCGTGATGATAGATGACTATGCTTATGAGGGCATGGACTTTACAGGTGATCTTGACTTGATCTTGCCACCTGGTACAAACTGGGGCCCTCAAGGTAAGAAGGTTTTTTTAGAGTACTTAAAGTATTTTTGAGCTTTTGAATGTTTATGTATTTTTTTTGTTGATTTTATAGGTGAACAAGTATTGACATGAAGCGTTTTGCTTGACACAGATGTGGCACTGGTGCAACCTGCAGGTGAGCCTCGCCAAGTGAGGTGAGGTGGTAAACTACCCAAAGGTAGGGGTGATGCTCAGAGTCTTCGCCAGGTTTTGAGGAACCTCGAAGGTCTGAGTATGGGTGTTCCCCCCTTCTTATGAGGGAGATTCCCGCTCACATGCAGCGGACACATGGTTAGTGTGCTTGAGCGATTTATGGTTCCTCTTCGGAGGATAGCTAGAAATGTATTGTCTTTCCATGAGAAGTAGGCTTTGTTAGCAGGCGCTTGGTATAGCCAGTGGGTATTTATAGCGAGGCTTAGTAGCCATTTTGTACTTAAAAACACCCAAGTTTTGGGAAATTTTCTGATGTAAAAGACTGGATTCGATATATATATATATTGGTATTTTATGATGTAAATGTTTTTTAAGTGTTTTTTGTAAATTTTTAACTGTGTAAATATTTACTTTCATACATGTATCTATAATAAATGAGACAAATGCCAATCTAACACATAGTTTTCCAATGAATTAGCAACTACATTAAATTCTCAAGGAATGTGTTCATATGCAATAAACTCAAATTGACGTTCCAAGAGTCGTACCCTTAAATAATGATGTAACAAGATTGGATTACGAATGTGATAATCATTTTTCAATTGCATGACAACAAACTGAGAGTCTAATCTGACCACCAGATTGGAGATATTCCGAGATGGCGCTTTAATGAGAAGTGAAATTACAGACATATACTCAGTAATATTATTGGTGGCAGTACCAAGAAAGACTCCCCTTGAACAAAGCAGTTCCGACTCAGGTGTGTAAATGACCCAAGCAACTGATGCAATGTGTCATGTGTGACGAGTGGCACCATCCACATCCTGTATGCTAAGGGTAATGAAGACATCTGCACAACGAGAAATATGTATGAGACAACTACAAAAAATACCAAAAAAATCTAGTCACATCAAAAAGAAGCAAAACTTATAAATACATAAAATTACAAAGCACATGCCTAGTGTAGTACTAGGCATAATACTTTTTCAGATAGAGCCCGTTTCGAGGCTCAGCGAGTAGGATGCCTTCCCATTCCTGAAGTTCATATGCCCCTTTTGAGAGGGCTTTCGTGCCACATATGAACCAAGCCATAAGGGTCGAAGTGTTCTTGCCCCCAAGAGGTCATGTTTTTTATCATAGAGTAAAACAAGATCACCCTCTTGGTAAGAACGAGGCTTGACCTTTTTGTCGTACTGGGCTTTGACCCGATGCTTGTGAGCTTCGAGTGTCAATTCGGCATCTCAACGGGTTTTATCCAGTTGATTGGGGTATAACAGGTGCTCTTCTTCGGCAATGGTGCTGAGCAAGAGTTCAACAACGATTTGTAAGCAAGGAATCTGACACTCGATAAGTAAAACTGCTTCCAGGCCATAAGCTAGTTGAAAAGGTGTAAAGCCTGTAGCTGTTTTTACTGAAGTTCAGTATGCCCACAACGCAGGATATAACATTTGATGCCAGTGGGTTTTGTGATTCCCTACTAACCTGCGGATCATGGTCTTTAAGACGCCATTAACAGCTTCTAATTGGCTATTGGCTTGGGGATAGTAGGAGGACGATTGGTCCTGGCGAAAACCGAGCAACAATGTTAAGTTAGACATCATGTGATTCTGAAAATGAGACCCATGGTCTGTAACGATCGTGTGGGGCACACCGAAGCGACAGATAACCTGATTGAACAGGAATAGCGCCGCGGTTTCTCCATCAACCTAGAAAGTGGGAAGGGCTTTGGCCCATTTTGTGAAATAGTCCACCGTTACAATAATGTAGTTGTGTCTAGCAGAGGAGTGGGGTTGCATGTGACAAAGTTGATACCCTATTTGGCAAAAGGGTCGACAAAGATGACCGGGTGTAATAGGGCCGGAGGAGTGCTCATTTTCTTTGTAAACACTTGGCAAGGGTGGCATTGCCAGATAGCCTTGATACAATCTTTGAAACAAGGTTGGCCAATAGTAGCTTGCACGTAAAATTTTCTGAGTAGTAGATATGCTAGAAAGATGACCGCCACATGCCCCAGCATGGTAGTCATTTAAAACGTGTTCCACCTCTTCATGAGTGAGGCAACGTCGAAGAACTGTATCAGTGCCACGATGATATAAAGTATCGTCTAGCACTAGATAGTGCCGTGCTTGGTGGCGGACGCCACAACGGTCACCTAACGATAGTTCAGGGTGGAAACATTGCATTTGGAGGTAGACAAGAATGTCACCATACCAAGGGTCAGTAGATTCGATCAGATAGATAACTTCATCCAGGAGAGGATCTTGGGCTATCTCTTTGGGATAGACAATGGGAATATCTGACAAATGTTCAGCGAAGACTATGGATTTTTTCGCCTTGGCAATGACGAAAACAAAATCAAATTGTTGGAGGATAACTATCCATTTGGAATATTTTCCTCCAATGAATTGATGAGACAAAATGTGTCTCATGTGATTCTCCAAAGCGTGACGGTAGTTTGTCGCAACAGTATATAATGTGGGAATCGATTGACAAAAAAGACAACTGCCAAGGACAACTTTTCCACATGTGAATATCTGATTTCAGCCCCATCCAGGCCTTTCGATAGATAATAGATCACATGCTCACTCAGATCATCGTGCGTTTGGACCAACACCATTCCAAGAGAGGATGGCAAGACTACCAGGTAGAGGAGAAAGTCGCGCCCATAGTTGACAGTACTAAGAAGTGGGGCTGATATAAGTGCCTTTTTCTAGGTATCAAATGATCATTGGGCTTGATCATCCCACAAGTATGGTACTCCCTTCTTGAGCAGGCACATAAAGCCTTTCGTCAACTCGGCGTAATTTACGATGAACTGTCATAAGAAGTTTTCTTTCCCTTGCAAACATTGGAGTTGCAAAATCGATTGCGGTTCGAGCAATTGAGTAATTGCCTTTACCTTATCAGGATCAACCCTAATCCCGTACTTGGAGACAATGAAACCAAGTAGGCGTCCAGACTCGAAAAAGAAAATGCATTTATGCGGATTCAGACGTATGTTATAGAACCTGCACCTAAGAAAAATTGCTCGTAAATGAACTAGGTGTTGAGCTAGCTTCTTGGAATGGGATGGGAGGTCATCCAAGTAAGCCTGAACAATATGTCTGATATCGTGGAATGTGTAGTCCATGGCCTGTTGAAATTTTTCTCTAGCATTCTTTAAACCGAATGGGAGTTTTCGATACGCAAAGATTCCCCAAGGGAAAATGAAGGCAGTTTTGTGGTGGTCTGCCAGTTTTATGGTGATCTGGTTATAACCTAAGAAACCATCAATGAATGAGAAGGATTCACAACCGGTGCAGTCGTCGATTGTTTGTTCGATGAACGGTTTTGGATAATTATCTTTTGGACACGTAGCGTTCAAGTCTCGATAGTTGATACAAACACGGATGGTACCCTGTTCTTATCGACAAGAACCAGATTGGAAACCAATTCTGTTAAGGGAACAGGGTAGACGAAACCAACACGTAACAATCTTTCCACCTCAGTCTTGATGACTACAATTTTGTGGGGGTGGATTGGTCGAAGCCTTTGACGAACAAGCTTGGCATTGTCATATACCTTAATATCATGCTCGACAATAGATGGATCTATGCCGGGCATTTCCTCATAAGACTAAGCAAGTACATCGCAAAATTCCTTAAAAAGGCAGGTGAAGCTTGCAATTTCCTCAGGAGTGCAATCAACTCCAACTTGGATTTTTTCCATGATGCCTATCTTACAAAAATATCGATGAGCAATGTCTTTGAAAGATTGCCCATGTTCCCTTCTAAATTGAAAGTTTGGATAGTTGTATAAGGTGAGGGAATGATTTCAAGTGCGTCAAATGACAAGATTTGAATAGGCATCGTGTCTGAATCAAATATCGAAACACGGTGGTGAGAGTCCTCCCAAGGTCATTCTTCTAAACATATGATCTCTCGAATAGCTTCGTCCGAAGGTAGGACTTGATTAAGGAGATCGTTAGAAAGGGCATTTATGGGAGAGGAGGTGGTAGCGTTGGTCGTGACCAAAGTGACCAGAGATTCGAATGCAAATTGAATGGCTTGGTAGGCCAATTCAGCTGTTGATAGCAACATTTGTTCTCCGTAAGAGTCAATGTCTGAAGGGGCCGGGAGGATCCAAGGATTGGTCGGTTCATGAGGAATGGATGAAACCATAGAGACTGTCTATGGAACCGCGGGCAGTGGGAGAGGAAAACAACCCATCAGGGAAGAGCCCTTCAATAGACCGGTACTGATACTAACATAAGAGTCAGGAACACCACCCACTAAGGGTACAGAGCTGGTAGGTAATAGGGAGTAATCTGGGGTGCAAAAGGACAACTAGTCCACTGTGACTATCCTTGCATCCAATGGAAATAGGATGATGCGAAAGACAATAGACAAAATGGTGGTCATGACGTAAGTCCAACTGCGACCCAACACTAGATTATAGTCGAGTTTTCGATCCACTATTTTTATATCCATCGTTACCATTTTCCCACTCAAAGTGATGGAGTAGTTGGCTAGGTAACCTTTTGGGATGAAAGTGTGGCCGTCAAAAGCTTTACGTGAATTTGACGATGGTGATAGCATTGGAGAACCCAAAGTGAGCCAACATGAAGCCGACATGACGCATGTTGAGGCACCTTCGTCAATGACAGTTCTGTCTACTCCTCGCGCTTTCGAAAATACTTTCACCTGAAATGCAAGCTGATGTTAAAGGGGAGGTTTACATTTGTCCATATCGAAAATTGCAAGAATGGAATCCTGAGGGTCTACCCCACCATTTGCCGAAAGCAGAGCTTTTCTTTGTGCTGGACAGGTTTGTAATACTTCGAGCGCCAACATAGCTGATAGTGCTTGCGCCAAATCTTCTACAATATTATAGTTTTGGGCAGCACATGCAGATGTATTATGCATTGTGCGACGAAGTGCCCTTTTTGGGGGGCGAATCACAAGATCAACAACCGACCTTTCGATATGAAGATCGTTAGGCGGCAGTGGGTTTTGACTCGAGGAGGCTTCCTCAACATTAGCGAGTAGAGCTCCATATGTTTTGGATCTTGTTTGAAGATCTACTATTTCAAAGGTGTAAACGGTAGATGGTTCTTCACCAGCTGAAGGATGATGCGAACCATCGTGGCCCCCTTGCCAGGGTTGGGGTTGGTTTGCATTAATGTGTTGCTGCTGTTGAGCAAGGAAAGGGTTGTTTAGGACCACAGGGGTCCAGCCAGTGTCCTTTTGAGCAAGGAAACCTTTGCATTCGTGGAGACACAGACAACTATGTGTCATTTGGTCTTTCGCGCAGATTTTGCAAAGGAATTTGGCATGTTTGTCCTTTCCATTATCAGGAGGCGCAACAACTTTCTACTTTGGGTTGTACTGCTTGGTTGACTGCTCTTCAGAAGGAGCGGTCTTTTTCTTGTTCTTCTTGTTCTTACTGCCAGTTTTTGTGTAGACTGCACAGAGTTTATCGCAGCAATAGGAAGAGCAATTGATTGGTTAGCGGGGTTAACTGACAACTGGGCAATGTGATCGCTAAGTTGTTTTACAGCAGCCTCGGAGGTAGCACCAATAATACCATCAGCGTGCGCACCGGGTTGCTGAGTAGCAGGAGCATTGGAGTTTCTAGGGGCATTGGGAATGACGTTGTATAATGTGCCAGACTGTGAATAAATCAAATCTAAGTGTTGGGCATGACGAATGGATTGGTCTTTCGTGACCACACCACCTAAGGTGACATCTTTAGCGATTTGAGGGAGAAGAGATTTGCAGAACCAATCCGCTAATAGATAATCTGGGAGGGGAGCTTTGACTAGCCTCTACCTACGTCTCCATTCATGGATGTGATCAGAGATGTGGGTGGTGGTGTCCTAACATAAAGAAGTAAGGAGTTCCGTCCCAATTTTGTAGCGGATGGGCAGCTGAAAGTGCTTTAAGAATTCCATCGCTAAAGCGCCAAAGGTATTAACTGACGCGCATGGTAACTCAATCTACCACTTGGCTGCATTGCTAGTAAGGGTGCGGGGAAAAATCTGTAGCCGGATACTATCATCCACCATGGAGTTAGAAATGTAGCATAAATGATAAGTGGTGATGTGCGTACCCAGATCCTCACCTTGTTTCCCTTCAAACTTCGGGATGTCTGTGGGAATTTTGTGTGGGATTGGAGGCCAAAGTAAGTTGCGATAAACGGGGTCATTGGTGAGTTTGTACAAGTCGAGGATATCAAGCATTGCAAAAAATACAAAGTGTTTGATGCCCCTGAATCGGACCAAGGCAATGACACATGACTTGAGGATCCTTGCGGTCCTCCCATCGTGTTGTTCCCAATACTATACGCAGGATGCATGGAATAGTAATTTCCTTGGGGTACAGTCGTGTATTGTGGTTGTCCATAGGGATTGTTAGACTGGGGGATGTAAGTGCTCCCAAGATAAGGAATGCCCCCTTGACTCATTTGAGGTTGAGAGTGGGGTGCCCATATGGATTGAGCGAGACCTTGTTGAGGGATCCTGCTTGCCACGTAATTAACTATAGGTCCTTGACTAACATAAGGAGGGTTCATGTCAATTAATGATTGTCCCTGTTGTCCTGTGAATGGAGGGGGAACTGTAACGTTCCTGGTCGGTATATGAATATTGGGAACTGTGTCCCCAAGCATCTGAACTTGGGGGTTGGAACTGAAAAATGGATTCCAACCAAAAGGGTTGTTTAAGGGACCTGTGCTATATGTAGCGTTATAAGGAGCGCTATATGTAGCACTTGTTGAAGGTCTAGGAGCTAACACAAAAGGGGCAGAAACCGGTATGCACTGGGTTCCACTCGCATTGGGTGACACGATAGGGTTCAAACATGGGACAATCGAGACAACAAGGTTTTCCATTAGAGGTATGGTACTAACTGTCGACTGGGGAGGTGGCGGTGGACCAAAAGTGTCCACAAAAGCCCACGACCCGTTAGTCGTCGATGGGATGGTAGGTGTAGGTCCAACAAAAGACATAGGAGGTACAAATGCAACTGAAATCAAGAGTGGTCCCAACAGGGATTCATGATTGAAGGATTGTATGGAGGAATGAAACCTTAAGTAAAGAAATCTTCCAGTAAGCTTGAATCATGGGATGTCCAAACTAATCCAGTGTTAGATCTTGGAGATTGATTGCCCGAGGATGGGTAATCCGGTTCACTAGGGCTCGGCGGATCCTCCACAATGAGTGGGGGAAGACCTAAAAGCCGTCTAGATTAACAACTAGGGTCGGATGTAGCCACAGTGACTGAAAATTTTTATCAATAGATTTTACAATGATATTTATTAAATTTTCGGTGATAACAAGCTGGCACCTAAAAAATAAAAAATACTCTAAAGAAATCAATCAACAAGTAGAGGGTATGACCTTGTTTGATAATCACCGTTTGCTCGAGATGAAACCCAGTATCACAATGGATAAAAGAGAGAGTTGGCCAAATGTACAGTTACGATTACTCTTGAGCTTCACCCAAACCTCAGATTAAGGGGCCAAGTACTTTCGTGAAGACGAGCACCCTCCCAAAAACCAAAGACAGAGTAGGTTAGTCTATGTTAGGTACCAGGGCAGCCCACCCCAATTAACTTGTGTTTGTCCCTAAAAGTATGGCCACTATGGTCAAATCATAGACACTACCAGGGGGGACATAGTCGCAGATAGTACGTTGTGTGGGCAGGATACCTGAGTCCCCGACTCACCTTCGATATCCCCGAAGGGATCTCTGATACACAGAATACCCAAAGGAGATGTAAGCGAAGGTGGGCTATCTTCATTTACAGTCCGATGTTGTCTCGTATTTAGCTCCGCTTTTATTGGAGTGGTCCCAGATAGTATGAGTGCAGAAGGATTTCCCTTGTTAATGACACTAGTTTCGGTGCATGATCTTGGGAAATTAACTAACAACTGCAACCCAAGATCCTAGCCTAAACTAGTACGTGTTTACTCAAAAAAGAGTTGATGATTGATTTTATTATGTAAATTTTAAATGTACTTTGTTAAAGTCTTTTGTGGGGGTGTTGACGTATGAAGTTATGTGGGACTCTGACTCAAATCATGCAAAAACAATGCTTTTAAATTTCACTTTCGATGAATAAGTTGCTTCTACAAAGGAAGAGTCATTTATATGCCTGACTCAAATCATGCAAAAACAATGCTTTTAAATTTCACTTTCGATGAATAAGTTGCTTCTACAAAGGAAGAGTCATTTATATGTCAATATATATACCATGCATCCAATTCAATAAAACACAATCACAACCGACAAAACTAACAATTCTCACTAACAACTTTTGAAACCAAATAAATGCAGATCTAACCAACTAAGCAAAAACAGTAAAATTTTGTATTTTCTCTTTATGCAAAAAAAAAAAACTTTAAGAAGTAAAGCTATTTCTCTAAAAAAATAAATTTGTTTAAGAGATAGATATCAATCAAACATGCACAACTGCAGATCCCTGATCAGTCTACAAGAAAATTTCCCAACCCATGAGGTCACAGAGCAGTTTGTTTATCAAGAAATGGCTGGCTAACGCACTGTAACAGAGGGTACAAAGAGTTAGTGGCTGCACTAATGCACTTTGTGAGGCCACAGTGCTTTATAAAGCACCGTTTACACTAGCAGACAGTGTTAGTGAGGAAAAAGGCTTAAAAAGAAGGTTGTGGGGATCAAATCTAGGGCTGAGCACAGAGAGAAGGGTGTTGTATAGTCTTGAGTGGTCGGAAAGGGGATCAAGAAATACAGGAAGGCTTGGAAGAAAGAGAGATCTAGGAAATTTCTGGGAGAAAACTGAGAACTAAGTGTAGTCCCCAGTGGAGTTGACAATTCTACTATAGGGATTAATGCATGGGTGTTTGGTGACAGAGATACCCTCTAGGATCTTCCCAGGATCCTTGGAAGACTGTCAAATTAGCTGCAGCGAGCACAAAGATGCATGCATATCTATGTTAAACAAATGAGAATCAAAGGAGGAAGGGCTTATTACCTCAAGCCTTGGTGTGGTATTGCTGGTGAGCGCAAAGTAGCGGAGTGGAAGACCCCTCAGCTAGCTCTAGATCAAAACCTACACATAGATAAGACAAGGCGTAATATCACAACATATAACTTTGAAAATCAATGCACTAACATATAAAGATATCTAATTACATGTATCTAAGCCACTCATAATAACGACATTGCATAAATATGTAAACAAATTACACTACCAACGCCATGGAGTGGACAACACAATTACAGTTCTATATTGATAATAGTAAAGGGTGATTACAACCATCGGCTATATCAACCTTCCCTTACTCCTCCAACTCCTCTCTCTCTCTCCCTTCTTAACCTCTTGCAATGCCTTAGTCAGAGACTAGTCTCAACAGTCAAATAGGCAATCCTTTCAAATGTTTCGACCTTTTCCACAATGGCCCTAGCCTCACATATATAGCATGAGAGGATAAGCCTTGCCAAATCCTTCATGAGTTCCTTTGGGCAAAAGCAGAGATGTTTCCATGCTTTTGTGCTCTTTCCCATTTGTAGACTCCGTTAGGAATAGTAATTCCTCCAAACAGGTTGAATCTTGATGTTTCCCTGCTTTTATGAGCTGACATAGGAGTGAATATTGGGATATTTCTCAGTCAACTTGTTCCTTTGACCCATGGAAACTCATTTAGGTTGACTAACGCCCTTCCCGAGGTAACAAACAGAGTTACCCTAGGCACTAACGCACCTTATGCATTGCTAGGAAGCTTTATAAAGCAGGTTGCTAGTTCCTAGACAATGTTAGCTTGACAAATGGGCCTGTGAACTTGGTCAGTCTTTCAATCATCCTGCTCTTCTCCTTTAAGCTGATGAGGAGGCCATTTTCCTTTGTAACATCTTCTTTATTACTTCTTATATTTTATTCATCAAATGATTATACAAATATTCAATCTTTCAGGAAAATGTAGAGATCACAAAGAGATAAGAGACACCAAAATTAGGCTACTAGCCAAGGCAGAACCCACAAGGGGAAAACCCAATAATCCTTCTCAAAATGAGATGTCCAAGGCCAAGACCAAATTACCACCAAGAGGTCAAGTCCAAACCCTCCTCCAAGTCAACTCCAAAGACAAAGTCAACACTGGACAAACTTGCTCCAATCTGGTCAAGCTTCAGGGTTTTCAAACTTGCAACTATGGTCAAATTTCAGCCTGCAACTACTTCATACCACACGTGCAAGCTCTTATAAAGTCAAACTCTAGTCAAATAGAAATAAATTTTTGTTCTTTGACTTTGTTCTTCTCTCTCCTCTGACTCGCCTTTTTTGTGATGGCCCCAACTAAAAACAACATGATAAGTATAATCCAATTTTGCAATTTTGACATTAGAGGTGAATTTTGGTGACTTGGATAACTTAGGAACACTGGGTGGAGTAGACCCCACTTTAATTTTGGAGGCAAGAAAGGCCATGCACATTAGGAGAAAGGGAAATCAAAATGTTAGTGGAATGTGGGGGACACCAAGAAGGTCATTCAAACCACCAAGGGAGGAGGTCGAATTACTGGAGAGTGGGGACCACCAAGGGAGGCTAAGGCATTGGAATACTTAATATTGGAGAGGGAGGATTTTAGGTTATCTTTTCTCCATATTATTTCATAAAATCGAACTCTCTTGGAGATGTTGAGCACAAGAGCAAGAGTGTTGTTTAGCATAGGTCTTTTAGGTGAAATTCTACCCCCTTTTAAGACAACTTCGAGTGTCTCCATAGTAAGGAAGTTGGGGAGTCCATTTTCCGGCTTCCACAAAGTGTAAATTGCAAGAGTTATCCAATTTTGCGCATTTTCCTCAGTGTGGAGGCAGCTTGTGGGCTGCAAATTTGATGTAGTTGTAGTGGGTTGGAGGATTTGGGGATTTGCATAGGATTTGTCTACCTTGAGGCCAAAATTTTGGCACCATTTTGCAGGGCTGAAGCTGAGAATTGGCCCAAATCCTTTCTATGTTTTTGTGAGTTTGGTGAGAGGAGGCTGAGGCTAATTTTGCAAAATTTTCTAAGCAGTATTTCAGGCAAAAATCCCTATTCCATCAATCAACAAGTAGAAAAATTTCTGGCTAGTGCGTACCACCGTTTGGAACCATTTCCAGCATTTGGGTCAATAAAAATTCACCTGGGGTTTGCATAGCTCACTCAACAAGCCCATGTTCTATATTTCCTATCATTTGACATGTTCAACATCCATTATTAATAAAATGGATCAGCACTTTCACCACATTTCTTTGGAGTATTGATTTATGTGTGTGGTTTTAAAATATTAATTGTTGTTCTTAGTTCATGTTTTGTTATTCACTATTATTTTTCCTAGTAGGAATATTATAGCGGTATCAGAGCATGTTCTTGGCAAGTTGTGGGCACAGTAACAGGTGATGCCACCCAGATACAGTGGAATAGTATTTCACAGAGGAAGGTGCCGAGGCAGAAGGGGTCGAGGTAGAGGATGGGCCCTGATCCTTTTTCAGACACCGAACTAGACAACGCAAGAGAGCATGACAAGTTGGAGGGAGAACCCATGGAAAACAACGAAGAGCGACCGAAACAGGGTGGAAAGGGGTTGACTCGAATAGTTGGCGAGGAAGAATGGAGTCATGATGGACATGCTAGCACAATTGATGGGGGTGCATCTACAAAACCAACAGATTCAATCCAACAATGGGGAAGGTGGTTGCCAGACAAGAGATGGAAACGACATACATGCACGCACAACCTAGCAGAACAACACCCATATGAAGGACCAGTCTAGCTGCCCTACCATGCCTCAGTTTCTGGATGAACTTGAGAGGGAGAGAGAGCTAGATACCTTTGTAGATTTTCTTAGATATTTCTCAGATGAGATCGATGAATATGATGCATTGGACCCTAGGATCAAGAGGGCTCTATCATTTGGGGAGTTTTTCCACCTGAAATAGAAGTGTAGATTCAAAGCTAGGTCATAATATAGAGGAGGCGAGTAGAATCAGGGTACATAGAAGTCGGATGGGAAGATCACACTTCCAAATTTTGATGGGTCAGCCAAGAGTTTAGCTAGGGCGTGGGTACAAAATCTAGACACTTACGTCTAGCTAAACCCATGCGAGAGACAGATTCGATTAGGTTTGCCACGGGGCACCTCGATGGAGATGTGCAAGAGTAGTGGTATCACGGGTTGATTATGCTAAGGCATGCAACCATCACCTCTTACACATAGTTCATGAGTAGGCTTATAGAGATGTTTGACCAGAAGGAGCCTGAGTTGCACATCCGAGTGTTAGCCAATTTAAGGTAGACAGACAGTGTTGAGGCGTACATGGCAGAATTCCAAAGATTGGCCGTGATGGTTTCTAATGTCTGGGAGGCGAGATTGATCATGCTATTTATTGAGGGGTTGTCAGAACCCTTGTGTGGATGGACGAGGGCTTATAGGCCAGTATCTCTACAGGACGCTATTACCCAGACTAGGGACATGCTTTATGTGGTCCCTAAGACTAGAGCACCAACACCTCCCAAACCTCCATAGAGGGAGTTCACAAGATGGGGGTAGCTTGATGATGAGACCAGGAGGGATCTTTGAAGGAGGAAGTTTTGCTTCACCTGCCAAGAGCCATGGCCCCCAGGATGCAAGTGTATTGAGGGAAAGGCCCATTATATAGATGTATTTTCAGATAGTGAGCCTAAGGAAGAGATAAATCATGAGGCCATTAAAGGAGAGGATGAGCCTCAGAGCGCAGTAGGAGACAAAAGCTTTATAGTTCCCACAAGGGGCTTCATTGCTTCACTCATAGAGGTTTTGAGATGTTTGACATTGTGGATCCAAGGCACTATTCAGGGGCAACGTGTGTTTGTGTTGGTAGACAGTGGGGCCACCCACAATTCCATTGATGCGCAAATGGTAGAGCAGAGAGGGCTACCCACGCAACCCTTTGAGGGATATTCAGTATTGGTGGCGGGGAACCAAACCATGCAGTGTGCTAGATATGTTCCCAAGTTGACCTTGATTATGGGGAACTATTCACTCACCAATCACTTCTTTGTAGTGAACGTGTCAGACACCAACATGATGATGGGTGTCCAGTGGTTGTATTCTATTGGGTGTGTCACTATAGATTGCAAGGCACTGGAGATGGAGTTTATGGGGCCCAATGGGAAGCTGGTTGTGTTGAGAGACATGCAATCTTATCCACCACTGTTAGTGTCAGCTAACTAGATGGAGGCATATTTGTCATCGGGATATAGCATGGGTAGTAGAACTCAGGATTTTAGAAACAAGGACCCAGGTCCACTAGCCACACCTGGATATTCTAGTACTGGAGAGGCACCAGGGGGTTTTTGGAGACATTCCACCAAGCCGTCCCCTAGACATAAGATTTAAGCACATGATTAAGCTAGAGGAGGGGGTCAACATTGTCATCACTACCCCCTACCGACATACCAAGGCTTACCAGGATGAGATTGAGCGGTCCATACAAGAGTTGTTGGATTTGGGCGATATCAGGTCGATTTCCAGTCCCTTCGCTTCTTCAGTGGTGCTGGTAAAGAAGGATGGGACTCTTCGCATGTGCATAGAATATAGGGCCCTAAACAAGAAGACATTGAAGAACCGATACCCCATTCCATGCATTGATGAGCTTCGAGGAGCTAAGTACTTCTCTTAGATCGACTTGCATTTTGGGTACCATCAGATTCAGGTGAGAGAGAAGGACATCCGAGAGACAACGTTTAGATGCCACTATGGGAATTTTGAGTTCTTGATTATGCCCTTTGGGCTAACCAACGCCCCAGCTACCTTCCATTCTTGCATGAACCATGTGTTCTGCAAGTAATTTTGCAAATACATGTTGGTATTCTTTGCCGATATCCTTGTATACAGTTGAACTTGGGAGGAGCATTTACAACACTTGGAAGAGGTGTTGCGCATCTTGGAGGAGAAACAATTGTACACCAAGATGTCCAAGTGTGAGTTTGGATTGACCAAGATGTTCTACTTAGGTCACGTGATTGGAGCGTGAAAATTATAGAAACTGGAATCCTATTGCAGCAACTAGTATTATTTCTTCTAACTGATAAACTAATTATTCAGTTTATTGCTACGACAACTTCGAAATAAACACACTGCAACCTTCACAAATAAAACAACGGAAATAAAATAGAGATGGGAACTCTGAAAATACTAGCACTTACACATGAAAATGACACTGTTATTTTTTAACAGAAGTCCCAAGAAAAGCCCAATGTGGGAAAATCGGTGCTATAGTGAGGGTTTTTATTATTATGTAGTAGTGAAATTATGAGTACAATCTATGGATGCCCAACTAGAAATCCAAACAGCAATAACATCTGGGAAAAATTATCTAAGGGAATTACCCTTCCTCCACAAGCAATCCCGACACAACTTCTCTTCAGAAATTTGTCCTCCTAGACCCTCTATGTTAGCCTCTGCGGTTCTCTACACAAACCCTATGATGTCTAGCCTTAGAATTGCCTCTAATGAAGTTGTTTTGCTTGTATCTACAAAATAAATCGCTTCTCTAGCACTCTGGACCCTCTGCCCGGCCTTTGGAACTAAAAATGAATTTCTCTCTAGCAAAATCTAATTTCTTCTGAAGCGACTACGTAGTCCTCTGTGCTGCCTCACTGGGAATAACTCGGCCCCTTGTTGCTGCCTCTTCGAATCTGGAAAAGTTCCTTCGGATAATTGTCTCTGCCCCTCACTGACCCTCGTTCAATCTCTGGCTCTCCGACAACTACTGCTGCTCTCTGGAAATCAATTTGCCAAGAAAATCAATCTGCATAAGTGATTTCTCCAAGTGCCCATCAAATTCTTCTTATAATCCTCTGTTGGGACTCCCACGGCCAAGATTAAATCTTAATCAATGGCTAGGATCACATTGAAGTCAATTTGTGTGAGTTTCTAGATGATTCTCACCTTGACTTAATTAATTATGATTAATTAACTATATTCCCTAAGTTTAGGCTAAGCAAATATTTAAAAACTGGTTAATAATCTAATTAAGCCATTTCTAGGTGGAATTTCCAGAAACGATTTATGGGTTTGGAGATCTCATGTATTCTAGCCTCTCCACCAAATTTCGTGGCTAGAACACATCCGATGTTATAGAAACTAACATGGAGTGGACGGAGTGCGGGTACATTAGGAGAAGATTCGAGCCATGTTGGGTCGGCCTACCCCCAAGAATGTGATGAAGGTCCAAGGATTCCTAGGCCTATGCACCTACTACAAACGGTTTGTGAAGGGGTTTTCACAGCTAGAAGTACCCATCACAGATCTCACAAAAATGAGTGCATTTGAGTGGATGGATCTTGCATAGGAGGCCTTTGAATGCCTCAAGGTAGTGTTGAGTTCCTACCTAGTCTTGGCACTATCAGATTTTTCACAGCCCTTTGTATTGGAGTGTGATGCATCAGGCAAAGGGAATTGGGGAAATATTGATGCAGGGAAGACACACCATAACATTTGAGAGCCAAAAACTTCAAGAGTATGAGAGAGAGTCCTATATATGACAAAGAGATGCTGGCCATAATGCATCCATTGGCCAAATTCTGGCAGCCTCTGGTGGGAAACAGGTTCAGAGTAAAGACAAATCACAGTAGTTTGAGGTTCTTCTTGGAGTTGATGTTAATTTTTTCTTAGAGCTATATTGTTCTTTGCTTTGATAATTGCCTTTCATTATCTCCATATTAAATTCACCCCACAACATAACATTATTCAGATTTACATCATTATTCAAGTTTCAACGATATATGCAACTATATAGAAAGAACAACATCATGATCAATGCAGTGGAATATAAAGGAACAATAGAAGAAAAGCATTCACACATAGAGACACCAAAATTGGTTAAAACCAAGGCAAAAACCACTATGGGGAAAACCCTTTCAAATTCTTCTTCTTATTAGATTGTCATTGAACGATTCAACAAAAGAGAATACAGTGATCCATATCTTCATCCATACAACCATCCATCAAAATAAACTAAATAACATCCATGAGATGATCCCAACAATGCTAATACTCAAAATCTTGATTCAGAATCCTTTGATGAACTGCCATTATCTGTGGTCAATGAACAAAAACTTCGGTCAACTGAAAAGTGCAAGTTTACATTTTAGTTGCAGGGAGGAAGAGTCGTGCGAGCGACTGAAAGCTTCCAGTCGCTCCCTTGAGCCGGCAAGCCGGCGAATACAGTGAAAATTTTCCTATGGTAAGCCAGCGAATGTGACCCAAAAACCTAGAAACATGCACAAGCTTTGGACCCTGTAATTTCTCCTTCATGCAAACCAATTCTCCACAGACTTGTCTCAGACCTGTGCGGGCGAAAACCAAGAAAGAGAATAGAATAATGTCTCATGATGATGTCCAAATGAGTTTGAGGTCACTTGTGTTTATAGTCTTCCAAGGGTGTCCAATTTACTTTAGGGCCAACCTGATCAAATATGCACATCTGAGCTTATAATTAAAAAAATACACTTTTCCTTGTCCAAATTGAGCACTTCAATGGTCAAAATTGGTCCTCTCGAAAAGAGGAATATCGTCCCATATTTGGAATTTGTCACTGAGATGCCATATTAACAGTTGAAGGAACTCAATGGTAGACAACACAAGTGGGTCAGTAAGATCCAGGCATATGATTTTGAGATAGAGTATGTCAAGGGAAAGGACAATGTAGTGGCAGATGCACTTTTCAAGAGGCCCACGACTCTCTCTCTCTTGGACATCACACAGGATTGGAGGGCACGACTTTTGGTGGAGTACTCCAAGAATCAACAAGCATGAAAGATCTTAGATGGCTCATTTGGGGATGACAGATACAGGGTGATGGACGAGGTGATATATTATAAGAATAGGATATACTTAGTGCCATGATCACAACTATGGGAGAGGATCATGCAAGCAACCCACGATTCACCTATGGCAGGACATCTGGGGTTCCTCAAAACTTACTGGACTATCAGGGAGTGATTCACTTGGAGAGGCCTCAAGGGGGATGTCTTGAGACATGTGCAAGAGTGCAGTACCTGCCAGAGGAATAAGGGTGAGCACACACATCCGACTGGGTTACTCCAGCCTCTACTTATTCCAGAGCGGAAGTGGGAGAGCATTTCTATGGATTTCTTCACGGGACTCCCAACTATCCAGGGGTGAGATTGCATCTATATGGTGGTGGACAGGTTGACTAAGTTTTCTCACTTTTTCTCTATTCCAGCCAAATACTCAGCTTCATAGGTAGTCGAGCTCTTCTTCAGGGAGGTATTAAGGTTTCATGGTCTTGCAAAGACCATTATCACTGAAAGGGATAACAGGTTCATCGGGGCTTTTGTTAGGATCTCTTTAGATTGGTGGGGACTAAGCTCACACTAAGTACTAGTTACCATTCACAGATCGTCGGGCAGACGAAGATCGTGAACAAGTGGCTAGAAGGCTACTTGAGAAACTCAACCGGGCAGCAATGAGCATGGGTGAAGTGGCTACACCTTATGGAGTACTGCTACAACACCACCTACTATATGTCCGTAGGTATGTCACCTTTTTGCACTTTTTATGGTTATGATGCTTTAACTTTTGCTAACATGGTGTTTAGAGACAGTCGGGCCTCGCATGCTAGAGATTGGATCTAAGAGATCAAGAGATCCTTAGGTCCCTCAAGGATAACATGTAGACCACACACAACCAACAAAAGATGTATGAAGATGACACAATGTTGAAATTTCTAACCCGTTAGAAATCCCTACTGCATCTTCTAGTTTCTATTCTCCTACTTGTTTATTACATTAACAAGTTATTTATAAATATAAATATTGAAAATAAACACAAAACTCATATACAAATCATCAACTAAAACAATGAGACAAACACACAAGGGACACCGTTATTTTTGGACAATCGTCCCCGAAAAAACCCAATGCGAGAAAACCAATGCAATAGTTCTAAGGGTTTTATTAATATGTAGATTTCTTGAGTACAGCTAGGGTGTCGAAATGGCTCACCCAACAGAGATTGTTACACAACAGTGATACCTCTTCTCAAGATAATCAACTACTTTGCCCCACGAAAATCCTTCCGGTGCTTTTCCAAGGCTCCATGTCAGTTCTGCTAGCGTTAGCGTAGCTCTTGAACCCTCTATGTCAGCCTTCTAACTCTCTGCATCAGCTCTTTGGCCCTCTGCGTAACCCACGCAAGCCCCTCAGCCTCTGCGCAGTCTCTAGCTTCCTCTGCATGGCTCTTGCTACCTCTACGTAGCTCTAGCTGCCTCTCCATCAGCCTCTTTAGTCTCTGCATTGAGCCTTAGACACTATCTCTGCCTGTCTGCTATGTACTCACTGCCCCTTGTTGCAACAAATCACTAGTTCGAGTTTTCTCAACAAGCCCCACTCCAGAAAATCGAACTGATTGATCAATCTTGGTGTATCTCCAACTGACCCTCAAGCCTTCTCTTATATTTTTCTTGTTGAGTCTTCAACGACCGAGATTAAGTCCCTAATCAACAGCTAATATTCGATTTGGCTTGATCCATGTCATTTAGAACTTTCTCACCCAGTTTTATATTAATACCCATTAATATTTTAATTTTCCTAAGTTTAAACTTAAGAACTCCATTAAAAATATGAATTATTTTAATATCTCTCCAATTGGGTGGAATTTCCCCAAACCATTTCTGGGTCTTGGAGATCTCATGTGCCTTAGCCTCTCCACCAATTTTCATGGCTAGAAAATGTATGATGCTACCACAAATGAACACTCCCTCTTGGGGAGGAATGTGCTCTAGTAATGCTTCACTACTGAACATCACATTGATCCTCCCGCACCGATACCTGCGCTGATGCTTGGCTTGCTGCCTAGCATCCACTGCACTTCTGTTGCTTGTATTGCTGCCCATGACACTACCACTGCCACTGCTACATCTATACTGCAGCTCCCTCTCAACATGTTGCCCTTCTTGCCCATAGAACTGCCACTGCTAACTGCTGCACTGCAAATCAATTACTGAGAAGTAAGTAACTGATCTATCCAAGACTCTCACATCCTTGTCATTCTGGAAGCCTCCTGATGCTGAAGCTACCTCTGTTGTTATCCTATTCTCCCTCTGTTGCCTCTGCGCTGCTATAACCATCTTTGTGCCTCTTGTACTGCTGCAAACACCTATGTGCTTCTCGCACTATTGCAACCACCTCTGTGCCTCTCGCACTGTTGCAACCCTCATTGTGCTGCTATAGACCTCTGCACTCTGGCACTGCCTTGTCGCTCTATCGCATCTTTCTTCTACCCGACATATGTCATCCTGCCACTGTCCTTAAGGGCTCTTGTAGCCGGATATAATCCAAGAGTTTGGGCACCTCAAGGATCCCCTTCTGTAGTCCAATGTTTTAAAACTTCGACTCCAACTCAGAAATGGCCAAGGGTCGACTCCGACTCCGTATCGACTTGGCCGGTTTGATTTCAATGACACGATTGTTGTAAAAAATACATTAAATATTTATTTTTTAATTAAAAACATAGTTTTAAAGATTTTCATTCATGTTTCCAAACACAAAGCTTTAGAATATAAAGAGAATGAAACATATGATCAAAGTAGGCTCATGAATATATCCATTATATCAAAATAACACCCAGTGCACTGTCCAATACAAAGTTCATACTTAGCCACCAATGCCAGGATTCTTTTCTGCCTTAGCCTAAGGACAATCACTAGACTACAACAACAATAATACCAATTCTCTACCCCTAATGAAGTCTCAAAACCCTTGATTTAATTTTGGTAAAGCTCCAGAACAATCAGAGGTAAATATGTATTCATTAGTCCATTATCAAAACGTTTGCCTTTTTAAAAACATTGTATGGCTCAATGCATTGTTTCAATTTTCTAATTCATGCCACTAGGATAACCATATTTTGGCCTTGTAATTTTCAAAACTTTCTCACAGTGATAGATTACTTTAGGGCTATAAATATGCAATAAACAACAATCCAACCATTGATATGTAGGAAGCGGAACAACTTTTGACAAATGTGCTTCAGGATTTTTGTCAAAGAACCCAATCGGCTGAGTTGTTACTAAGCGAGCCAAGTCATTACCGAGTCGGTCGAGTTGTTACCGAGTTGACTGAGTCAATGACTCGCTCGATAACAAACCAACCAGTCGTTCTGTTTCGGCCACCGAGTCGACCCGTCCAGGCATTGGCTCGGTCTGACTCGGTCAAGTCGGAGTCGACTCGCCCATTTTTTAAAACAATGTTGTAGTCCTCTCGACTATAGCTCTATATATCCCCACCTATTCTCTATAGGTGCATGAGCACTCATGGCACAATCGTCACCAGTCTCGACTTCCTTCTCTACCTTAGTCAGAGTTATCTTGGAGTCAGAAGCCTCTCCCTTGTTCTTCTTCTTGGGACACTGGGATGCATAATGACCCAACTCCCCACAATGGAAGCACTTCACCTTGGAGATATCCTCCTTCTTCCTCTTCCCTTGTTGTCCCATAGATGCTAGAGCCGCATCCTCCTCCTCGTCTTTCTTGATTCAACTTCCCTTCCCACTACTCCCCACCTTTGTCAACCATCTTATCTCTTCTTGACGAAGAGCTGCCCACATCTCTTCCCATCCTGGAAGAGTAGCTCTACCCAAAATGTCTTGGACAAATGTCTCCCACTCCTCAGAGACTGCATTCTTTTCCGTCCTCACCATGAACTCCTAATCCGGCGTCACCCCTATCGAAGTAAGTTGGTCACAAATCTCCTACAATCTGAGGAGGTATAGATCTATGTTCTCCCCATTCAGCATCTGATACGACTGTGATTAATTCTCCAATAGCATCTTCTGTTGCATGGAAGCTCCCTGATACAATGTCGTCAAAGTATCCCACATCTCCTATGTTGTGTTCTTTTCAACAATATGTGGTACGACATGATCCTTGACCCCATCAAGGATTATGCACTTTGCCCTCGCCATTACATCCTCATACTTCTCATTATCAGCTGGGTCGACTGGGATAGCCATGGTTCTCAAGGTGAAGCCCTTGATGCGATGTCTTTCTAGGACTGCCAGGATCCTGGCCTTCCAGATGACAAAGTTGGAAGCCCCATCCAACCTGTCCTAATCCCTCTGTCCATTCACTGCCATCTTCGCTCCTCTTCTAGACTCCCTCTAACCTTCAACTTCCCTCTTGGAAATCTCCCTCTAAGTCCTGATTTCCTTGTTGGAAATCTTCCCACCAACTATTGATCTGCTCCTCTCCAATCCTTCTTGCAACTACAATTCGGATCTGGATTTCTTGGCTAGAAATCCGTCAAGATAGCGACTTCCTCTACCTTGGTTTTGTCCCATTAGGTATTGTTCTGCTTCGACAGAAACAATACCCCACCAGCTTTCCAATCCACAATCTGCCTATAGCTCCCTAGGCCCTGACAACTGAAGAAACTAACCCTTCCAGCTTTGCGCAATCCCGAGAAAGGCTAAATCACTCCTCTGGCCAATTGTGTCAAGCCTACTTGGCTGAGTAGCATGACATGGCTCTTTGTGAGCCTCTGCATTGGCCCTCTCTCTGGATCGAAATGACGACACAGGCCCTTGTGGTCACTCTTTCTCTGCTGCCTTTTGCTTAGGAGTAGCTCTGTCTTTTGGGACGACTACTATTGTTGCAAATTTTCAATATCGTTGATGCCTTCAGTTCTCCTGTGATCTGCAACGCTCTGATACCATGTTGAAATTTCTAAGTCTAACCCGTTAGAAATCCCTACTTCATCTTCTGATTTAAATTCTCCCTCTTGTTTATTACATTAACAAGTTATTTATAAATATAAATACTGAAAATAAACACAGATACAACCTTAACTCATATACAAATCATCAACTAAAATACTTAGACAAACACACAAGGGACACCGTTATTTTTGGACAATCGTCCCCCGAAAAACACAATGCGGGAAAACCGGTGCAGCAGTTCAGAGGGTTTTATTATTATGCATATTTATTGAGTACAACTAGGGTGTCGAAATGGCTCACCCAACAAAGATTGTTACACGACAGTAATACCTATTCTCGGAGAAAGATATTCAACTAGTCTGCCCCAAAAAAATCCTTCTGACGCTTTTCCAAGGTTCTGCGTCAGCCCTGCTAGCCTCAGCGTAGCTCCTGAACCCTCTGCGTCACCCATGTAGGCCCTTCAGCCTCTGCGCATATCTTTAGCTGCCTCTGCGTGGCTACTACTGCCTCTGCGTAGCTCTAGTTGCCTCTGCATCAACCACTTTGGTCTCTGCGTTGACCCTCCAGCACCATATCTGCCTCTCTGATATGTACTCACTGCCTTCTCTAGAGGTGCATGAGCACTCATGGCACAATCATCATCATCGCCCTCTTTTTTAGCTTGCGCTGGAGCAGCCTTTGAGTCAGACTTCTCTTATTTGCCCTTCTTCTGAGGGCACTGAGTGGCAAAATGACCTAGTTCTCCACATCTGAATCATCTGACTTTGGATATATCTTTCTTTTTCCGCTTCTGTTGCCCTTGTTGTCTCGTTGATGCGAAAGTTGCATCCTCCTCTTCCTCCTTGGCTCTGATCCCTTTGTCGCTACTTCCTGCCTTGGTCAACCGTCTGATCTCTTCCTGTTTAAGAGTTTCCTACATATCCTCCCAACTGGGGAGAGAAGCCCGCCCAAGATGCTCTGGACAAAGGTTTCCCAGTCTTCAGTGACTGCATTCAGGGTAGTCCTGACCATGAATTCAAGATCTGGTGTAGACCCTACGGAAGTTAGCTGGTCTCGGATCCCTTGCAACCTGAGAAGGAAGGGATCATTTTCTTCTCCCTTCTACATCTTATAATGTCTCAGCTGACTCTCAAGCAACATCTTCCGTTGAACAGAAGTTCTCTCGTACAAAGTGGTCAAGGACTCCCACATTTCCCTTGTTGTGTCCTCAGCAATATGTGGGATCACATGATCCTAGACCCCGTCCAAGATCATGCACTTCGCTTTTTCCTGAGCCTCCTCGTACTTCTTGAGAGGATCAACATCAACCAGAACAATAATCGTCTTCAAGGCATAATCCTTGATACAATTTTTGTCCAAAAACTGCCAGGATCCTGGCCTTCAATTTGACATTTGCATGCTCCATCCAACCTGTCCTAATTCCTCAGTCCATTAGCCGCCATCTCTGCTCAAATGAGTGTTGAACAGGTTCTCTTCTCCCTCTTTCGTTGCTTCTCAACACTGGATCTAGATTTCTTGGCAGGAAATCTTCTGAGGAACGAATTCCCTCTACTTTTCTTTTGCCCCACTAGGTATTTTTCTGCACCAACAAAATGAACATCCCACCTGCAACTTGAGGTGAAATCTGCGTTGCACCTCTAGCCTCGATAACTAGAAAAACGAGACTCAACAGTCTCTACGCTGGCCCATAAATCACTGCATTGCCCTTTGCAGCAATAATGTCACCCAAACAAGCTGACGTAGGCTCTGCATGAGCCACCCTTGGTGACTACGTCACCCCTCCTCTGCTCTCTCAGCCAGAAACTGCACTATCTCTCGGGACAACTATCTTCAACATAGATTTTCCTCTTTCCTTTCGTTGATGGCTTCAATCCTCCTTGATCTGCAATCGGTCTAATACCATGTGAAAATCCCTGAATCTAACACACCAGAAATTCTACTGCAGAAAACTTATTTATATCACCTACTTGTATTCTTCATTTTACAAGTTATTTTCAAAAATGTTTAGAAAATATTAATGTAAATATGCTGCAGCCTGCACCACTATACAGATCAAGAACTGAAAAATAAATGAGACAATCATGTAAAGGACACACTTGGTTTTGGACAAAACGTCCCCGAAAAAACCCAATGCAGGGAAACCGGTGCAACAACTGAGGGTTTTCTATTATTAAGCAGAAGTTTTGAATACAAATGTTGGTTTCCCTCCCGGCAAACCAGTGACAGAGAAATACAATGGCAGAGAACCTGAAAGAGTTTTACCTCACTTTACTCAGCAAAATCCGGCTGATCCGGCAGCAAAAGTGGCTGGCCCCGACTACAACTGCGTTGCCCCTTCGCAGTAACTGTGTGGGCCTGCGTGGAGCTCTTTGAGGCTCTACGTCAGCACTACTGCCCACTGTGTCAGCTTTCCCGGCTGTTCCGGCAGTTTTCGACAACTTCTCGACTTTCTGCGTGGAAGGCAGCTCTTCCTTTGCGATGGCCCTCCTGGTTCTGCGTCAAGGCTACATGGGCCCAGACTGGCCCAGTATCAGCTCTCCCGACTACTACGCTGCCTCCACAAGCTTCTCTCCGCCTCTCTGTCTGTATTCCCAAACTATCACTGCCCCTCAGCTGTAAGATCTCCCCAATCGATTTCCCTCCTGAGAACTTCTCACCTCAAAAAATCGATTTCCTCAATCTCTCAGTGTGTGTTCTCCAACCAACCCCAAGCCTCCATTTATACTTTTCCTGTTGAGAAATCAACAGTCGTGATCTAATTTCTAATCAATGGCTAAGATTAAACTATACTTGATCCTCGTCTCTTAGAAGCTTCTCACCCATATTTTCATTAATACCCATTAATATTTTAATTTTCCTAAGTTTAGACTTAGGAAGCCCATTAAAAATATTAATTATTTTAATAAAATACAATCTGGGTGGAATTTCACCAAACAATTTCTGGGTCTTGGAGATCTCATGTGTTTTAGCCCCTCCACAAAATTTCGGAGCCAGAGCACATCCGATGCTACCCAAAAATCAACAGCAACGTGTCCCCATATGGAGCCAGATGTTGCACTCAAATTGTCAAAGTTCGAGGGAAGCAGAAGTACCAAATTTTTCAACAAGACCAGATCACCTATCAGTGGTCCATGTGTCATGGCCACCCCATTCTGCAAGCTATATGATGTAAATGATCCTAGTAAGACCTTAAATATATGTAACAACCTAGGTAAGCCTATGAGTTTGGCTACGAATTTCATCCTAGAAGGTTTTTTAACCTCACTGATTATCTGTGTTTCTAAACATAGCTAACCAGAAGAGTTTTTCCCCTCCAACTTGAGCCCCCAAAGCTAGAGTGAAATCTATTGTCGAAATCTTAGGTGAGTCCTAGTGTTTTAGTCAAGTCTAATGTAAAATTGGTTTGGGAATAATTTAAGCTAGTTTGTTTAATTATTTTATTACAAATCGCTTGGTTTACTAGATCATATTGTGTCGCGATGGATAATGTGTCTTGAGGGTCTAAGGCAAATGTGTATTCCCTCTTTGAGTCCTGTACATGTAAAATCTTATGTATTAGAGGGTTGGAAAAATATTAAATTCCCTCATGTGTAAATTAATTATTTTTTCGGGCAAAATAAAATTAAATCCTAAGCCACCAAATTAATTAATTAAAGTCAAATTTAAATTGTCTTAGAAAAATAAATTCTCCAAATAGAAAAATTCGTGGGTCTTGAAAGAGTCAATTTTTAAAGGTCCTCCACAAATGGAATATTATATATTTCAAGAAAACTTGGACCCTTGGACCTTGGTGGTTAAGTCAAAATCAAATTTTTGAGGAAATTAGCTCAAAATATTTAATTTTGAGCTAATTAAAATGGAATTAAATGATAATTTCGAAAATTCCTCAAAAATAAAAAATCATGGGTCACGATTAAAAGATCTTGAAGTGTTTATCAACTGTCAAGATTATTTTGACAGGGGTCAAAGACACTAGCCATTATTTTTCCATTTGAAGGATTTATCTATAAATTAGAATCATTTGAGTCTCTAGCATCTTGATCTCTGGCTAGAAAATTTCTGTTGAAGGGGCTTTGTAACTCTTGTCCCGCTCGGAACTATTTTTTAATCTTGATAAAGAGTTTGCAGTAGAATTCAAGGTGTTCTTGCTTATTGATTTGTGGTATGTGTTGAGTACATGCATCTCTATGTTGTGCTAAATATTGGTAAGATTTGTTTTTTCATTAGATGGATATAAAACCATGCTATTGATAGTTTTGGGCTAATATTAAGTGGTTTGATTCCCCACGTGATCTAACAAATTATTTTTGAGATAAATTCAGTGTTTGCAGGTACTTCATTTCTTGGCCTCCAAGTTCACAAACTTGGGCAAGAACCATTGTTGCTTGGATTCCAAATATTTACATGGTGGATAAATCTTCGCTAAGGCTATAGTATACATTGGGGTTTCTAAAGTATTTTTAGCCATTCTTCAAAGGAAAAAATTCCATAAAAATATTTTTGTCAAAAATTTAAAATTTTTTAAAACCCTTGTATATTTGTAGATCTTGTGAATAATTTTGTAGATCTAACTTGTAAATTATTTTTTCTAACTTGGGGTTTAGGGATTTTCAGTATTTTGTATATATTCAGGGTTTTTTTGGGTGTTTGTAAATTTATTTATGCACGAAAAGCTTCAACTCAGATCAGAAGAAATTCAGTGGTTTCAAGGCTCATAGAGATGGATTTAGGCCTAGGAATGCATGATCCACCGCTAAAATTCAACGTCCAAGAAGAATCTACGAGCCCTATTATGGAATTGCATGGTGAAATTTGCATATTCAGAAATCTAAAGCGAAATTGAGTTTTCAGAGAGGGTTTGAATAAATTTTCAGCCCTGTAGGCCTAGTGTGGCCCTCTCTCCTCTCTTGGCCATGGACATCTCCTTCTCCTGGTCAAGTGTTTGCCTAATCTGGCCTTGATCCCCTCCAATGGCCTTCCTGGACTCTCCTTCACTCACGGTAGCCCTTCTTCAAGCTTTTCATGGTCCCAAGGGCCTCTTCCCTACCTCTGCTCTCCTTCATTCCCTCTCGGTAGCCCTCCTTTTTCCCCACAATCTTTTCCGCTCTCCCTCCTTACGTTCGCTCGGCCTCCCTGCTGCCTTCCACTGCCTTTCTCCCTTACCTTTCTTCTCACTGCAGCCCTTGTCTTCTCCATCTATGGCTCCCGTAGCATTTCCTAACCTTCACCCTGAGCCTTTTATGCTTCCTCATCCCTCTTTTTCCTCCATCCTCATCTGCGTCAGCCCTTATCCTTCTATATCCCTGCCTCCAAGCCTCATCCATGTGCTTTTGTTCCTCTGATCTCCCCCTAGGCCTCTTGCTGTCCTAACGCAGATCATCTCAGTCCTATCCCAGGGTAGCAGAAAAGTCTGGGCGCTGCAAGTTCATTTTGCAAAGGTGTGAGGAGTTCAAGTCATTTTTGTAGTTTGAAAGAGGGCACACAAAGCCTGTCAGATCATCAACAGGGCTATAGGCCTGTGGGGTTTGTTTCTCACCATTTCTCACTGCACTTATCCATTATTCACTTCTATAGGCACATAATTAACAAAAAAATTGAATGAAGCTAAGGGACTGTCATCATTCTGCATTATTGGCACATAACATTCTGCTCTCTCAAAAAAAAAAATTATATATATATATTATCATAGCACTATTATTATCTCATGACATTGAGATTTCATAAGTTCATTGTGGTATTTTGAAATGTGTTAAAGCTTTGTCATTGACGCCTCTGCATTCAGGTTTGAATTTAACTGTGGTAAGGTTCATCATAACAGTGATCTCATTGTCCATTTGGGCATAAGTTGTTGGGCTTGTTTTATGAATGTAATATCTCCTTTGAGACTACCTACTGAAGATTATTCTAAGTAGATCACTGTAGTCATTCATTTCTTGCCTCATCTTGCCTATATGTTAGCAAAGTAATTGGGTTTCTCTTTTTTCTAACAAACTCGGTGTAAAGATAACCCACTGCTGTCATAGTTTTTCTTGTGCTTCAATGAATGATTTTAAGAGCATAAGTTGCGCAAGTGATTGGATGTTGCTCACAGAAATTACACTTTACAACTAGCATCACAGTAAGCTAATCATAGGATTATTGTCAAATTACCTTCATTTGCTGCCTTCTATGATCTCAAGAAATTTCCAGGTGGTTCATTCTCTAAAACATATTAATCTCATGGTCTCATCACTTAAGTAAATACACTTCATAGTCATTTACTAGCTTACAAATCAGAATTGCAGTGGTCACATACTTTTGTCATCATATTGTTTTTACAACTGAATAGGATGAGTGTTCTAGAGAACTCAGTCTGACAATATCAATATCATATCTTGTCTCACAGTCAGCTCACTCCTAGAAAAGGTATATATATTTTGGTGAATGATTGGTCGAGATGATGTTATTTTATTTCGCTTGAAGCATATTACTATCTCTTATCTCTTCATAAAACTGATAAATCTTATTGCACATCTCTCAATAATCACTTTGCTGACAAAATCAATGAAGAGTGTTGGCATTAATCACATGTTGTGGAACAATCCAGCATCTTGTCACTTTGGGATCCAAACTGATAATTGTGTTTAAAATTGATTTTCTAAGAAATATTATCACTTATTTTGAGCAAATTCATCAAATTGACATTGTTCCTAGAAGATCATTGATAAATTGTGCTCTAATTGCTATTCGATTTAAAGAAGATACCTATTGTGAATTGATCCTATCTTCAAGAACATATATTTTGTCATTCAAGTGTATCTTTTGGTTATCCGTCATACCATTGGCTAAGTATTCTGATACTATTGGTTTATGGTTGCTATCTTCAGCACTTTGGTGAATCATCTATCTTGGGTAATTGCATTATTAGTATCTCTTATTCATTACTTCTAGCATTTGACAATTCGGCATATTTTATTGTGGGTGGGGATTGTCTCCAACTGATAGTTAGTTAACATCATAATTGAAGAGTAGCTATAACTAAAGTAATTATTACCGTCAACTAAAAACAAACAATCCTAACCCAAGACTCAGTCATATTCCTTGCACATTATCTTAATATTCCTTGCCCATTATCCTAGGATAGTCAATCATTTTAAAGCAGCATTTGTCCCTCTAGCTACTTGTGTTACTTTTAGGTATGTTCTATGCTAGAGCAATTTATTTCAATTTTCACAGTTAGCTCAATATCTTGTCCAGATTAGCAATCACATCAGCATTAAAGTAAACTGCAGATAGAACATAAATATAAATCGCAGAAGACAATCCAAGACAAGAGGACACAAGATGTGCTGCTAGCCAGGGACAAACACCAATGTGGGGAAACCCTTGATCAATTATTCTTATATGTTCTTCAATAGTACAACACAGATAGAGAGAGAGAGAGATAGTACATTTACAACAGAAGTCAACACTTTGACTTATCTAGATAACATCATAGATCATCTCTAGGAAGATGATACGTGAGATCAGTTGAAGACATGTTGTTGCAACTGATTCTCTAAGGTGACTCCACCTATCATTGTGCTACATCTCGTCATCATGCTGCACCCATCATCACAATGCTGGACCTCATGTTGTTGTTGTCCCAGTGTTTAGCATTGATGTACCTAGTGCCACAACTGCACCATGTTGTCACCCACGTGCTTGTTGCACCATTGTTGCTTTGTGTCCTTGCTGCACCAAGTACTATACTACTATCCCAATGTACTTGTAGCACTGGGCTTCTTGTTGTCCATGCTTTACCATGTTGTTGTTGTCCATGCTTCTTGTTGTTGTCCATGCTTTACCACGCTGTTGTTGTCCATGCTTCTGGCTGCTGTCCCAAGCTTCTTGCTGTTGTTCATGCTTCACCATGCCTGCATTTGTCCCATGTTTCACTATGCTTGCAGCTGTCTCATGTGTCACCATGCTTGCAGCTGTCCCATGTATTAGCTTGTTGTCCCTCGCATTGCTTGTTGTTGTCCAACTATTGCATCCAAACATGTTGTTCCATGCACCTTACTGCACCATGCTGTTGCAGTATACCATATTGTTGCATCCATCACATCATGTTGCACTCCTTTGGGGTATTCAACACTTCACGTTAACCCAACACATGGCTCTCATAGGCTACTTCAAATCTGGTCAATATCCTTGACCTAATGCACCTCTAACGCTGCTCCAAATCTGCTTGTCACTTTGTTGATCCTAACTATTCTGGTTAGGGCACTTGGGCAGCCTAAACTCCTCTCAACAATCCTCGAACAACTCTCCAAATCTTCTTGTCACTTTGTTGTTCCTAACTCTTTTGGTTAGGGCACTTGGGCAGCTCTAAACTCCTCTCAACAGCGCTCCAAATCTGCTTGTCACTTTGTTGTTCCTAACTGTTCTGGTTAGGTCACTTGGGAAGCCCTAAACTCCTCTCAATAGTCCTCGAACAACCTTCCAAATGTGCTTGTCACTTTGTTGTTCCTAACTGTTCTGGTTAGGGCACTTGGGCAGCCCCAAACTCCTCTCAACAGTCCTCGAACAACCCTCCAAATATGCTTGTCACTTGTTGTTCTTAAATGTTTTGGTTAGGGCACTTGGGCAGCGCTAAAATCCTCTCAAAGTCCTCTAACAACCCTCCAAATATGCTTGTCACTTGGGCAACTTCACCATGGCAACGTCCTAGATCTAGGGCACATAGAGCTAGGGCATCATATTCTAGGAGCTACGTAGATCCTTCTTCCCCATCGCAGCATCTAGGGCAACTCTTCTTAGGGCAACATATCTCTTAGGATCTATCCTCTCACTAAAACCCAAAGACAAGTGGAGAGGAAGATATCACAAGAAGAGTGTGTACAAATGACTAGCAAGCCACCTCTTTTTATACTAAAACGTTGAGCACATGTGGGTGTTATTTAGTTGCGGGCCGACCTTGACGAATTTTCTTATAACACAAATAAATTCATAACTCCATGAATACTTATCAGAATTGGATGATCTTTAGATCAATCCTACACCTCTCGATGAGAGGGATCCAAGAAAAATATCAGTTGCCATAAATAAGATGACCCACATGGAGTTTGGCCCTAGTTGTCAATTTTAACACTCCCTCTCAACTAGGGAGAACTCCATCCGTTGATCCATATTTTCGAGTGTACTATCTCTGCCATCAGTGCCCTGCACTGCTCTGCTCTGCTCAGTTCTGCTGAAACATGAAGAAGAATTGATCGAGAATGTCTCATACCATTCTCTACTGACCCGAAGTCAGTTCCATATGAAGAGAGTGTGTCATATCACTTTTACCGACCCGAAGTCAGTTTTATTGATCCCAGATCAATATCACAAGAGAGTGTCTCAAACCACTCATACTGATCCCAGATCAGTTGGAGGTCATCCTAGCATAGGGAGTACGGTAGATACAATGACACGTCCATCGATAGTACTACTATGTTCCCTAACCCCATTTCCTTGCTCATTGATCAAATGAGAGGTACTTCCCATGAGTCCTAGAGTACATGGGTAGGATGCCTCGACAGGAGAACTAATCATCCTGTCCCATAGGAGAACTAATCATCTTGGCTCACAAGAGAACGAATCATCCTGGCTCACAGGAGAACGAATCATCATGTCCCAAAGTTGCCTCGGGGTATCACAGGGGAAGGCTGAGCTATTCACCCTGTGCACAGCACACCATTAGGGAAGGGTAAGTCGCCCTATGGTCTTGTGTTACTCCAGTAAGTACCCCAAGCCCCCCAAAGCTCCCAGAGATCAATGCAGGACCCTTACACGAAGGTCTCTCAATGACTCCAAGTCGTTTGGGAAAGTCACAGATTTGACCTTTCCCTGGTGCTTTGACAAAATGTCTGCGACCTGTACATCAATCTCAATGTGATGGAGCCTCCTCGCTCATCGACTTACCATATCCCAGATAAGGTAGTATCTGATGTCTATTTGCTAGAGCAATCATCGAATATGGGATTCCTCAACAATCGAATCCCCCCTTGGTTGTCACATAGGATATGGTGGTATTCATCATGTGTACAAACAACTCATTGAAGAGCTTCCACAACTAGGAAGCTTCATACGAGATCATACTCATGGCTATGTATTTGGTCTCGGTGGTGCTTATATCAACTGGCTTTTGCTTCCTCCTCATCCATGATATCGAAGCAGAACCCAAAAAGAACAAGCACTATGAAGTGCTCTAGTGATCCTCCACATTGCTTGCCCAGTCAGCATAATCATGCGGCTTCATTTTTCCGGCAGTGTATCCAATCCATTAGAGATTGTGCCCCGAAGATATCTTAGAAGATTATTGGCACCAATCCAATGAGGCTCAACCAAATATGAGCTCACCATGCTAATTGCAAAACATATATCCAGACAGAAGTTCACCAAAAACATCAATGCAAATGAGTTTATGAAACTCGGAAGAATTTCCCAAATCTGGTCCGACATCACCACCATATAGCTTTTGAAAGTTAAGATCCTCGAGGTAGTCACGGGCCTACAGTTTACCATTCCACTTCCGGAATCCAACTCCCTCTTACTTCTGCAAGTGAGAGGGTCTGCATCTGTCAGAAATAGGTTGTTCTCAGAAGGTGTCGGTATGAGAGGTCCATCATCCACAACCTTCAAACAATGGTTTGGATAAGCTTCATTTGACAACTATCAATCCTCTCATATCAAACCCGGGGTGATTTGCTTCAAGCCACAGAGGGCTTTCTTCCACCTGCACACATTACATTCCTGATCATGAATCTCAAAGCTTCTCGAGTTGTTCCAAACTTGTGGACTTGCTACATGAGGGGAATGATCCCCTTGTAAGATTTTCCTTCGATACATCTCAAACATGTACCTTCATGCTCCTTTTGAATTCAGGCATCCCTGTCATCATCTGACTCACAAACCTCTAGTGTTATGTGTCAACTGACATGGTCCCCATTGGACTTCCTGCAACTTGATACAAATTGCCAACCCTGAACCCATGAGTAAAAGCATCTTTGAAAATTCTATTTCCAAACACGTACCTTTCCATTGATGAATGCCACCCTGCAACCTTTGACTTGCATTGCAGAAATGGACACCAGGTTCTTCTTGCGATCAAGTACATAAAAGAGATTCTATAAATGAATCGAGTTACCCTCATTCAATTGAGGGGTAACACCCTTTTTGGGATAGGTGGCATCGGCTCCAAGTATAATCCCACGAATGTTTTCATCTCTACCAAATTAGAGAGAGAGCACCCTTCTATCCAATGGAATGCCTTGAAGCACTACAATCAATAAGCCAGATTCCCATAGAATCTGAAGGAGAGGGCCAATACGAGATAACACTTCTTTATCTTATCAGAAACAACATTTGGTTCTTCATACCTGGGGTTCCTTGCTTCCTTGAAGAGTCATCCATTTGCTTGATGACCGACACTATCATTCTTCTGATCATTGAAGATGTCACTGGAGTGATTGTTCTCATCATCAAGTGATGTGTCCCTGCCATTCGGACACTCCTTCGCATAATCGCATCTACCTTCCCTTAGATCCGGACTTCCCATTGAAGTGATCTTTAGTTAGGCTATCAGAAACTTCCACTGCGCCATTCTGATAATATTCTCTGCTTCGACCTCACCCTTGGTGAATTAGAAGAGGGATGAGGAATCCATTGATCCTTTTGTCCTTTCCCAACTGTCTTTGGTGATTGCTCTTTCACTCTTTCTTGGGCTTTGTCTTCACCTCACCTCTGATACCATGTTAATTTTAGGTATGTTCTATGCTAGAGCAATTTATTTCAATTCTCACAGTTAGCTCAATATTTTTTCCAGATTAGCAATCACATCAGCATTAAAGTAAATTGCAGATAGAACATAAATCTAAATCGCAGAAGACAAGCCAAGACAAGAGGACACAAGATGTGGCACTAGCCAGGGACAAACACCAATGTGGGGAAACCCTTGATCAATTCTTCTTATATGTTCTTCAATAGTTCAGCACACTGAGAGAGAGAGATAGTACATTTACAACAAAAGTCTACACTTTGACTTATATAGATAAGGGCATAGATCATCTCTAGGAAGATGATACGTGAGATCAGTTGAAGACATGCTACTTCAACTGATTCTCTAAGGTGACTCCTTCACCTATCATTGTGCTACATCTCGTCATCATGCTGCACCTCACCGTGCTGCACCATGCTACACCCATAATCACAATGTTGGACCTCATGTTACTGTTGTCCTAGTGTTTAGCATTGTTGTACCTAGTGCCACGGTTGCACCATGCTGTCACCCATGTGCTTGCTACACAATTGTTGCTTTGTGTCCTTGTTGCACCAAGTACTATACTGCTGTCCCGATGTACTTGCAGCACTGTGCATGTTATTGTCTATGCTTTAAGTTTACCATGTTGCTATTGTCCATGATTCTTGCCGCTATCCATGCTTTACCATGCTACTGTTGTCCATGCTTCACCATGCTTGTAGTTGTCCCAAGCTTCTTGTTGTTGTTCATGCTTCACCATGCCTGCAGTGGTCGCATGTTTCACTATGCTTGCAGTTGTCTCATGTGTCACAATGCTTGCAGTTGTCCCATGTATTAACTTATTGTCCCTTGCATTGCTTGTTGTTGTCCAACTACTGCATCTAAACATGTTCTTCCACGCACCTTACTGCACCATGCTGCTGCAATATACCATACTGTTGCATCCATCACATCATGTTGCACTCCTTTGGGATATTCAACACTCCATGTTAACCCAACACGTGGCTCCCACAGGCTGCTCCAAATCTGGTCATTATCCTTGACCCAATGCACCTCTAACACTGCTCCAAATCTGCTTGTCACTTTGTTGTTCCTAACTATTATGGTTAGGGCACTTAGGCAGCCCTAAAATCCTCTCAACAGTGCTCTAACATCCAAATCTGCTTGTCACTTTGTTGTTCATAACTGTTCTGGTTAGGGCACTTGGGTAGCCTTAAACTCCTCTCAACAGTCCTTGATTAACACTCCAAATCTACTTGTCACTTTGTTGTTCCTAACTATTCTGGTTAGGGCACTTGGGCAGCCCTAAACTCCTCTCAATAGTCCTCGAACAACCCTCCAAATCTGCTTGTCACTTTGTTGTTCCTAACTGTTATGGTTAGGGCACTTTGGCAGCGCTAAACTCCTCTCAACAGTCCTCGAACAACCCTCCAAATATGCTTGTCACTTTGTTGTTCCTAGTTGTTTTGGTTAGGGCACTTGGGCAGCCCTAAACTCCTCTCAACGGTCCTTGAACAACCCTCCAAATATGCTTGTCACTTTGTTGTTCCTAACAATTATGGTTAGGGAACTTGGGCAGCCCTAAACTCCTCTCAACAGTCCTCGAACAACCCTCCAAATATGCTTGTCACTTGGGCAGCGTCAACATTACTTTGTCTTAGGCGGCTTCACCATGACAATGTCCTAGATCTAGGGCACATAGAGCTAGGGCATCATCTTCTAGGAGTTGCGTTGATCCTTCTTCCCCATGGCAACATCTAGGATAGCTCTTCTTAGGGCTGCATATCTCTTAGAATCTATCCTCCCACCAAAACCCAAAGACAAGTGGAGAGGAAGAGATCACAAGAAGAGTGTGTACAAATAACTACGAAGCCACCTCTTTTTATACTAAAATGTTAAGCACATGTGGGTGTTATTTAGTTGCTAGCTGACCTTGACGAATTGTCTTATAACACAAATAAATTCATAACTCGATGAATACTTATCAGAATTGGATGATCTTTAGATCAATCCTACACCTCTCGATGAGAGGGATCCAAGAAAAATATCAACTGCCATAAATAAGATGACCCACATGGAGTTTGGCCTTAGTTGCCAATTTTAACAACCTGGCATCTAATTTGTTCATAAGGGAGAATTTGACTCCATAAGGCACTGGTCTCAATAATCCAATCTCATATCTTGCTTAAAATTAACCAAGTGGCTAGGCCACTCAATTGTGTCTCCCAAATAAGTTGGTCCCCAACTTGTCTCTCATCTCATTCTCCATAGGGACTACTCCCCATAGCTTGTTGTTGGGAGGCAGCGAGAATGGAGTGGGCAGGGATCAAAGTGACAACCCCTGCCCTAAGCACTTGTCGCGGTGCTTGTACGCTCTGGGCGACAAAAGGTTTGGCGCCGTTTACAGGGACGAGTTGGCTCGTTGTCGGGGTTTATGACATTCTATCATCTTGTCATATTTCATCCTTCATTCATTGTCCTTCCAATGGCACAATGTTTTTGGCGCCATTGTCGAGGACGAGTTTGCTCATTGCTGGGCTTTACGACATTCTATCCTGTGATATTTCATCCTTCATTCATTGTCCTACCAATGCCACAACATTTTTTGGTGATGTTGCTGGAGGACAATTTATTGCACCTTGGTGTTAACGATATCCTCATTTGATCTTCATAATCCTTTAATCCGTTTTCATCTTCTTGATCCACAAGACATTGCATTCGTCTTTGATATCTCACTAATCTTCTTATTACCTTATTCACGTCTTTATTTTCACTTTAACACTTGGACATTTGGGTTAGTTTCTTATTTGGGTGGCGACTCCACTAATTCATCCATTCACAAAATCTTACAGGTAGCTTGGTTATCCCTGCTCTCTAGGCTTGGTTAAACAAATTACATTATAGTGAGCATTCAATTTTCTCTCAGACAGGAAGCCTTCCTTTATATCCACCTACTTCTCCCTAGCTAACTTTTTCGTTTTTTGCATTTGGATTTTAGAGTTAGATTCATGTTCAAGTGGCGACTCCACTTCTTCCATTTTCTGCAAGAATTTCTGCTAGGAGCCTTTTTCTTGTTGAATTCTTTCTTATCTTGGACACTGACCTCTCGTTGATATACATTTTCTCTCAAGTGAGCAAGTCATCATGAATGACTTTCTTGCCCCTTGTAATTTTACTAACATTCAGGGTTATCCCCATGATATTCCAGAAAAAGCCATTGATAATTTACCTTATTTTCAAGGCAATGGTGCAATTAATGCTAATGATCATCTCAAGATATTTAATCTCTTTATGGCTAAGTATTGCAACATTACTACCTATAATCATGAAGAATTTAAGATGCGTCTCTTTGTCTTTTCCTTGGAAGATAACACTATGGATTGGTTTCATGATTTTCCTAATGATTCTTTTGATTCTCTGCAAGCTATGATCAAGGTCTTTATCAATGAATATGGAAATAAGAAGGATGAAAAGGGTTTACTTCGTGCTATTTACAGTATGAAAAAGAATGAAGATGAAACTGTTAAAGAATTTAATAGGAGGTTCAATGGAATTATAAGAGAATTATCTCAAGATTACAAGCCTCCTGACAAACTTTTGTTAGACCATTACATTGATGCATTTGACACTGACACTTCTTACGAATTGATGCGCGGGAAGCCTGCTAATGTAAGGGTTGCTCAAGCTTTAGCTAAGGAATTAGAAAATGACAAGAAAGCATCCGAGAAGTTTGAGATTCCAGATATTAAAGAAGAGGAAAATGATCATGTTAAAGAACTAGCTCAAAGCATTAAAAGTATGCAAGATGAGCATAAAAATCAAGTCATTGTCATGCAAAATTACCTAGTTAATATGAAGGAGTCTCAAGAGAATGAGTTGCAGGATAATAATGATCAATCTTGGCCATATTGCAGTACTTGTGAAAGTTTTCATGATGAATCTACTTGTGCTTTTGCAAGAGGAATCCTGGGTAGTGGCATTGCCGGGACTAGTAACCAGATTAATCATTTTGACGATGAAAAGGAAAATGATAAGCATCTTGTTAAGGAATTAACTCAAATGATCAAAGACATGCAATCTAGTCAAGCAAGATTAATAGCAGATCACACCAGAGAAATGAGTTCTATGGGGAATAGGTTATAGGCAATGGAAGTTGCTCAGTATAATCAAAGGATGAATTTTTAGAACATGATGGATACCATAGAGGAAGAACATGCTAAGGAATTGGAAATCATGCAGTTTCATCACTCTAATCAGATGACCACCATGCAAGACCATTTGATCACCATGGAGGTGTTGATTTGGGGTAGCACCAGATGTGCTCTAGGATACCGGATTCGTCCAAAAGTCCTGTCGAATCGCGAATCCAGCGAATCCGACACGATTCTCTGCGGATTCGTGTCCAAACTGCATGACACGTCGTGTCCCTTTATGACACGTCGTGTCCTATAACGTGTCCCGAATTTGCACAGCGTGTCGCGATTTTTGGGACGTGTCCTGTTTCTAGGACTCGTTTCCAGCTGCTAGGTTAAAGGGGCGTGTTTGCTCGTTGACAGGCTCATTTTGCAAGTCATTTGGCAACTCATTGTGCTGTTGCAGCGAGGAGCGGACTCTCAGCAAGGAGAATCGACCACCAAACGTCCACAGTCCACCAGGTCTGAGGTAAGTAGTCCACCAGATAACGCAGTTTATAAATTATAACACAAGTGGACCGTGGTTATGGTGGATCATTGGATCAACGGTCAAACTGGCAACGCATTGTAATCATTTTTATTGCTCTGAAATCAGACTTGAATGCTAATGTAACATTATTTTGGGGCCCTTGAATTGGTTAGAAAGACATCTCAGTAGTCTTACAGTTTATAACTTTATCGTTTTCCTGAGCATCAATCGTTTTTGGAGTTCTGAATACATTAGTTGTCTTTGAATATGCCACCGTTGCATAATTATTCCAGGCTACTTGAGCTTGAATGTACTTCGGATCTCTTAAAATATCGTACCAGTTATAGGCAACTGCCATCAACCATAATAATATTGATATTCAATGTTCATATAAGTTTATAAGTTTATAACAGTGCCATGCTTGTTTGGAGTGAGAAACAAGCTATATGCATAGCAATAGACATGTTATTTGTAGGTATTATGTGCCATAATTGTCAAAAATGTGTCCCGTTGAATTTCAGCCAGACGTAATGAACTTAAATGTCCATGTTATTCTCATAAAAAGCAGTTCCTATGCAGTGGAATTGCCCATATAAGTTCTTTAGACAACATTCTAACTAATTATAACCCTACCCTCAGCAATGTATTAGCCTTTGACCATTTAAGCACAGAAATTCAGTGAAGAAAGTATTCCGCTGCTGAAAAAGCCAAAGGCAGATAGACAAAGTTATAAGTTATTAGTGTTACCTTAAATTTATGCAGATAGACAAAGTTATAAGCATTCTTGTGGTACTGTGTATAAATTTAATATTTATAATACATTGAAATTTGAAATAAATACAAGAAGAGCACCTACAGCAGTGTGTTTATAAACTGTTTGATGAAATGTGCCACTGAAAACTCAGTTGCACATCATCTATGCAATAAATTGGTAATGGTAACAAATTACAATTCAAATTAGTGTTGATTCTTGTTCATTTTTTTTGCATTTTTAAATTTTTACAGCAGTTTGTTCATTTTTTTTACAGGTTGAGGTAACAGTGTTCATGGCTCAATCAAAGGCAGCAGTTAGGGGGCAAAGGAAGGGCAAGAATGTCATGGGTAGAGATGCCCTTCCTCCCCCAATATCATCAGAGTCTGCTGCAAGTAATGTTGAGGGAAGAGGACTTAAAGACAATGATAAATATCCATTGTGGAAATATGTCACAAGAGAGGATGGGCCAAACAACAAGGGAAAGGGAGGAGGCAATGTGCAATGGAACTGCAACTTTTGTAACATTTCTTTCAAAAGCACATATTACCATGTGAAATCACATTTGTTGGCTATACCTGGTTGTGGGATTGGATCTTGTAGAGCTATTACTTCACAAAAGAGAAAAGAATTGGAAAAGGAGGCCAATGTTGGTATGGAACATGTGGCACTGGCTTCAAAATCAAAAACACCCAAGGGCAAGAAAGAAGACCCCCTTCCATTTTTGAGGAAAGCCACCACCAAATTTCCATTTGAGAGTTCTACTTCTACTGGGGGACAAGCATTAAAAAGAAGATCACTTGGTCCAATGGACAAGATTTTCCAAAAAGGGAGACGGGAAGAGCTTGATCTCACCATTGCCTTCTTCTTCTATCAAAACTTCATATCATTTCATGTTGCAAGTTCACCTTTATTTGTTGAGATGTGCCGAGCTCTAACTCAAGGGGCTCCAGCAGGGTATGTGCCTCCTGGGTCAGAGAAGCTGAGAACCACATTGTTGATGAAGGCAAAAAAAGAGGTGCAAAAAATTCTTGAGCCTATTATGGCATCATGGCCAACATCTCGGGTTAGCATTGTTTTTGATGGATGGACAGATCCAACACGACACCCAATCATCAACTTCATGGTATCTTCCTTGAATGGTCCAGTTTTCCTGAAAGCAGTGGATACACTTGGCGAATACAAGGATGCACAATTTATGGGTGAGTTATTTATTAAAGTTGTTGAAGATGTAGGTGTTGAATCTTGTGTGCAAATCATTACAGATAATGCACCTGTTTGCAAGGCGGCTGGCATGATTTTGGAAGCTAAGTATCCACAAGTGTTTTGGACACCTTGCATTGTCCATTCATTGAACTTAGCACTGAAATCCATTGCTTCTGATGTGCTTTGGATTGGAAGCATTATTGAGGATGCAAGACATATCCGTAACTTTGTGCAAAATCATACAAATGCCCTCACTATCTACAAGGAGTACAACAATCTATCACTGTTGAAGATTGCTGATACACGGTTTGCATCTTCATTCATGATGTTGAAGAGGTTGAGGGAGGTCAAGACTGCTCTTGGGTCCATGGTTATTTCTGAGTTTTGGTCTTTTTGGAGAAAGACAGATCAGGCAGCCTCTAAAAGAGTGAAGGACACGATACTAGATGATGCTTGGTGGGAGAGGGTAGATCTAATTATTCGGATCATGGGCCCTATCATCTCTTTGCTTCGAGTTGCAGATACAGACAAACCCATCCTAGGAGAGGTTTATGAGGGATGGGATTCCATGATTGAGTCTGTGAGGAGCATTATTCTACAGAGTGAGTGCCCCCAGTATGAGACATCACCAGAGGCCTTCTGCGATACCATACATGATATTCTTGTTCGCAAATGGGACAAGAATTGTACACCTTTACATTGTTTGGCTCACTCATTGAACCCCAAATACTACAGCCATGAGTGGCTGAATGGTGGACCTTCCCGCAGATTCCCTCCTCACATGGATGGTGAAATCTCACAGGGGAGGAAAGAGGCATTGAGGCGGATTTATCAGGATAGTGAATTGCTTGCTGAGGTGGAGGATGCCTTTGCAGAGTTTTCCACTGGCACTGGTCGATTTGGAGGTTATGATGTGATTAGAGACAGGGGGGTTAAGAAGCCCTATTCTTGGTGGGCAAATCGTGGGGCAACAAGCCCTCCTCTTCAGCAGTTAGCCATGAGGCTCCTCTCTCAGGTGACTTCATCCTCTTGCTGTGAGAGGAATTGGAGCACATATGGGAATTTGCATAATGTGAAGAAGAGCAGGCTTGAGCAGTCCAGGGCAGAGACAATGGTGTATGTGCACACCAACCTTCGTCTTATTTACAGGCAGAGGGAAGAGTGGTTGAGGGGAAAGACAAAGATTTGGGATGTCTTTCCTGATGATATGGGTCTGGACACCACTGTTGAGTTGGCATTGGCCAACATGGATCTCAGTGATCCAGTGCTTGAGCCTGTTAGATTTGATGACTTAGAGGGGTCAACCTCCATACCAGCAGATGTAGAGGCGACTATGGATACAAGGGAGGAGGAGGATGCAGAGGAGAGCAGTGCGGAGCATGATGATGGGGACAATGATGCTGATTCTGATGTTGATTGATGCCTTGAGGCTGTATACCTGTAGTTGTTCTATATTTTCTATTTCTATTTTCCATTGGCATTGCACCAACACTACCTTTGTAACACATTTTGATTTGATGACTTAATGAGAAAACTATAGTTGTCAGTGTGTTTATCTTACTATCTTGTAGTTGTAAGTTGTCTTTCAGTTATGAATTATGAATCATGATTTAAATTTTTAATAGATTTATCATTTATGTGACCAGTACCATTGACATTTATTTGAATTTTGTATGTATTATGCATGCTAATAGGTTATAGATGAAGATCTATGTTTGAAATCAATAAATTTGTATCATTAATTAAAAATTTGTGTAAGAAATATGATAATATCTATTTTTTAATATATATATATATATTTAAATATAAATTATATATATATATTTTTAATAAAATAATATATAACGTGTCCTAATGTGTCATGTTCCGAGGGGTCAGCGTGTCCCGAATCCGACACCACGAATCCTGAATCCTACGTGTCCCGAATCCCCGTGTCAGGTGACTTAGGATGTGCTCTATCCATGAAAATTGGTGGAGAGGCTAAGGCACATGAGATCTCCAATACCCAGAAAAGGTTTGGGCAGATTCTAAACAGTTTGGGAGATATTAAAATAATTAATGTTTTTAATGGAGTCTCTAAGTCTAAACATAGGGAAAATAAAATATTAATGTGAATTAATATAAAACTGTGTTAGAATGGTACAAAAGTCATGGATCAAGCCAGATCTAACCTTAGCCGTTGATTAGGGACTTAATCTTGGATGTTGATTTGTCAACGAGAAAAGTATAAGAGGAGGCTTGAGGGTCACTTGGAAAAACACACCAAGAGATCAAGATTTCGACTTTCTAGGGGTAGGTTTGCTGAGAAAGTTGAGAGAGTGATTAGAGTTGCAGCTAAGGGGCAGTGAATACAGAAACAAAGAGGTAGAGATAACACCGGGAGGATCAGCGTAGTAGTCGGAGAGGGACGCAGAAGCAACCAAGGGTTCATGCAGAGCCAGCCAGGGCTCATGCAGAGCCAGCGAGGAGTTGTGCAGTGCCTTAGAGGGCCAGCGTGGGTGATGCAAAGGGCCATAGGACTGACGTTGTGCCTCCAGAGGTTGACGCAGGCCGAGCCAGAGTGACCCTGGGCTAACATTGGGCCAGAGAGAGGCTGACGCAGTCCCTAGAGGCTGACGCTGGGGTCTCGTGGGGCAAATTGGAGCTGTTGAGCCGTCGGAGTTTTTATCCGGGGTTTCAGCCGGAATATCTGCTTCTAAGTAGAGAGGTACTACAACCGAGATTTTTCTTTGTTGGGTGAGTTGGCTTTGGCACCCAGATTGTATTCTGAAACTGCTTAATAAATCAAACCCTCAGATAGTTGCACCGATTTTCCCGCATTGGGTTTTTCGAAGGACATTAGTCGAAAAACAATGGTGTCACTTGTGTGCTTATTTATGTTTCCTTCAGTTTATGATCTGTAATGTGTTGAGAATGTACTTGTATTTATTTCCAGTACTTACATGGTAAATAACTTGTTAATTAACAGAACAAGTGGGTAGGAGTAAATCAGAAAGTACATGAAGGGTTTCTAACGGGTTAGACTTAGAAATTCCAACATGGTATCAGAGTGTGGTTTCAGATCATAGGAGAACTAAGGACATCAGTTGAACAGAGCAGGAGCAGCAGAAAACAGTTGTCCTAAGTGACAGAAGTTGTTCCTAGCAGTGTAGTAGTAAGGAATAGGTGATGCAGTGTCTGCGTCATCAAGTTTGAGCTAGGAAGAGGCAACACAGACGCTGAGGGAGGCAAAGACAGGCTCACGCAGAGCCAAGCAGAGGCCAGGAGGGTTGACATAGTTGCTTGAGGAAGTTGATTTGCCGGTGCCGAGATTGCGCAGAGCCTAGGAGCTCTAACCTTCAATTTGTTGGGGTTTAGGAGGCTGTGGGTAAGTTGCAGAGTGGATTTGGTGGGGTACTGTAGTCAAAACAGTACCTAACAGGGCAAGGCCAAGGAGGAGGGAGTTGCTACCAAGGATTTCTAGTGAGAAATTCAGATCGGTGGTGCAGTTGCACTAGCGATTGGAGTGGGGGCATCTCGACATTGGCAGAAGGATTTCTAGGAGGGAAATCGAGGCTCAGAAGGAGTCACACCGAGAACTTCCAGGAGGGAAGTAGAGGAGCAGCGAGATGGCAGTGAACGGGGTAAGAGACTAGGAGAGACTAGACAGAGCCTCAAACTTCATAGTCTGGAAGGCCATAATCTTATATGTTCTAGATAGGAATCGTGTCAAGCACTTCGCCTTGAGGACAATAGCTATCCCAGTTGACCCAGCTGATAACGACAAGTATGAGGAGGCAATGGCAAGGGCCAAGAGCATCATTATTAATGGGGTCAAGGACCATCTGGTACCATATATTGTCAAAAAGGAAACGGCAAATGAGATTTGGGAGGCCCTAAAGGAATTGTACCAACATACTTCTGTGCAGAGAAGTATATTACTAGAAAAACAGTTGCGATCATACCAAATGCAGAAGGGAGAACAGGTCGACCCTTTCATCGGTCAATTGAAGGAGATCCGAGATCAGCTGACTTCCATAGTGGCCACGCCGAATTAAGAATTGGTGAGAACAGCCTTAACGCAGTCTTAGAAGACTGGGAGGTGTTTTTCCAGAGCATATTGGGCAGGGCGACCCTTCCAGATTGGGAGGAAATGTGGGCTGCTCTTCGCCAAGAAGAGATCAGAAGGTTGAGAAAGGTGAGAAGCACTGGCAAGGGGATCAAAATGAAGGAGGAGGAGGTGGATGCTACCTTGGCATCTGAGGGAAAGCAGGAGAAACAGAAGAAGAAGGACCTCTCCAAGGTCAAATGCTTCCACTGTGGGTATCTGGGTCATTATGCGACCCAGTGTCCAAGGAAGAAGAACAAGGGAGAGGCCTCTCAAACCAAGGCTGTGCCAGCAAGGGCAGAGAAGGAAGTGGAGACAGACGATGACTGTGCCATGAGTGCGCACACACCACTTGAGCGGAAGTGGGGAGACATCGAGTTGTAGTCAGATGGACTACAGGAAATGAGGGGAAAGATCCTCGAGGTACCCAGCCTCTTAGATTAGACCTTGCTACGGGAGCCCCAAAGAGGAGTAGCAGTACTGGTGAATGTCACTAGAGACGGATGCAGATGGAGCAATAGAGGGAGCTACAGTGCAGGATTCCCAGGACAACATGAGGCAGTAGTGCGAGAAGCATGGGAGTGTTGCACCAGTGCAATATGGCACAAAGAGGTGTCCAACGATGCGAGATGCATGGAATAGTTCCAACAGTGCAGTAGTCAAATAGGGAGCATTTGTCAGCGACATAAGGAGCTTCAGCATCATGGGTGTCTCTAACCTGACGGAGATGTCAGAGTTGGGAGATCATTTACTTGCTTCTCAGTAACTGGGTTGCAATGCAGCAGTTAGCAGTGACAGTGCTATGGGAAACACGATGCAACAGGATGAGAGGGAGTTGCAGTACAGGTGTAGCAGTGGGAGTGGTAGGGCCATGGGTAGCAGTACAATATGTAACAGTGCAGATGATGGGCAGCAGGCATAGCATCAACACAAGGATTGATGCCAGATGATCAGGGTGACACTCAGTGAGGAGTATTGCTAGCGCACAGTCCTCGCTAAGAGGAAGTGTTGATTTGGGTAGCATTGGATGTGTTATAGCCACGAAAATTGGTGGAGGCTAAGGCACATGAGATCTCCAATACCTATAAAGGGTTAGGGCATGTTCTAAACAGTTTGGGAGATATTAAAATAATTAATATTTTTAATGGAGTCCCTAAGTCTAAACATAGGGAAAATAAAATATTAATGTGAATTAATATAAAACTGTGTTAGAATGGTCCAAAAGTCATAGATCAAGCCAGATCTAATCTTAACCGTTGATTAGGGACTTAATCTTGGTCGTTGATTTGTCAACGAGAAAAGTATAAGAGGAGGCTTGAGGGTCACTTGGAAAAACACAAGAGATCAAGATTTCGACTTTCTAGGGCTAGGTTTGTTGAAAAGTTGAGAGAGTGATCAGAGTTGCAGTTAAGGGGAAGTGAATATAGAAGCAAAGAGGCAGAGATAGCACCGGGAGGATCAGTGCAGTAGTCGGAGAGAGGGACGCAAAAGCAGCCAAGGGTTCACGCAAAGCCATCCAAGAGCTGCGCAGTGCCTCAGAGGACCAACGTGGGTGACACAGAGGGCCATAGGACTGACGTTGTTTCTCCAGAGGCTGACGCGGGCCAAGCCAGAGTGACGTTGGGCTAACGCTGGGCCAAAGAGAGGCTGACATAGTCCCTAGAGGCTAACGTTGGGGTTTCATGGGGCAGATTGGAGCTGTGGCGTTGCCGAAGTGTTTATCCAGGGTTTCAACTAGAATATCTGCTTCTGAGTAGAGAGGTACTACTTTGAGATTTTTCTCTATTTGGTGAGCCAGATTTGGCACCTAGATTGTATTCTGAAACTGCTTAATAAATCAAACCCTCAGATAGTTGCATCAGTTTTCCTTCATTGGGTTTCTCCAGGGACATTAGTTGAAAAACAACGATGTCACTTGTGTGCTTGTTTCTGTTTCCTTCAGTTAACGATCTGTAATGTGTTGAGCATGTACTTATATTTATTTCCAGTATTTACATGGTAAATAACTTGTTAATTAACATAACAAGTAGGTAGGAATAAATCAGAAAGTACATGAAGGGTTTCTAACGGGTTCGACTTAGAAATTCCAACAGGAGGAAACTCATGTGAGGGAGATCAGTATTATCAAGCATGAGCATTCCAACCAAATGAATTTCTTTGAGGATATGTTACAGAACTTGATTGAGACCATGAATGATGATCAAAAACAACAAATGAGAACAATCGGAGAAAGGCAATAACAGGGAATCATTGCCATGGAGGTTAACTACTCTGACAAGATAAACACTATGGAGCACGATCACAAGCACGAAATGAAAGCCTTGGAAGCTAGGCATTTGACTCTTCAAGATAGATTCGTGGAGACAAAAATTTATCAAGCAAAACTAATAGTGATACATGCCAAGGAAATGTGTTCCATGCAGAAGAGGTTGGAAGAAATGGAAAATTTACAAAAGATGGGAAGGTCACAGGTGCAGGAGTTTCAGCGTAGGTCAGATGATGAAAGGAACAAAAAACTTTTGATATATCATAAGCCGCCCAGTCTTCTAGAACGATTCTCATCTCACTGCAAAGAGGTCTCTTCTCCCATTTAAAGTAGGTTGGCTAGAAATGTCATGATTGGAAAAGAAATCGATTAAGATCAAACTTATGTCTCACCTTTGACAGAGTATATTCTTGGGCATACTTCAGGCTCTTCAGATCTTTCGTCCGAACATACTCAAGATCAAGACAAGAAATCTACAGGGATCCCACTATTGACATCACAACCCACCAGGAATAAAAGGAAGAGGAAGAGGAAGAGAAGAAATAAGTTTGATGCATTTGATGGTCCAGAGCAGCTCGATATTCGGATAAGACAGAGTCCCACAATATGCAAGATCAGGCATGGCACATTAAAGAAGCAACCTTCAAACCTGCCAAAAAGTTGACAAATGCCAAACATGCACTATGTTAAAAATGTATGATGCCATGGAGCACCTTTTGTATAGTATCTCTAACCCTCTTCACTTTTATTTCATTTCATTAGATAGTTTTATTTCTGCATTTTGTTATGTCTTTTATATTTCAGTTTATTAGAGTAGATTTTTCTATTCCAACGATATTTTATTTATATGCATGATCGTTTTAAGGTTGAATGGATATCTATTTGATGGATTTTTGTTTTCTTGGATGCAGGATTCTGGGATTCTCACATTACTTCATGGAAGCAACGTGTCTCCACAAGGAGCGAGATGTTGCACTCAAATTGTCAAAGTTCCAGGGAAGCAAAAGTACCAAATTTTTCAACAAGACTAGATCACCTATCAACAGTTCATGTGTCATGGTCACCCCATTCTACAAGTTATATGATGTAAATTGTCCTAGTAAGACCTTTGAGTATATGTAACAACCTAGGTAAGCTAAGATTTTGGCGGCGAATTTCATCCTAAGAGAATTTTTAACCTCTTTGATTATTTGTCTTTTTAAACATGGTTGACTAGAAGAGTTTTTTCCCCTCTAGCTTGAGCCCCCAAAGCTAGGGTGAAATTTATTGTCGAAATCTTAGGTGAGTCCTAGTGCTTTAATCGAGCCTGATGTAAAAGTGGTTTGGGAATAATTTAAGCTAGTTGGCTTCATTATTTTATTACAAATCACTTGGTTTATTAGATCATATTGTGTCGCAAATGGGTAATGTGTCTTGAGGATCTAAGACAAATGTGTATTCACTCTTTGATTCTTGTAAATGTAAAACCTTATGTATTAAAGGGTCAGAAAAATATTAAATCCCCTCGTGTAAATTAATTAATTTTCAGGAAAAATAAAATTAAATCCCAAGCCACAAAATTAATTAATTAGAGTTAAATTTAAATTGTCTTAAGAAAATAAATTCCCCAAATGGAAAAATTGATGGGTCTTGAAAGAGTCAATGTTTAGAGGTCCTCCACCAAGGGAATAATGTATATTTGAAGAAAATTTGGACACTTGAACCTTGGTGGTTGAGTGAAAGTCAAATTTTTTAAGAAATTAACTCAAAATAACTAATTTTGAGCTAATTAAAATGGAATTAGATGATAAATTTGAAAATTCCTCAAAAATAAAAAATCAAGGGACAAGATTAAAAGATCTGGAAGTGTTTATCAATGGCCAACTTTATTTTGACTGGGACCAAAGAAACTAGTCGTCATTTTTCCATTTGGAGGATTTATCTATAAATTAGAGAATCATTTGAGTCTCTAGAATCTTGATCTTTGGCTAGAAAATTTACGCTGAAGCAACTTTGTAATTATTGTCCTGTTGGAACTATTTTTTCAATCATGAGAAAGACTTTGAGTTGCAATTCAATGTGTTCTTTCTTATTTATTTGTGATATGTGCTGACTACGGGCATCTCTATGTTGTGTTGAATATTGGTAAAAAAAAATCATTAGATGGATATAGAACCATGTTATTGATAGTTTTGGGCTAATCTTAGGTGGTTTGTTCCCCATGTGATCTAACAAATTATTTTTGAGATAAATTCATAGTGCTTGCAGGTACTTCAATCCTTGGCCTCCAAGTTTACAAAATTGGGCAAGAATCATTGTTGCTTGGATTCCAAATATTTATATGGTGGATAAAATCTTCGCTAAGACTATAATATACATTGGGGTTTCTAAAGTATTTTTGGCCATTCTTCAAAGGAAAAAGCTCCATAAAAATATTTTTCTCAAAAGTTTAAATTTTTTTAAAACCCTTGTATATTTGTAGATCTAACTTGTAAATTATTTTTTCAAACTTGGGTTTTGGGGATTTTTAGTATTTTGTATATATTCGGGGTTTTTTTGGGCATTTGTAAATTTATTTATGCAGGAAAAGCTTCAACTCGGATTAGAGGAAATTCAAGGGTTTCAAGGCTCATGGAGATAGATATAGGCTTAGGAAGACAAGATTCACTATTAGAATTCAACGTCCAAGAAGAATCTACGAACCCTATTGTGGAATTGCATGGTGAAATTTGGCATATTAAAAAATCTGAAGTGAAATTGAGTTTTTTAGAGAGGGTTTGAATAAAATTTTCAACCTTGTAGGCCTAGGGTGGCCCTCTTTCCTCTCTTGGTCGTGGACTCCTCCTTTTCCTAGTCAAGCATTGGCCTAATCTGGCCTTGATCCCCTCTGCTGGCCCTCCTGGATCTCCCTTCACTCATGGTAGCTCTTCTTCAAGTGTGCTGTGACCCCAAAGGCCTCATCTCTCCTTCATTCACTCTCGGTCGCCCTCTATCCCCACAACCTTTTTCGCTCTCCCTCCTTACCTTCACTCAGCCTCCCTGCTACCTTCCGCTGCCTTTCTCCCTTACGTTTCCTCTCATGGTAGTCCTTGTCTTCTCCGTCTAAGGCTCGTGTAGCCTTTCCTAACCTTCATCGTGAGCCTTTTACTCTTCCTCATCCCTCCTTTTCCTCCATCCTCATCTGTGGCAGCCTGAATCCTTCTATCTCCCTGTCTCCAAGCCTCATCCATGTGATTTTGTTCCTCTGCTCTCCCCCTAGGCCTCTTGTTGTCCTAGCGCAGATCATCTTAGACCTATCCTAGGGAAGCAAAGAATTTTGGGCGCTGCAAGTTCATTTTGCAAAGGTGTGAGGAGTTCAAGTCATTTTTGAGTTTGAAAGAGGGCACACAAAGTATGTCGTTAGATCATCAACAAGGCTATAGGCCTATGGGGTTTGTTTCTCACCATTTCTCACTGCACTTAACTATTATTCATTTCTTAGGCACATAATTAACAAAAAAATTGAATGAAGCTAAGTGATCGTCATCATTCTGCATTATTAGCACATAACAGTCTGCTCTCTCAATATATATCTATATATATATATATATATATATATATATATATATATATATTATCATATCCCTATTATTATCTCATTACATTGAGATTTCATAAGTTCATTGTGGTACTTTGAAATGTGTAAAGCTTTGTCATTGACGCCTCTGCATTCAGGTTTGAATTTAATAGTGGTAAGGTTCATCACAACAGTGATCACATTGTCCAATTGGGCATAAGTTGTTGGGCTTGTTTTATGACTGTGATATCTCCTTTGAGACTACATACTCAAGATTTTTTTAGCTAAATCACAATGGTCATTCATTTCTTGCCTCATCTTGCCTATACATTAGCAAAGGAATTGGGTTTCTCTTTTTTCCAACAAACTTGGTGTAAATATAACCCACCTCTATCATAGTTCTTCTTGTGCTTCATTGAATGATTGTAAGAGCATAAGTCGCACAAGTAATTGGAAGTTGCTCACAGAAATTACACATTACAACGAGCATCACAATAAGCTTATCATAGTATTATTGTCAAATTACTTTTATTTTCTGCCTTGTATGATCTCAAGAAATTTCCAGGTGGTTCATTCTCTGAAACATATTAATCTCATGGTCTGATCACTTAAGTATATATATACTTCATAGTCATTTACTAGCTTAAAAATTAGAATTGTAGTGGTCACATAATTTTGTCATCATATTGCTTTTACAACTAAGCGGGATGAGTGTTTTTGTGACCTCAGTCTGACAATAAGATCAATATCATATCTTGTCTCACAGTCAGCTCACTCCTAGAAAAGGTATTAATATTTTGGTGAATGATTACTTAAGGTGGTGTTATTTTATTTGGCTTAAAGCATATTACTATCTCTCATCTCTTCATTGTTAGTTTTTGTAGCATCGTATGTGTTCTAGCCATGGAGAGGCTAGAATACATGAGAGCTCCATAACCCAGAAATTGCTTCTAGAAATTCCACCTATAAGTGACTTAATTAGATTATTAGTTGTTTTCAAATATTTTCTAAGTCTAAATTATGGAACATGACTAATTAATCAGAATTAATTAAATTATGGTGTGAATGTTCTAGAAACTCACACAGATCTACTTCAAGTTAATCGTAGCCGTCGATTAAGATCTAATCTTGGTTGTTGAAGTCTCAACAGAGGATTATAAGAAAAATTCGATGGGGCTTGGAGAAATCATTTGTGTAGTTCGATTTCATGAGCAGATCGATTTCCTGAGTAGCAGCATTCCATTTTCGGAGAGAGAGCCAGAGAAATAAAAGCAGTGAGAGAGGGGTAGGGACAGTGAAGTTGGAGGAATATTTCTAGATTCAGTGAGTGCATTTTCAAAGAAGCAGAGAAGTCACAAGGAGGCTGACACAAAGGAGCACAATAGCCTCTAGAGGCAAAGTCGAATTGCTCAGGAGAAGCAAAATTTTGGTGCCAGAAGCTGGGCAAAGGTTCCAAAGGCCAAGAGAGAAGTTTTCCCTGACAACAGTTGGTCAGGCAGCTTGAGGAGAAGTTTTTCCAAGATGAGAGCAACAGCGACTGTGCTAGGGTGACACAGTGACTGCGCAAAGGTAGTTTGGACGACTCAATTGAGGTCAGTGCTAGGATTTGCTTAAGGAGTGAGGGATTTCTCCTCACAAGATTTTATTGCTAGTATTTCTCTATAGGATTTCCAGCTTCAGCATCCAGTTGTACTCAAATTATTTCACTGCTGCATAATAATAAAACCCTCAGTTGTTGCAGCAGTTTTTCCAAGTTGGGTTTTTCCGAGGACATTGGTGTTGGAAATAATATTGGGGGGTGAGTCAGTGATTACAAATCAATAACTTCTTTATTTCCATAATCAGATTTATATACGCTACTTCAATGAAGGGAACTCGCGTGTGCACGCAACTGTTCTTAAGGCAACCAGCATATATCCAGTGAACTTATGATTCAATTAATTCATCATATGTTGATATTTAATTAGTGCATCAGAACTTTATTAAACATTAAACAATAACCACATGAAGTAATAACAGAATAAACCATCACACATAAGTAACACATATGAACACCAAGATTTAAGGTGGAAACCCAATGTGGGTGAAAACCACATGCTGCTGTCATCTCTGTCTTCTTTTAATAATAAGAAAATCTGTTTAAAATCTTGTACTGGTGCAGACTCATACCAGTAAGCAAGCACCCACTTGCAGAAGGCTACAACCTTCTCTCGTTTTCCAACTTCTACTGGAAGGGAGCTGCAACCCCCTAGCCTTATACTAGCCAATATGTTTACTAGTATGTAGGCGCCGACCTACAGAAGGCTACGACCTTCTTTCTTCCTCGAGCGACCACGTTTCATGAATTTTCAGAGTGGATACTCCTGGATCACAACACCACACTCTGAAGGCCACGTTTCATCCAATTTTCATACTGGACCCATCAACAACATTGAAGCTCAAAATCATAACTACAATACAACCATTAAATACATTTGCATCAACTAATCACTGAAACCCAATCAACTTCTGATATAACTGAAACCCAATCATCAACCTCTGATATCACTGAAACAACCATTCATTCATACTTTAATAAAATTCAACCAATCAATTGGAACAGATAGATCACTGTAACCAGTACACATATCTGAACCCAGAACACTGCATCATTATTCAGAACCAGTTGTAACCTCAAAAAAACCATGCATCAAAGTGTATACGCTACTTGGCAAAACCCAAACTGCGTGTATACGCTACTTCCGTTAATCAAACTTGCATATACCTTCAAAACTACTACAAACATAAACTTTTGAATCAAGTCTGTACCAACCAGCGATATACTGAATATCTACTGTCAATTTACAGAGCTTTACTCAGGCAGCGACAAAGATCACTTCTTCTCACTTATACAATCAATCAATCAAATACCAGCCTCCTTATGCATTCAGTTTTACATTCAAATCTAAGAAGGCTTCATTGACACACAACAGTAAGACAGCAACATTGATCTGATAGATCAATCATCCCTGAACATAAAGCTTTTCTTTTGCATACGCTACTAGGAATAGCCGAACTAGCGTGTATACACACCTTCGCCAATGCGAACCAACGTATAGATCTGCAAATACTTACTTATAACTTCGCTGCAATTTCCGACTTCAGACATACCCAGAGCATCACATATAAAGGATAAAACATGTGTTAGCAATCAGATCTAGCCCATCCATTATCAGATCACATAATGATAAGTCATTATGATCCTGATCCATCATTAGATCTCATCCATCATCACTGAAGCAAATCACAATCAATCAATCTGAACATTCAGAACACTATCACCAGAATGCAGTCACCAGAACACAAAGCAGAACTCAGAACTCTCCAACAACAACCAGATCCAACTGCAACTTCAAATATCATACTTCATAATGTATACGCTACTTGGATGTGACTAACCAACGTGTATACGTGTTTTTACCAAAGCGAAACAGCATACAGATCTGCAAATACTAACTTAAAACATCACAACTATTCCAGACTTCAGTTATACCCAAATCATAACATTTACAGAATAAAACATGCGTCAGTATTCAGATCTAGAATATCCATGATCAAATCACATAATGATACTTCATTTCAGGCCTTATGATCTCGATCCATCATCCCTCATCAACCACATAGGTGCATCCTTAGTTAAAATCAAGAAAAGCATCAGAAACCCATAACCTGCATATTTGATCTAACACTTCATAAGATATTCAATACTTGCACCACTTGGCCTAATGATCTTCTCCTCCTTATATAGTTTTAGGCCTTTCTCAATACCTTGGACCAAAAACACTTAGAACCAATACCTTGGACTAAATACCTAGGGTCAATACCTTTTACCAAATACCTTGAACCAAGTACCTTGGATCAATACCTTGGACCAAAATACCTTGGACTACTTACCTCGGACCAAAACCTTGGTTTTTCAACATGTACGCGCTTTTCCTTTTGTAAAAGTGCTTGTATACGTATATGCTCCTTTTGTTCTGTTAACCCGTGTGTATACACTGCTTGGACAAGGTGAAGCAATGTTTACTTCTTAAACTACTCTCTTTCTTCAATCTCTAGAGTCTAATCTGTAATTCTTGGTTGTTAACCTGCTGCACTGTGAACTGTCATCTGAGTGAGTTGTCATTGTACATTACTTCTGAACTGATTCCTTTGAACTGCCCTGCATTTTGTCACATCTATAAACACAACTGCCATGCATTCTGTTACATTTGAAACTTCTTCTGTAGATTCATCTAGTTACCATATATAGGTGAGTTGTTCTGCTACAAGTGGGTTTCCATCAAGTACAACACATGCATCATAATGCCAACAATCTCCCCCTTTGGACTTGATGGCAACCATGTTGGTGTTGATTACGGTAAGCTATAGAAACTGCTAGAGATAACAACCAACACCAAAATACTCTCCCCCTTTGATATCAAGGGCAAAGGGCGGACCAAGATATTCTGCCCCTTTGATATCAAGGGAAAAGGGTTGACCAAAGTGAAGGCACTCATATCTGAACAACTGAATATAAACATTGATCATGCTCCCCCTAGGCACATGTTGAATTTGTTGATTAAACTCCTCCATTGTACATGCTGAAATGCACGATACCATCCATGCTCCCCCTGAGCACATGCAGAGTCTGCAAAAATATTTTCTAAAAAAATAACATGACTCTATAACTCAACTATGTGAGTATGACCTTCCTATCACCAATGACTCATACATACATCAATCTCCCAACCAAGTGGGGATATACCAAATGCTTATACATGACTGAAATATAGCAGTTATTACATCATCCTTACCATGCATAGTGGGGATACAAATTACATCATATGACCAAAAAGGACTCATTAAAAGTATGACAGACAGAGACATATTATGAGCCTTTATATGACCTTTTCATCAAATGATACATATGACATTTGTAACAAAGACCAAAGATCTAAACAAGACCATGATAGTCATCAACAACTATCATACACCATATATGATCTGATCCATAAGCATCTGTCAGCAACATCTAGTCCAACAACCTATATATGTCCATCGTTAGTTCCCAATATATGACAATGTAAATATCGTCAATCCTATGACAAAGTATGCCGCATATAGATATCAACTCATCCTCTTGATCTCATCAAGATCAACTTTCTCCGTTTTCTTAGTATAAAGAGCCTTATCATAACCTTCCATGAATCAACTAAGCATATGTCATATCTTCAAGCAGTAACACAAAATCATATCATATGTATGTGAAAACACCATAGTCATCATCAAGAACAGCATGATCTTTCCACAAAAAACTTCAATATATCAACCATGTATCATTACTAGGGAACATCCCAGATCTGATAAGCATCAACCATGATAATCAACATATGTGATTATCAAACCTATCATCATAAAGTAATAAGTCATCATCATTATGTGACTAAGTAAGCCATGTCTCAGGAATATCCATGTCTTCGAATAGCTATGTCTTCATGAGACTTGTAATGACACTATTCTCTTGGCGTGCCAACAATATTTATCAATATGCAAGTAATCATCCATGTATCCAGCATATTGTATATCCATCTAGCAAACCATGAGCTCATAGTCATGTGTCAACATTTCTTGATACCATCAATAGCAACAATACTCAACCATGTGATAGCCAGGAACTATAGTAATCCTGCATCATAACTGCACCATATGAACTTTATGCATCTTTGAAGAAACAAGTGGCTCATCATCAAATAATGAAGTTGTGTACTCAAGCTTTGTACTTGTCCTTGTCCTTATGAAGATCACCATGTAAGCAACATATATGTATTGTATGCATCATCAAAAAGTCATCCCCAATCATCCATAAATCTGATCTGAATAACAACTATGTAACCCCAAGCAATACGAGTATTGTCATCATAGGCAACCTATAACCACAACATAGCATGATGTATCAAAACACTTTAGCCACATAAGTATCATCACCCTTGATAAGAATCATTCGGTACCAAAGACTTCTAAACATAATGCCAACAATGCAATATTAGAAGCTTAGCATATTCTCCCCTGAACTTGTGCCACCTGTTCACTGTCAGATCTGATCATTGCATATATCAGTAATAAATATCAAGGCATCATCATCAATCAGATATATATCAACTTTTTAACAGCTTATGAGCACCAACACATTTCCACATATCATCAGCAGATTGTAACCATCATCAAACAGAGCAGATAATTGGCTGAACCATATCAGACCCCTTTTCCTGAGTCTGTCCCACTTGTTTTTCTTCAAACCAACATATACACAACTGTGCAGCTTCGAACTTGCGTATATACACAACTTGTCTTCATGAAAATTGCATATGAGATTTAGAACACTGAATTTTCACACTTTCAGCTTCCCCTAAGTCTGTTATCTCTGTACACTGTGCTATGCCACATCTTGCTGACTGTACTTCATTCTTCCATATCTTCGAGTGTGATGATGTTTTCTCCTTTTGGTATGGTGCCCGAAATTTTCTCCTGCATACCTTTGCTATATGTCCAAACTTGTTATATGCATAACATCTTACATGTTTCATATTCCTTCTATAGCAGTCAATGGCTTTGTGACCAAACATATTGCAAGAAAAATAATATCCCTTGAAGTACCTGGAAGTTGATGATCTTTCTGTGTGACAGTTATTAGCTTGAACCATTCTATTTTTGCATCTTGTTGCAACATGTCCAAAGTTATGACATATAAAACATTCAACACTATTCATCGAAGGAAATAACCGACTATCACTTCCACAGTTAGGAGCAAAAGGTTTTCTTTGAAGACTTTCTTTCCTTGGTTGTTGATGGGGTTGACTTCTCATCGCTTTATTGAGCATTTCAGATTTTGCATTAGAGTTCCTTGCTTCACCTTATGAGCTGGATTCGCTTTCAACAGATTCATGAAAACCAAGACCAACTTTGATGGTAGGAGACCTTTGACTACTAAGAATATTATCCAAAATTTTAGTACTATCTTGAAATCGTAACAGTTTATCCTTTTCTTCTAATTTACTTTTTAAAATATTTACTTCAACCTGATATTTCTCTTCCTTTTCTAGATATTGCTTCTTCAGTCTTTCTTCCTTCTTCCACTTGTTGCCTTAATTTGAGAATCTCATTTTCTTTTTCTTCATCTGCTTGAGGGTGTTCTTCATTCTACTTATTTTCAAGATCTTCTTTTAGAGAGAGGATATTAGCTTCATAGTAACTGGATCTATCTTTAAGTCTCTTGATTGTTGTACTCTTTTCATTTATTTCATTTCTTAATGATGTCACTTCATCCTACAACTTTTGACATTGATCTTCCCTTTCCTTGTACTGCTTCCTTACTTTGTTTCCTTCCTCCAGCTGAGCTTTTAATCTGGTAACTTCTTCTTTGTAGGCACATTCCCTTTTGTCCAATAGATCTTGTTGATCTCTAGTTGTGTTTGTGAGCTTTTTAATTTTTGCCTCTATTTCTCTTTCACCAATAAGAGTAAATTCTGTTGTTTCGCTATCACTTTCATTATCTTCAAATGAACAAAGAAACGTATCACCAGAGGACAACAAATTCATACATGATAGTTCTTTTGCTTTTTCATCTTCATTTTGAGGTGATTTTGAATCTGAAAGTTGCTTCCACATAATCCCTAATCGTCTCTTCCACTGTCACAGTTTCTTTGAGATGCCTTCTTCTTTTGAAGAGATTTCTTCTTTAGCTTCTTTCCCATTGTTTCTACGGATCTCCTTCAAGCAATCAAGATTTTGCCAAAGGACCTGCTCTGATACCAATTGTGGGAAATAATACTGAGGGGGGGGGGGGTGAATCAATATTTACAAATCAATAACTCTTTCATTTCCATAATCAGATTTATATACGTTGTTTCAATGAAGGGAACTCGCGTGTGCACGCAACTATTCTTAAGGCAACCATCATATATCTAGTGAACTCATGATTCAGTTAATTCATCATATGTTGATCTTTAATCAGTGCATCAATACTTTATTAAACATTAAACAGTAACCATGTGCAGTAATAACAGAATAAACCATCACACATACGCAACACATATGAATACAAAGATTTAAGGTGGAAACCCAATGTGGGTGAAAACCACTCGCTGATGTCATCTCAGTATTCTTTTAATAATAAGAAAATCTGTTTACAATCTTATACTGATGCAGACTCATACCAGTACGCAGGCACCCACCTGCAAAATGCTACAACCTTCTCTCTTTTTCCAGTTTTTATTGGAAATGAGCTACAACCCCCTAGCTCTTGTACTAGCCAATATGTTTACTAGTACGTAGGCGCCGACCTACAGAAGGCTACGACCTTCTTTCTTCCTCGAGGGACCACATTTCATGAATTTTCAGACTGGATACTCCTGGATCACAACACCACAATCTAAAGGCCACGTTTCATCCAATTTTCATACTGGACCCATTAACAACATTGAGGCTCAAAATCATAACTTCAATACAACCATTAAATACATCTGCATCAACCAATCACTAAAACCCAATCAACCTCTAATATAACTGAAACCCAATCATCAACCTCTAATATCACTTAAACAACCATTCATTCATACTTTAATCAAATTCAACCAATCAATTGGAACTGATAGATCACTGTAACCAGTACATAGATATGAACCCAAGAACCAGTACATAGATATGAACCCAAGACACTGCATCATTATTCAGAACCAGTTGTAACCTCAAAAAGACCATGCATCAAAGTGTATACGCTACTTGGCAGAACCCAATTGCGTATATATGGTGTTATGCTCCTATACCAATAGGTGTCATATTTCATGATTAACTTGATGAGCTCTGTAATATGTTCATACATTTTCTTGTTGCAAAGGTTTCCATATTGTTAAAAAATCAAAAAATTTAAAAAATGTAAAGAGGGTATACCCTAAAAGAAAAATCAAACGGTGAAAAGAATAAAATGGTCAAAAAATGAGAAGAAATGAATCCCAAACAAAAACAGACCAAGAAAGTGTGCAAGTCTAAATGCCACTACTATTTCATTTTCTGTAATAAGCAATTGTGTGCAGCTTGTGAATCTTATGCCACAATTCATGAAGAATCAAACTGTTTAAACTTGGCTCATTCATTTTTCAATTTCATGCTATAGAGATAGAGAATAAAATCTAACCAAACTGTTTAATTTTGACAGATAAGTAGATAGGTAGAGTAAATAAAAGGAGCTCAACAGTTTAAAATGAGCCCTTGGATGTAATAAAGTTAGATTTAGATAGACTTCCATATGTAAAAGAAAAAGTGTGATAAAGGTTTGCCAATCTAAGTGCACCCTAATAAAGAAGAAAAAAATGTCAAGCTAAAGTAGATAGGGTAGGTAGATTGTGTTGCAGAATTACTTGTGATGAATCATGTATCTAAATGTGTTAACTTTTACTTTTATCACAAGTGTAAAGCAGACATTTTACTTGATGCAGTTCAAGCAAAACAAGGTTAAATAACTAACTCCCCTTCACATTTTTCCCTAATCATTCACTAATTTCCCCTAAGTATCAAGGTCTTTAAAAATCAAAAGGGCTCAGAGCATTTTTCTGACTTTTGGAGGAACCAGACCCTCGACCCAATGATTTAAAAGCTTAAGTACTTAACATCATTCATAAACCATTCATTTCATTTCGTAAAGCTTTTCTAAGTAAAATCCTATTTTACTTAGAAATAATGCATAATATCACTTGAAAACCCTTTTCTCACTTAAAGCCTAAGTTAAATAGCACTTTTTCCATTTCATTGTCATATTAACCTTTGACTTATATTATATAATTCCCGCTTAAACATTTACCCCCCCTCCCCCCGTATTATTTAAATACATAAAAAACCCCAAATTCTATATATTTCGCCCCTGGTTAATTATAACCGTAAATACAATTAAAGGAGAATTAATGAATCAATTTGTGATTCATTAAGAACCTTCCCCGCCACACGAAAAATGGGATTAATTAACCATCTGGATTAATTAATAACCACCCCCGACCAATCGCATTCACCCCGATATAGTTAATTAGTTGTTAATTGTGTCGGGCCCCGCTGCATTAAATCCCTGCCATCTCCAACGCCTGTCCGTCGTCCGATCTCTACCTTTTCATCCGACGGTCGACGGCGATATCGCGCCCCCCCCGGTGACCGCGCTTTAACTCGCGATCACCAGGCGGTTTTCTGCCCGTACCTCCGCCACGCGTCGTCCACTCCATATGTTCGCTCGCCCTCCGTCCAAAACCGCCTAGCCCCAAAAGCGGTGCGAGTGCTTACCGCTTACCACCCTCCGCTAACGACAAAATGTCACATCGCCGCTTACGTCATCCGCCCAATAAAACCAAAAAACCCCGCCAACCTCATGTTTTGTTAAATAAAAGAATAAAACTTCATTTTCATTATAATACGCTGCAACTATGTTCCCATGCAAAACATCATCCAAAGTCAATTGCTAAGCTCTCCAACCACTACCAGCTCGAATAATTCATAATAACTTGGCCCGGGACCGGTCGCCCAACCTGCCATTGCATTATTCAGTTCTTTGACACAGGTATTTATCCATTTTTCACTAAAACTCTATAATTTCGGTTTTCTACTGAAAATTCTACCTGAGAAGGACAAAATTCAAGTCTAGAGCAGTGTATATTGCCATAAACAATCCCCAAACTTGTTGTTTGGTCAACTTTCCCCCAGAAAGTCCGAATTCCATTTTGAATCCACATGAACCAAATATGGAAACCCCTGTAGCTCTAAATGTTGCGCCCCTCAACGCTCCCCACAAAGACTTAGATTATCTACCTCTGGCCGATAAAGATTTTCAGATATAAAACTTATCCGCTGATATAAATCATCTTCAAGCCTTTTGCCAAGCCAGAGACAGTTATCTAAATAAATCTGACATTTTTGGACTCTGGGAGTCTAACCTTCCGATGTATTTTTTCCTCTCAGTTCACATTTTCCTACAGATAATTCATCATTGTTGTGCTAATTATGATCCCATCCATAGAGTTGTTATGTTCCCAGTTCAAACTATCATTTTCCCCATAACTGCTAAATCCATCAATGAAATGATACAGTTCCACCCCACTCAGCCCCTTGCTCCTCTTTCCATGGGATATTTACTTGAAAAAGCATCTCAGTTGTCCAAATCAAAAGTGACTCGTATTGTTCAGATCTTCATGTCACCAAAGCACCAGCCTAAAGGTCCACCTCCCTATCTGAAAGCTTTCTTCACTAAGACTGGAAAACTTATTGTTGATATGATATCCCTGATCATGGGATTTAACTCAAGTGAATTTGTTGATGATATCACCCTAGTTTTATTATTAATATTTACTCCAGGACAACCTCCTGCTGTCAGATATGACTATGCTACTTATATTGCCAACAAAATCCATGATCAATTCCTGAATTTGGATAGGGAAGGAGTTTTCAAATACACATCTTTCATATAGCATCTTTTGTTATATCATCAGTCAAATAACTTTCGTTTCCCCATCAAGAAACTAGACACCAAAGGAAATCCAAGGTCTGTAATATTTTGGAGTTCAATCTTTCATGATACCTGTGAGTCTCCTTACACTTATAATGAGTTCATTGACTTATTTGTGCATCCAGCAACCAGTCTATTAATAGGAGTTTCCCCTCTTAGGATTTCTAGTGACATGAAAAAGATTCTTCAGTTTTCTAAGCAATACAAGATAGGTGACTAGTACTTATACAAAAATCACATAGAAATTAGGATGTATGGATGTGAACTTTGCCCTTTTAAATTACCCAAATATGTTCCCATGAGATTATTTGCACTAAAATATTTCAGACAGATCATAAATGTAAATTTAGTCCATTTTTGTACTGCCAAGAAGAAGACTAGCTAAGAATTAAGAACCAGCTAGGCCCTTTTGTCATCAATTCTAGGGATGCATGGCAAGAAGCTGAAAGGATTTTAGAAGACCACTTTAGATTACGAAAGAGTTTTTGGTGGGTGCCATATGACCCCAACAGTGTTATATGTGACAGAAGGACAAAAAACAGGTTATCCCCATATATCCACCATAGGATCCCAGAAATTGAGCAGTTTGCAAACTTGGATGAATGGGTAGAAGGGACCCTTATAGAAGAGGTTATTGAGCAGGAAAACTGGAAAATACAATGAGAGATCTTGAGAAAACTCTTGACCTGGATTCTTTTGAACATGTACCATTCAAGCTGCCTCAAAAATCAGCAGGTAGTTCATCCATCGCTGGAACTTCTCAATAGCCTCCACCAGAAGTCAACGTACCAGCCACAGGCAAACCTAAAGGGAAGGAAGTAGAGACTACAGAACAGCCCACAATGACAGATCAGCCTGGAAAATCCAAAAAACAGGGTCAAGTGCCAACTCCTCTAGCTCAAATACATGTAGCAGAAAACCCAGCCTTACAAACTCCTCTAAATGAGGAAAGAGGCAAAAAGAGGGACAGGGAAACCACTACCCCTGCCAGTGAACCCATGGAACAACCTGGTACTAAAAGACAAAGACTGAACCCTCCTTCAGAAGAGGAAATGATGGGAGAGACTATAGACAGCCACAGAGAAGAAAGAGCGGTGAGCCAGCAAACTTCTCCATTGGGAGAAACATCTCTTAACTCGGCAAGAGCTAGAAAGGCAACAAAGTTCAGAAGTTTCATCTCCCAGACCTCCAGGAAAAGAGGCCTCAGATATAAAAAAAAACCTTCACAGAAATAAAGGCTAGAAATGATCCTATCAGACTTCAAATTTACAATCAGTACTTGAAAATGGCCCCCACAAACCAGCAGAGATTGATCTCAGCCTATGACATCAAAGAGGGCAAAATGATAATGAGTTACTTCAAGCCAAGGTTGCAACAACCACAGTCAGCAACAGATTACATCAGAACAAATTTGGAAGTCTTAGCCAAAGATATTCATCCTATGGACCAAATTGAACTTCACAAGCAAACTAGGGAAATGGTCTATTCCACACTGGCTGACAAAGCAATGATGGCCCACAAGCTACAAAATTCCTTGGATAATACAACTGCTCAACTTCACTTGGAAAAAGCCTCCTCCCTAGCTAAGGATAACAGAGTAAAATCATTAGAATAAATCATCATTGGATTGGGACATGATCCCAAAGATGTGAAAGGTGTAGAAGCACTAATTAAGAAAAAAGAAGAAGACATTGCTGCCTTGAGGAAGCAGCTAAAGCTGCCTCCTTCAAGGCATCCACAGACTGCTGAGGTTATCAAACAAAAATCTGAAGAAGAAATGATGGACCTACTCTTGAAACTCAATGAAAGATTGAATGATACGGAGCAAGCATTGGAAAAAGCGCTGAAGGAAAAGCAGGGAGAGTCGACCTCTCAGCCTCCTAATGTAATCCCCATAGTCTCAACATCAGCCCCTTCTACACTTGGAACAACATTAGCTCCAAACGTCCCAGCAGCCACAACAGAGGTGGTCACAGAAACATCAACAACAGCAACAACGACAGGTAGCAGTATTAATATGAGCACTAAAAAAATGATAAAGGCCATGGAAGAAATGAAATTACAAGTTACAGAATTAAAACAAGTAAAAGAGCAATTGGCTAAGGCAGAAAAAAAAAATAAAAAAATAATAAAATAATAATAAAAAAATTATGATATTTCCAAAATAAGTGTTGTGGAAAAGACAAGGGAGATTAAAGCCTTAGAAAGTAAAGTTAAAACATTAGAACAAGAGCTCACTTTTGACAAGCCCCTGGCAGAGATCAAGAAAATCCTTTGGGCCAACATCATTCAATCTATAAATGATGTGTGGCCATCTATCCAAGTGATTTATGAATAGATTGATTTAGTGAAAGCAACACATGGAGAAATTCAAAGGACAAGAGCTTTGTTAGGACAGATGCCTGAACAAGCCAACAGGCTTATACATCTTTTGAATAATAGAACTAAGGAACAATTGGAAAAACTTGGCATCCTAGACAGAACAGACACCATTCTGGAAATCAAAAGGGTGCTAACCAAGAAGACTTTAATGTAGAACCTAGAAAGAAGATGCCAAGATATGCAGGTGGAATTTAATTTTTTTATGAAGTTCACAGTTTTGCAGAATAAAGGGCTACCAAGTCCTTTGGTCATCAATGACAGGTTAATGAAGCACATAGATTATGTAGACAAATTGAATAAGTATGCTGGCAGTCAAGCAAGTTCATCAACAAGTGCATCAGGAATAAAAGCACTCCCCATAGGCCGAGTTCTCTATGACAGCTTGGAGAACTTTTTCTGTATTGAGCATGAGGTAAAACACTTGTTCCAAATCTAGCCTAATTTTTTCAGATATACAGAGACTGATGAAACTCTGAGGAAACTTCAAAAACACAGATTGCTAGAGCCAAAATGGTGGGAAGATATGTTGGAAATTTTGTAAATTTACTTTTGGTAAAATGTAAATTTTGGGCTTTTACCATAGCAAGATGAACAAAGATGAAAAGGGGTCAAACAGGTCGAAGTGTATCAGAACAAGTGAAAAGTATTGGTCAAAACAGGGCAGCCAGCACAGAGTTACTAAAGAGGACAGCAGCAAGCCAAATAAAAGGGCCTGCCTCCAGCACATTCAGCAAGAATAGGAACAGCACAACAACAGTTCACTTTCCTCCTATCTTCGAGACTAGTTGTTTCTATTTTTCTGTAAAAATAATTAGTCATCACTAGAATATATCACTCTATTATGAGATATTTTTTGTAAATATTTTTTGTATAAATATCCCCTCAAATGGAGTATTGAGGGTGGATTCGTAGACATTGCTGTAAGATTGACTATTTTGGAATAAAGTGCTGATTGGACTAAATTTTGTATGGCTTACTGGATCAAGAATTGAAGCAAAGGACTTTTCACAGATTTCTTGAAGCAAACACTGGATCAATAAGTCCTCTATACCTTCTGTTTTAATGTTTTCCTTGTTTATTATATCATCTATGTTTCACATCTGAATGATAAACAAAAAAGAATAATTCAAAATATGCTTGATTGCACTCTGTTTTCAATTGTTATTATTCTCCATGTTTTCTTCTGAATTGGTATAAACAGTGAAATCTTGATTGCTCCCATTTTCTAGTTCTTTCATTTTGATTATTTATTAAAGAATTTTTAACCGCTCTTTAGTGGTAATCATTCACGTTCCCTCTTTAAATGTGCTGAAGGATCCTTAACTGCCCTTCACCCATTTTAAACCCATTCCATTTATCTCAAGTTGCCATTTGTTCCCTGTTTGACCATCTTGCCCTGTGAAACCATCTTTTGTTAAGAAACTAAGTCCAATTAAGCCATCCTCTTTGACTCCATTAGCCCAATAGCCTGAACTACTCAGTTTTACCCCTCTGTTATTGAATCTCACCACCCAAATTCAAACAAAACTCCTAAACTGCACAATTAGCCTAATATCTTTCAAAACCAAGCTAAATCATAAAGAGAGAGCCCTCTCTGAGTACAAATTGGCTAGAATCTGTACTTAAAAGTTGGTTTGTGGTTACCTCGGACCCCTTTCCTCTTCCAACAACTTCAAGGAAAATCTTAGTGATAACATATGCTACTTCCATTAATCAAACCTACGTATACCTTCAAAACTACTATAAACATAAACTTTTGAATCAAGTTTGTACCAACCAACAATAGACTGAATATCTACTGTCAACTTACATACCTTTATTCAGGCAGCGATAGTGATCACTTCTTCTCACTTATACAATCAATCAATCAAATACCAGCCTCCTTATGCATTCAGTTCTACATTCAGATCTAAGAAGGCTTCATTGACACATAGCAGTAAGACAACAACATTGATCTGATAGATCAGTCATCCCTGAACATAAAGATTTTCTTTTGCATACGCTACTAGGAATAGCCGACCTAGCCTGCATACGCACCTTTGCCAAAGTGAACCAACGTATAGATATGCAAATACTTACTTATAACTTTGCTGCAATTTCCAACTTCAGACATACTTAGATCATCACATATAAAAGATAAAACATGTGTTAGCAATCAGATCTAGCCCATCCATTATCAGATCACATAATGATAAGTCATTATGATCCCGGTCCATCATTAGATCTCATCCATCATCACTGAAGCAAATCACAATCAATCAATCTGAACATTCAAAACACTGTCACCAAAATGCAGTCACCAGAACACAAAGCAGAACTCAGAACTCTGCAACAACAACCAAATCCAACTGCAACTTCAAATATCATACTTCATAATGTATACCCTACTTGGATGTGAACCAGCGTGTATACGTGTTTTTACCAAAGCGAAACAACGTACATATCTGCAAATACTAACTTAAAACATCACAGCTATTCCAGACTTTAGTTATACCCAGATCATAACGTTTACAGAATAAAACATGCGTCAGTATTCAGATCTAGAATATCCATGATCAAATCACATAATGATACTTCATTTCAGGCCTTATGATCTCGATCCATCATCCATCATCAACCACATAGGTGCATCCTTAGTTCAAATCAAGCAAAGCATCAGAAACCCATAACCTGCATATTTGATCTAACACTTCATAAGATATTCAATACTTGCACCACCTGGCCTAATGATCTTCTCCTCCTTATATAGTTTTAGGCCTTTCTCAATACTTTGGACCAAAACCACTTAGGACCAATACCTTGGACCAAATACCTAGGGTCAATACTTCAGACCAAATACCTTAGACCAAGTACCTTGGATCAATACCTTGGACCAAAATACCTTGGACTAAATACCTCGGACCAAAACCTTGGTTTTCTAACATGTATGCGCTTTTCTTTTTGTGAAAGTGTGTGTATACGTATACACTCCTTTTGTTCTGTTAACCCGCGTGTATACACTACGTGGACAAGGTGAACCTGCATATACTTCTTAAACGACTCTCTTTCTTCAATCTCTAGAGCCTGATCTGTAATCCTTTGTTGTTAACCTGCTGCACTATGAACTGTCATCTGAGTGAATTGCCATTGTTCATTACTTTTGAACTAATTCCTTTGAATTGCCCTGCATTTTGTCACATCTGTAAACACAACTGCCATGCATTCTGTTACATCTGATATCTCTTTTGTAAATTCATCTACTTACCATATACAAGTGAGTTGTTCTGTTACAAATGGGTTGCCATCAACTACAACACATGCATCATAATGCCAACAATTGGTCCAAAAATAATTCTGTTATTTTATGTGTGCTAGTATTTCTTCTGCAGTTTATTTGTGTAGGCTGCAGTATGATTGATTCAATATTTGTTGTAGCACATAGTAAATAAATTGTTAAAATTAATTTAACAATTAGGATAATTATTTCTAGTTACTGCAGTAGGAATCAGATTTCCGATTTTTCACATGGTATCAGAGCACAGATGATCATCCTGAGTGCTTAGTAATGAAGAGGGAGTTTCATTGTACATCAAGGGACAGGAATTCAAAACCCCAGAGGCAGCACAGTCACCTTGGCCAAGAGGTCGAATTCTTGAGGAGAAATCATTTTTTCTAAGAGGGACAAAAAAATTTGATCTCTCCAAATCGAGGGTTTGCAGAGGCAGAGGAAGAAACCTGTATTTTTTACATAGCAGATCTTTTGTTGGACACAGTGGTTTTGCGGCAGTTGCTAGAGAAGAACTAGTGTCGCGAAGAAGAAGAGCACACACTGAGAGGGAAAATTTTTCTCAGGGAATTTCTAGTCTCTAAGTTGGAATTGACAACTTTGAACTTAGAGATGACTTCAACTTTTGATTTGCCCACTTTAATCCCATCTCCTAAGATGTGATGTCCTAAAACAATACCTTCTGTAAACATCATAAAGCATTTTTCATGGCTTAGTGAAAGGTTTGTTTCTTTACATATTTTAAGGGCTTTTTCCAAATTTTCCAAAGCTTCTTCAAATGTATTACCATAGACTGTAAAATCATCCATATATGCCTCTACACAATCATGTATTAGATCAGAAAAAATTCCTAGTACTGCTCTTTGGAATGTCGCTGGTGCATTACATAACCCAAAAGGAAACACTCGGTAGGAAAAAGTTCCCCATGGACAAGTAAATATGGTTTTATCCTGATCCTCAGGTGCTACCTGAATTTGATTATAACCACTAAAACCATCCAAGAATGAGAAATGCTTTTTACCTGCTAATGTATCTAATACTTGATCTATAAAGGGCAAAGGAAAGTGATCTTTCAAGGTTGCTTTATTCAATTCTCAGTAATCAATGTGCATCCTCTATTTACCATTCTTTTTAGGCACAATTACCAAAGGAGAAACCCATTGGCCATCTAAGATTGGGTAAATGAAGTTTACATTGAGTAATTTTTGGAGCTCTTCTTTTACAATCTCCCTAAGATTTGGATTCATTCTTCTTTAAGGTTGTCTAATTGGTCTATTGTTTTCCTCAATATAGATATGATGGATACAAGTCTTAGGATCAATACCTTTCATGTCAGTATACTCCCATGCAAATGCAACAGAACGTTTTTGTAATACTTTTGTTAGCTCTTCTTGTTGTAGTTTCTCCAAGTTTTTGTTTATGTTCAATGTTCTACTTGGAAAAATTTCAATTGTAGAGCTACCAAACTCTTCCATAGAATAGAGAGACATCTGCCTAGATGACAAGTATTCAACATTAGATTTTTCCTGGAATTGTGCATGATCATATTCTGAAGATGTTTCAAAATTTTCCAATGTGTTCAAAATTTGACTATCTTCACTAATTTCTGATATAGTAAAGATAGGCTGAATAACATCTTCATCATCGATCCATTCCTTGTCATCTATTTCTGTGATTTCTTTTGCTGGAGGATACAAAGTAAATTTCTTTGTTGAATTACCATCATAAATGTACATGTCACCAGATCTACAACTAATAAAAGCATCCACTGTGGCTAGCCAAGTTCTTCCAAAAATGAATGGGTGTCCTCCTAGATTATTCTTGGGAGTTAAAATCATGAAATCAACAGGATATTCCCAAGAATCTGAGACTGAAATGTCTTCTAGCACACCATTTGGTTTGATTACTGATCTATCTGCAAGTTGCAGTAAGGTAGGTGTGTAAAGAAGGTTAGGAATTTTAAGTTGCTCCATAGTTTGCCTACTCATAATGTTTATTGTTGCCCCTACGTCAGTCAATGTGTTTGGAATTTCAATCTCATTTATGTGTGTCTTGACAATTGGACTTCCTGGATCCACATATTTTTGCATGGCAATCTTTCCCATCATGATATCTGCTATCTTTCCTACCAGGTGAATTCTTTTTGTTTCTCTTGGTTTTCTTCCTGGTCTTTTGATGCTCAACTCCTTTATTGTCTTAGCTAGAATTGGAATTTCCTTAATGGCTTGTAACAAAGGAATCTTGATACAAACATTCTTCAATTCATCTAGGAAGTCATAATTGGGCAACAAGATCTGTTGTTCTACTCCTCTATCAATTTGTAATCTCTCAGGAAAAGGAAGTGTAGAAGTAGATGTTGGTTGCTCAATTATAGGAGTTGTGTTTATTGACTCTTTTTGTTTTTTTTTTGAATGTCTTAGTTTTGGAGGGATGTTCTCTCAAAACTTTTGTTGACTTTTAGAGAATCCTCCTCAAAAGCATATTGTTCTTGAATGACTACAAAATGTTTTTCCTTTTCTAATATCCTACCAGATCTGAGTTGAACATCATTAAGATCTAGAGGGTCAATCATATAAGTAGGAAATTGTTGTCCCTCTACCATGTAAGCATTCTGAGGGTTTTTGTTATTTGGGTTTGGCAATGGTTGGGCTAGTAATTGATTTGGTTTTTGTTGAAATGGAAGTAAGAGTTGAGGATTTTGACTTTGTTGTGGAGCTTGTTGTGGAAATGGCAATGAAAGGTGAAGGCTTTGATTTGGAAGTTGTGGTTGTTGATTTTGCTGCTGATTTTGTGGGGGGGAGGATAACTCTGATAAGATGGAGGATATTGATAATATTGAGCAAATCTCCCAGAAGGATTTTGTATCCCTTGTGCCCATTGTTGAGATTGATACTAAGATTGAGGTTGAAGCCAAGGTTGCTGCCAAGAATTCCAGTTTGGTGGGGGCTGAAAGTTCATTGGATTATTAAATCCTTGATTTTGTGGCCCTTGCCAAGGTCTTCTTGCAACAAAACAAAGAGGTTCTACAAGATTTGGGACTGTTTCCTCTTTAAAGACAGCGTTAAGACCTAGGATTGAAGGACAACCATTGGTCTCATGACTTTCTAAACAAATCATAGAAGTTTCTACAATTTTTGCAGCTAAAGGGCATTCCCTTAAAACATGTTTCTTTTTGCATTTTGGACAAAATATAGCTAAAGCATCAGCCTCTGTTTTCTGTTTGTTTTGGATTTTGAGGGTGTCTAGCTACTCACTAAGGCTCCCTAAAATATCAATTTTAAACTCATCAAGCATATTGCCAATTTCTGCTCTACTTACAGATCCAACTGCAGATTTCTTTGATCTAACAAGAGAAGGATCTCTTGGTCCTTTCCCAGTTTTAGATTTCCCTCTTAAGAGATGGACACATAGTTTTGCTATGTCACTCAATGGAAGTTGAGAGATATCTCCTTTCCCCATCATGTTAAGAATATCTATCCATTCATCTCTAATGGCCTTTAACAAAAGAGATTTCAAGGTTTCCTAATTTAAATTGCTCATTTTTGCTCTTTTCAAATTGTAATTGAATATTTCAAGCAAATCTTCTAAGTTTTCATCTTCCTTTTGCATCATTTTGAACACTTCATCCTTATGATTAGTAGGCATACAATAATCCAAGTATCTATCCAAAAATGCCTATTTCATGTTATTCCAAGTTCTAATGGATTGAGTGACTAACCCCATAAACCATTTCAAAGCAACCCTTTTTAGTGTTGAAGGGAACAATTTGAGTTTTTGAGAGTCTTCTAGATAGTCATAGGTTCTGCATAAGACTTCAAACTCAAACAAAAATGTTTCAAGATCCTCACTTCTCAACCCATAAAAGTTTGGGAGGACAGATGGTGAAATGTTTTTCATTGTTGTATGTGTTTCCTCATCTACTATAGGGAATCCAAATTAGTTATCTCCTTCTCTATTTCCTTTGCCTCCTCCATTATTACCTCTACCTCCTCCATTGTTTCCTCTACCTCTCCCTCTCCTCCAAATAGTGAAAATTCTCCATCTTGTTCTTCTTCTGCCATTATAGTTTCCTCAGAGTCCTCTGGTTCTTCTATTAATGGATGATGAGAGAGAGTTTCTACTTCTTCTTCTTCACTAGGTATTCCTACTTCCTCAACTACAATAGGCTCCCCTGTAGAGGTGAAAAAGGTCTTCTCTCCTAAATGTGTTTTAGGAGATGAAGTGGTAGAATCTTCTAACTGAGTTGCTTCCCCTTGAATTCCAAAAATCCTAAGGCTGGGAGTATGAGTCTGGGATGGAGGTGTGTCCTTTCTAACTCTTGGTGGAATAGTTGGAGTTGCGAAAATTGAACCTCTGCCCCTAGCTATAAATCTACCCTTAGAATCTCTTTCTCTATGCAGGTCATTGTTTTGTTTTGTTGTTTTTATTGTGTTTTTTTTTTGTTATGAATGTAAAAAAGAAGGCTACCTAGTTACACTTCCCCGATAACGGCGCCAAAATGTTCAGTCAATTTAGTGTCCTAAATTGCTACATAAATTATCATTCCGGGTATCGTAAACTGAAGTGTAGTGCACTATATGTGCTATATGACCCTTTCTTACCTCACTATTTTTGAGTTTATGTTTGTTTTAGGGGTTTCGCTCTTTTGTTTTCTAATTTTCTACAATGTAATCTACAAAATCTTAATATACTGCTACTAAGAGTCTAGAAAAATAAAATGAGAGCTAAAAGTGCTTTTAGGCCAAATTTGGAAGTAAAGTTTTTAAACAAGAAAATGAAAACAAAGCTTCTCTTCTTGTTATTATGATTGTTTCCAAAACATGAACTGAAAGGACTTAAAACTACTATCTACTCAATTATAAAACCAAAGCTTAAATGAGAAAATGAGATTGCGGCTATCTATGATAAATTAAAAATGAAATACTGGAAATAAGGTTACCTCTACTGTCTAATCTATTGCAGAAGCAAAACCTAATGATCTACTGAAGATGAAATTGCAGCTGAATTAAGTGAAAAACTAAGAATGTTGCAACTATAAAATCAAGGCTAAATGTAGTATTCTTGTCACTTTGCTACACAAATGAGGGAGAACTACCTCCTTATGATAGCAATTGGAGAGATTTCATTCTTCATCATTATAAGAAAAGTAAACACGAAAATGCAAAGAAAGACTCGTTCATAAATAAAACATCTCGCCACTTAGTTTTAGGATTAACCATCAACTGAAAGAGCTTTTGGAAATATTCATTTATATCATGAGTTACTAAACTAATAAGAAAATGGCATTGAACTGTTTAACTCAAAAACTAATGAACAACAATTGTAATGAAAGACTCATTTAAAAATGTAACATTTCACTACTTAGTTTTAGGATTAACCATCAACTGAAAGAGTTTTTGGAAATATTCATTTTTACCATGAGTTGCTAAACTAATAAGAAAATGGGACTGAACTGCTTAATTCAAAATCTAGAAACTAATGAACAACAGATGAAATAAATCTATTTATGCTACTGACATTAACTTAAAGCTACAATTAAAAGACTAGAAAGCAATGAAAACCAAAGAACTATTCTACACTTAAATGAACGACTCATAGTTAGTAAAAATATGACACAATGTGACATTATACATAGAGTTAGAAAACGATTATGAACATAATAGAAGGAACACAATGAATTTACAATTAAACTAGGAAAAACAAACAGAAATAAAATGTACCCTTGACCACGCAAGGGCCCTCTTCAAGGTCTTGGATTATCAACACGGAATCAACATTTCACAAGCGCTTCAGGCATCCATTGAAAACTGAGTTTTTTATATTAAAACAAAGCACTGAGTTTTAACACTACAAAGCGGAAATCTGCAATATTACATAAGCAAAAACTTGAACTTGTTTTGCGTTTTAAACGTTGGTATTTATAGGAAAAAATACAACTGTTTTGAAGAGAGAATTCAGCTACAGCAAAACACGTAGACAGGTAATGTATGCAGAATTTTTGTCTTCAGTTGCCTTGAAACATAAATCTTCTAATAGTAGTTGTTGGATTCTGTTTATGTAGGTGGCAGATGAAGTCCTGAGCTTTAGGAGATTACCTCAGATCCATCACTGAGAATCGTGTGAAAAACAAAGTCCTTCTTGCCATAGGTTTCTATAGTTGACTTCCCTTTGACCGAAGTCCTCCTCATCGATCTAGACCAAATGGATAGGATACAATCCATGCTTTGACGTTTTCTAAGCTACCCATGTGGTCCTTTTCCTCTCTTGACACTTGTAACCTACAAAAGCATGGAGATGGCTGCGGAACAACAGGTTAGCTGCGAAATGTGGCTGCGTTCCATAGCTAAAAGACAAAAACCTATTCAAATAAAAAACATAACAATATAACTTGTAAATCACTGAAATATACTCCTTGAGGCAATGTGTAATGTCTTTTGATGACTAAGGATGCATTTTTCATGGAAAAGCAAAGGACGAAGGATGAGAAAGTTGCTTAAGAGAGAGGCAGTTTTGGAACTCAACAAAGGCCAACGCAGTGATTGAGGAGGCTACGCAGAGCCAACAAGAGCCACGCAGAGACAACTAGAGATTGCACAAAGGCTAGCAGGGCCTGCATGGGTGATGCAGAAGGCTAGAGAGCTGACACAGAGAGGCAGAGGGCTGACGCAGGGGGTTCCAAAGCTATGCAGAGGCTAGCAAGGCTGACGCAGGGCCTTGGAGAAGCACTGAAAGGATTTTCATGGGGCAGACTAGTGCTAGAAAGTTGAATATCTGCTTTCGAGAAGAGGTATTACTACTAGATAGAAATCTCTGTTGGGTGAGCCAATTCAGCACCCTAGTTGTACTCAATAAAGCTGCTTAAAAATAAAACCCTCAGAACTGTTAAATCGGTTTTCCCAAGTTGGGTTTTTCCGTAGACGATTGTCCAAAAATAATGGTGCCCCTTGCGTTTGTCTATTATTTCAGTTGATGATCCATATATGAGTTGAGACTGCATTTGTGTTTATTTTCAGTATTTATATGGTTAAACAACTTGTTAAGGAATAAACAAGTAGGTGAAATAAACCAAATAATGTAGGAAGAATTTTTGATGTGTTAGATTCAGAAAAATCAACAACTCCTTGATGTTGATCAAAGACACCATTGTTTAAGGAATCCTAAAAGTCGTCATTCTAGGGCATCTTTGAAGTCTTCTTGAAGGTCTTGAAAACATCAAGATTGGAACCACCATCAAAAAGGAGAACTCTTGGTTGACAAGTAAGTGTTATATTGTCTTCTATGTCTCAATTTTCAGATCATATGGCTACATTTTGCAAGGAAAGCAACAAGCTCATTGGATCAGCAAACTTCCTAGCATGGAAGAAGAGGATTGACTTGGTACTCACAAAAAATGAAGTCATGGAATATGTCCTTGGTGAAGTAGTTGTACCATACAAAGAGAAGACTCAAGAGTTAGCAAAAAAAAAGAAGGGAGAAGTAAGGGCACAAAGAATCATTGTTGAATCTATAAAAGATCATTTTGTTCCCTTTGTTGTTGATTTCAAAACATCCAAGGCTATGTATGATAAGTTGGTAAAGTTGTACTCTATAAGTACATTAGGCCAGAAAATATCGTTGAGGAATCAACTATATAGAATAAGGAGATCAAAGGATAAAGACATGGCCGCTTAACTTATGAAGATCTCACAAATAAGGGATCAATTGCAAGGGCTTGGAGAGACTGTTTCCGATTCTAAAATGACCATTTGTGTATTAAATTCTTTGCAACCTTATTAAATGTATCTTGCAGGAATCTGGGATCAAGGCAAAGGATGACACCAAATCAAATGAAAAGTCTCAAGCCTTTATTGCAAGGTCCAAGAAGTTGAAGAAAGGGAAGTTTGGAAAGTCCAAAAGAAAGACAGATATGTCCAAGATTCAATGCTTTGGATGCAATGAGTATGGACACTTTAAGAGGGATTGTCCAAACAAGAAAAATAACAAAAGAAAGGAAAGAAGTGAAGCCCATATAGCTGAAGAAAAGGGAGAACCTAAGAAGAAGTCGAAAGGAGAAGATCCCAAGGATCTTTACTATTGAAGGAAGCTCCATCTACATCAGGTTCTTTATGAAATTTGTCTTTCTTTTATTAAGTAGAAAGTAGAGTAGCATGCATTATTGCATTCTCTAGAAGAAGTCTTGATTTTTGTAAAAGCATGGCATCATAGATAGAAGCATATGATAGTAGAGAAATTAGAATCTACTCAATTAATTGCTTTGGGAAAGATCATCTAGTTTAAAAGGAATGAGAAGCATATTATTTTTTATCCAAACATTTTCTAACATCATGTTAGAGGTAGTCATTTTTCAAAGAGGGATCATCAAGATCCTATAAGAACCATCATTTTGGAAGGTTCTTGGAAAAAGCATTATGAAATGACTAGTATATATTCCATCTAGTATGGAAACAATACTTCTGAAGGATGAAGGAATGCAGATGGTTGAGTTGCAGTGTGAAGGGCATAATGAAAGTCTTTCTACTCCTAGGAAAAGGAACCTATCTTCGACAGGTATAAGAAGCAGCCTCGTTCAAGAAAGGATGGCTAGATGATTGTATGGAAGCAAAGGTATGCATATTTTAAGAAACTCTTCTCTAGGGTAGGGTTCATATCTACAAGAATCTCGCATAAATAGTTCGTTATAAAAGTATGCTTGGTAAGTCTTCCATATGGTTACATGATGCTTGAAAGAGAAATTTGACATGCTTTGCCATAACTAGAGATCAATACTCTCAAACAAGATTGCATGGCATAAATATAACAATATTGATCAACATCAAGTATAGTCTCTGAAAGAAAGAAAGGGAGTTAACAATGACAACTCCAAGGAATATTTTGTAGCTTACAAATCAATTTGATCCATGGGCACCTTGATTGAAATGGATGCATGGAGAAGGATTCTTGTACAATGTGGAGATGGATCATACGAAAGGATGTTGATCTCAAAGGGTACAAATAAGCAAATACTTTGATGAAAGGGCCATCATGATAAGGTAATTATGATATTTAATATTTTGGTTATCTGATTGACATATTGTTTTGCTACTTGGAAGGATGTTGCAGAAATACATAATGACAGTTGAGGCAAGTTCAATTGTTGGTGTTAAAACTCGATTCAAAGAACATATGGATTGAGTGACTATTTTTGGTAATCCTTAAAGGATTGTGAACTCAAGATGTTTATATCATCATCTTGGAATTGAAAGGTAGCAGTGTAAGAAGATAACCTAATGTTCATGTTCCTACATCAACAAAGATCACTTTCATGTTTAGAGGGAGCTATGACTAGCTTGAAGTTTGATAAGGCTCAATATAATGCCTTCATTGATGATGACTAGAGGAAAGTGATACGCAAGATTGATGGCATGAATCTTGTCACAAGATTGAAGGGAGAAGATGACTCTACAACATTCAGGAAGAAAGAAAGCTCAATATGATGAGATACAAAGGAAAGAAGGAACCATGTAGCTATCTCCATGAAGAACTGGTAGCTGATACACTTATGAAAACAAGCTAGAGAGCTTGTGGTTATGACTTCCCAATTGAAAGGAAGTGAAAGAATCTCCTCTATGCTTTAGAGGGAGTATGAAGTCTCCTTAATATTTGTGAAGGAGCAAGGATCTATTCCCTAAATCAAGTGGGAATAGGGATCTCCTCTCTGGTTGAGAGGGAGTGATGATAAACATCACATTTGTATTCTCTTCTTCATGTGTCATGCACTAGGCCAAGACTAACAACTGTACGTCTAAGTGAAGGCCATGGAGAAAGAATGGTGGATGGAGGATTGGATAAGCATTTGTGATTTCCTTGAGGATAGAAAATCCAAGATAGGAAGTGGACCGACACTCTTTGAGGATTGGACAGGTATCCAAGACAAGAGTGGTCGAAGAGGACCGATATTCTTTGAGGATTGGGAATCCAAGATAAGAATAGTCCTAAAAGGACATACCTAGTGAACATCCAGATGGGGTATGTACCTTGAAGAGGTAGTGTGGTATCTCATGTAAAGCCTCCTAGCATTATGCTCTTGTATAAGAAAGAACTTGTCAAGTTAAGGCCTTACTATGTTGACAATGTTGGTCATGATGTTGATGCTTAAAAGATGGCTTACCAATCTGAATCTCCTTATGAGAACTCTTCAGTTTGAAAATATCCTTGTATTGGGTGTACAATTATGAATACCTCCCTAGTTGAGAGGGAGTGTTGGAAAATATAACTAATTTTTGTCTTCATAATTGTCCATGTACTCCAATCACTATGTATATCTTACGCTACAAGAAAAAGAAGAAGAAAGAAAAATATTATTTTTGAGCATGGGTTTCATGCTTCATTTTGATGGTCATCTAGGTCAAGCATGTTCTTCATGCTTCTAGGGTTTGTCATGTCAAAATAATATTTGTCTTGAGTCAAAAGAGTCTTTATCATTTGTATAAGACCCTATTAGGAAAGTTGTAACATGAAAAAGGTATTAAGCATGGGTTTCATGCTTCATTTTGATGGTCATCTAGGTCAAGCATGTTCTTCATGCTTCTAGGGTTTTTCATGTCAAAAGAATATTTGTCTCGAGTCAAAAGAGTCTTTATCATTTGTATAGGACCCTATTGGGAAAGTTGTAACATGAAAAAGGTATTAATTATGAGTCTAGAAAGTCCTACAAGCCTCCTAGCACAAGTCAGCCTTGCCAGCAAGAAGTCGGCCTACAGAAGGGTATTCAACCTCATGGAAAGCCTATAAATAGAAGTAGATTCGACCTCATTTGCACACCAATTCAATCTCTCAAGAAGAAGTTCGATCTGAAGCTGGGAAGATTAAGGAAGCAAAATCGAAGGTCAAGGAAGTAAGGAGAATTCAAGAAAAAAAAGGAAAATTTGTTTCTGGGCCTTATTCTCACATGTGTGAAAAGAACTAGGGTTTTCGCAGCAACTACAGGGCTGAAAATTGCAGGTCAAAGTTGCAAGTTCGAAGTTGGGGGTCAAAGTTGAAGTTGGAAGTTGGTTGAAGGAGAATTGACCCTTGTTGACTTGGTTAATATCTAACCTAATTGGAAGAGCTTCTTGGACGGTTGACTTGGTGCTTGGAGGAGGACTTGGTTTTGGGTTTTGGTTTTCTCATTTGAAGCAGATTCTATAAGAAGAGAAGAGATTCCTTCTGGGTTTTCCCCTTAAGAGGGTTTTGCCCTAGCTTGGAGACTAATACTTGTGTCCATTGTCTTTATTGCTTTTGCTCTTGATAATTGTTTGATGAAAAGATGTAATAAAGAAACAAAAAAAGACAAATAAAGTTCACAAGAAATTATTAAGATTAAGAAGAAATTAAATTAATAGTTGCCCCACTGCATTCTCCAACACTAGCCCTCTCGGCCCTCCTATCCAAGCCACTGATCTGAGGCTTACTCTGCCCTTCCATAGATCTGAGGCCTACTTGGCCCTTCCACAGATCTAAGGCCTACTCAGCCCTTCCATAGATTTGAGGCCTACCACGAGCCCTACAGGCCAAACTTGACTCTCTCAACCCTACTGACCCTTCTTGCAGTCTCAACCCTCCTAGCCTTGTTGGTCCTCTAGGCTCTCTTGGAATCCACAAGAACATTTTACTCACCGTTGTACTTATACTTTTTCAATGGATGCAATACCATGGGTCATTAGAATACCATGGGTCTATTGGTGCAAAGCCCCATCACTTAGCCCACTTGTCCCACATGTCAGAATACTCCCAATGCTACCCAAAACATAAACAAGAATAAACTCGAGTAGGTCTAAAGATCAAAACGGGGAGTTTGAGATAAAAAAGTTTTGTTTTCGCTCAAATTGTACACCAAATTGCAACAATGCTCAGGGTAGGGGTTGTCACTCTGATCGCTACCCTCTCCGTTTAATTTGTCTCCTAACTGCAGACTAAGGGGGGTAATCCCTATGGATAAGATGAAGAACATCTTGTTGGGAGCCACCAAGTCAAGGAGACACAACTAAATGGCCTAGCAACTTGGATGGAATTAAGAGGCAAGTATGATTATCAAGCACACATTGATTAAATTCCTCAAGATTTTAAGTTAGAGACCAGTGCCTTAGGAGATTAATTACTTGCTTAATTAGAATTAGATTCCAAGTTACTAGATGAACAGTTGTTGCAATATGCAAATTCTATCCTATATGAAGTGCAAGACCTAGATCTATGTGAGATGTAAGCTCTTGGTTACTTTTAATTATATGCCTAATCTAGATTTATCCTTCTTCTCAATTATTTTGGAACTAGTCTCAAACGCAAGTTGTAGAGAGAAGTCTAAAGGAAGGAGGCTAAGGCCTCATTAACGATACCTCCTGTGGAGTTCTAACCACCTAGGTGTCTCCATTCCTACAAGGGTTGCCCGCAAGAGAATTGTAAGGTCACCTATGTTAACTGCGAATGAAGGTCTAGAGTCCTCAAATTGTTTGAAAAAGGTGATCCTATCTTCTTACAACCAAGCTTATGCTTGGAGGTGAATTTTAGTCCTAGTATGAGCATGCAAGATATGAGTGAATGCTTCAAGGATATTATTAAATGAAACAAGTACTTCAATAAGAAAAATTATTTAAGATCCAAACACTTACAATGATATTCAATATAAGAGCAATTAGATGAAGCACTTAGTAAGAAATTGAAAGACTATCTCAATGAAACAAGAGAGACAATTCCAATGAAACACAATTAGACATTCTAATTACTTCGATTTTTCTTATGATGATATTACATATGTTACTTAAGCGCTGCTAAATAAAAAATCAGCGAAATTTATCTTGCAAATAACAGAGCACTGCCAAATTAGAAATCAGCGAAGTAATAATTCTTAACAATGATATTTAAAAGTGCAATGATGATAAAGCAAAGATGCAAATGCAAGGTTATGAGAATAGTTACGATATGATACAAAATGCTACTTACAACTCTAACACAATAAGGCAGAGAAAGAGAGAGAGCTATTCAAATGCCATTACAATGTTTTTCAATGATGCAACTAGAATGCAATTATCCAAGGTGTAATTATGCTAGAGTGCAAGAGACAACAATATGCAATAGACAACAATATGCAATAGCCTCACCATTCAATGCTTATTTAAAGATGCAAATTAGATCAGCCACTTTATAGTATTAGGCTTACTTAGATTAGTTTTTAAGAGCAAGACATCAACGATTGCACTGCTGTAACACTTATATTAGACCTTTGCAAACTTAGATCAGATCTCTGCAATTTATATCAGACTTCAGAAAAGTATAGGACAGCCACCATAAATCAACCAGATTGATGAATTAAGCCCTTATAATCAAAGTGTGATGCCTCATACGAGTTACTAGCTTATTATTGAGTTATTTAGGCTTATGATTTGTCCTATATGCCACTGAAGTGCTAATGTTCAGATCTGATCATTTATGACAGTCAACGAAAGAGAGCGAGTTAGAGAGATCAAACCCTCAAGGCCTAAGGGCCTTGCTCCACTATCAAACTTGCCAAGCTGAGAAAAGCTTGAGGAACCTAATGAAGTATTTTGACAATGAATTAGGCTATGAATACCTTCAAAAAACTTGAAGATTTGCTCTTGAAGAGACCGGCAACTCAAATGTGTTAGCATTAAAAGCAAGTTTGATGACTGATCAGCTCTCTTAGAGAATGCGGCTAGGGTTTCGAGGGCCTCTAATGCCAGCGTCTAGGCCTAGAAGTGGCCTTAGGGCTATCGTCTAGGCCTCCAAGGGCTAGAATGATGAAGTAAATGAACTTTTGGCCCTTGAAACCCTTCCTCAATGGATGATAAGCCTACAAAACCAAGATTCGTCCACAAATACAGTGGAAAACACTGTGAATGCTTGCCAAATTCACTTAAGGCCTGCAAAACAAAAAATTAGCCTTGAAACCACTTGCAAAAATTGAATTTGAGGCTCTCTAGGGCTGCAGCCTAGGCTTAGAGGCCTAATCAGGGCTGTGGTCTGCTTGTGGAGGCCTAAAGAGGTTGCGAATAGGGTTTTTAGCTCTCTCACTCCAGCGACTAGGCCAAGAATGACCTCTAACCCCTGCGGCTAGGCCAAACTAACCTTAAAGGGCTAAAATATGTCAAAAGATGGCTTCCTCCTTGAGAAGTCACCTACAAAACAACTTCAAAAGATAACTACTCAAGGAAAACCCTAGTTGCAGAGAAAAGCCCTCTAAGGCTAGCGGCTTCCTCAAGGAGGCTAGATGTTGCAAAAATAAGACTTATGTCTTGCATATCTTGGTCTCCAAACCCTAGATCAACCCTTATAGGCTGAACGACTTGCTTCTTTGGGTTGGACGACTCCTCTTTAGGCTGAATACCCCTCCAAACCCTAGCCATCTAGGCTAGGTGAGGGTTAGGACCTTCACACTTGAATTTTTCTTTGAAATTTTTGTCCTTTGGCGCCTGCAAGATGGATAAATAGAGCCCAAGACACAAGGTCTAGAAATTTCTCAAATAAAACCCCAAAATTATTATTTACAAGTGATAAAAATAATTTACAAGGGTTTACAAATTATTTACAATAATCTACAAAAAAATATTGGCTCTAATTAGCAAATAATTCATTAATAGCCCAAGAATAAATTTTGCAAAATAATTTGATGGAAATATTTTTTAATTTTAATGCACAATCCCAAACTCTGCAAAATAGATTTCTTAGATAAGCTCGAGGTCCAAATAAAATGTGATCACCCCCAAAGTCCATGAACCCAAGGGTTGAATCACCTGAAAGATCTTTATACACTTGAAAAATAGATCATCAGTTTCATAGGGGTTTGATTCACACAAACAGACCAGTGATCTAGAGATACTTATACTTGCTAGATCCACCAGCTTCTAAGAGTTTACTCTAAGCCAAAACCTAAAGCAAGATACATGTGCTAATAGATAGTCCAAATATTGGCTATGAAACAACAATCTTCAATGATAGCATAAATTAGAGCATTAAACACATTCAGCACATACATCATTAAGCGAGAGACCCTTGAATTGAAACCCCAAAGTATTTATTAATGCAAAAATTTCAACAGAGCTTAGCTCAGTACAAAAAAAAAAAAAAAGATCTAGTGAGATCAAGATACAATGAGGGGCTTGACAGCTTCCTCCAAGTGGAAATAACAGCTAGTTGCATCGATCCATGGCTTGATCCTAGAGGAAAAAATTCAAACCCTTGATTAGCTGACACAAATCTCCAAAAAAAATTGACCTTCCTTGTTCACTATGTTGGAGAGGTCAAACTTTGACTTCTAGACCATGGAAGACCTCCAAAAAATAGAGTTATTGTTACTTGTGCAAAATAATTCTCTTCTTGGTCCAAAAAATTCGATTTGCTAGGAAAACGAATTTCTGGACTAGGTCCTTCTGCCTTAAAATGAGGCTTTTAATTTTTTACTTGAATTATTTTCCTTTGAAAATAGCCTCAAATATTTTTTGAGGAATTTTCTACTTGGAGGGTAATTAATTTTTCCTTTATTTTATTTTTTGGATAATTTCTGAATAATATTAATTTTTATTTTTGCCAAAAATTAAAAGACTTAAAGAGGGGATTAATTATTTTTCCACCCTCTACGTGTATCTAAAAAAATTACTTTGGTAAAGGTGTTATAATTATGAGGAACCATTCACCAAAAGTATTTCTAAACACTTTTACATCAAAAATTACAATATCAACCCATAGAAAGGGAAATACACATAGACGCTTGAGACTCAACCAAATTATGCAACAAGACACATGATCTACTATGAAAAATACATTGACTCAATTAACACTAGAACTCACCTAAGACCTTGTCAATGAGCTCCACCTTAGCTTTGGGGTATACCTGGGAGAAAAACTCTGCCAATTATCTCTGTTTACAAACAGACATAATTTGGGGAGGTTGAAAAACTCCTTGAAGTGAAACCCTTTAAGAAGAATCATAGGTTTGCCTAGGTGTTGTTACATGGCTTAATAGTCATACTAGAATCATTTTTACAATAAACTTGCAGAATTTGGGATTACAATGATGACAATAATTTAAAAAAATTGGCTGCTGCTCTATACCCTGCTTCTTGGACTGTTGACATGTACATGATCAACACATCTCAAGTGGATCTTGGACAAACCATAAAGTTATCAATTATATTATAAAGGTGCAAGTGAATTTATTTTATTGTTCTAAAGCTCAACCCTATAGAGTGTTTTATGTGAAATATTTTTTTTGTGAAAAAACAGAAAGGGGTATGAAATGTGACACATCCAAAAGGTCCCTTGTATCCAGGATTTATGTGTTGTAGGCATCTTAGACACTTAAATTAAAACAATTTAGCATTTGCAAGGTTCATGCACATATATGGTTGATACTGAATGTATGATTGTACTTGGTCATGGACAAAACTGGATGAATCATGCAATGGAGAACATAACTTATCACTGTTCCAGATAACAAGAAATATCCTTGTTTTGCATCACACTACAAAAAGCTGAGTGTTGGAAAGATAATTATTGTTACTTGTATCTTATCTTGAGCCAGTCTTGTTGGCTATTACAGAATAGGAATAACTATTGCTTCCTCTGTCAGGTATAGCAATACATGGAAAGAAAGGATATCAAGAAATACTGTAAATTTTTTGCTGAGAAAAATCTGAAACATTGGTTTTCATTTACATCACAAACACTGATGCAAAGATAAGATTGAGCTTGCCTTTTGGTTCAATTTACCAATGAATCAATCCAAATAGGTAAGACTACAATACTTTGTGATGTGTATGTGAAGAAGAAACCAAAGTACAGGTTTGGCATGGATAGCCAATTAATACTAATTCATAGAAATTTTACAAATTTTCAAGCAGCCACCTCTTGCACCTTTGAAGAAAGTTGGTTTTGTATATGCTGAGGTACAACATCAAACTTAGCAAGTTGCATAGTATAAGATGCACGGCCTTTGGTCATACTACGGAGTGTACTCACGTACTGAAACATCTCTGCCAGTGGCACCAAAGCATCAATCACCTGCATCCCCAGTGACTATTAGCATGATCCTTTCAAGGTACTACAGTGTTAAGGAAAACATGTTTCAAGCATAAACTTCAGTCCATTTGCCTAAAATTGTGTGATTTATTTGAAATCTAAGAGATCTGTATATTAACAAAAAGAAAAACAACAAAGCCAATAAAATTATCGCTATCATAGAATGCATACCTTCAGTCCTCCTGGCTTGTCAGCAAAAGTGTTGATCTGACCACGCCTTGAATTAATATCACCAATAACATCCCCTAGATGCTCCTCAGGTGTTACAACTTCTACCTTCATTATAGGTTCTAGCAACTTTGGACCTGACTTTCTGATGCCCTCCCTGAAAGCACCACGAGCTGCAAGCTGGAATGCTAGTGCACTGGAGTCTACCTCATGATAGGATCCATTTGTAAGGACAGCCCGCACATCGACAACAGGATAGCCTGCTAGAATACCATTGCTCATACATTCTTCCAATCCCTTCATAACACCTGGAATATACTCTTTGGGCACTACTCCACCCTTAATCTCACTCTTGAACTCATAGCCACTGCCAGGTTCCAGAGGTTCAAATCTTACAGTTATATCTGCAAACTGACCTTGACCACCTGATTGTTTCTTGTGCACATACTTAGTCTCTGCAATCTTTGAGATGCTTTCTCTGTAGTTTACTTGAGGAGCACCGACATTAGCCTCGACCTGGGAAAAAACATTAGCTACGATATATTTAAATGTGCACAGAAAGACAAAATTCCAACAAAGTAAAATAAATTAGAAAAATTTACTTTCTCGTATATAAAACCAGATGAAAGAAAGAAAAAAGCGATACCTTGAATTCTCTCTTCAAACGGTCAACAATGATTTCAAGATGCAACTCCCCCATACCTTCAATAACAGTTTGATTGCTCTCTTCATCTCTTGAGAAGTGAAAAGAAGGATCTTCCTGAGCAAGCTTGACAAGACCCATAGACATCTTGTCCACATCAGCTTTTGTTTTCGGTTCAATTGCGACTTTAATAACAGGTTCAGGAAAGTCCATTCTCTCCAGCACAACTGGCTTATCAGGATCACAAAGAGTCTCTCCTGTTATTGTATCCTTCAAACCAGCAAGTGCTACTATATCCCCTGTCACAGCAATCTTGACATCATCTCGACTAATTGCATGCATTCGTAATAAACGTCCAATTCTTTCTTTCTTCCCTTTGTTGGAATTAAGTACATATGATCCAGCTGTGAGGACGCCAGAGTAAACTCGGACAAATGTAAGAGATCCTACAAAGGGATCTGTCATAATTTTAAAAGCAAGTCCGGCAAATGGTTCATCATCACTAGCACGCCTTTCTAGGGTTACTTCTGGATCATCAACATCTGTTCCCTTCATTGGTGGCAAGTCAACAGGGGAAGGCAAATAATCCACAACAGCATCCAATAAAGGCTGCACACCCTTGTTCTTAAATGCTGAGCCACAAAGAACGGGAACAAAACTGATAGATATGGTGCCCTTTCTGATCAATCTCTTGATTGTTTTCTCGTCGGGTTCCTCTCCCTCGAGATATTTCTCCATCGCATCATCATCAAGTTCTACTATGGTTTCAATCATTTGATTCCTATATTCTGTGGCTAAATCTAGAAGGTCTGCTGGAATATCCTCATAGCTAAACTTCGCACCCAATTCCTCTCCAGACCACAACACAGCCTTCATTTTCACCAAATCAATAAGTCCCTGAAAATGTTCCTCCGCCCCAATGGGAATTTGCAGAACAAGAGGTTTTGCCCCTAGGTTTGTTACTATCATGTCCCTTGTCCTGAAAAAGTTTGCTCCAAGTCGATCCATTTTGTTAACAAAACAAATTCTGGGAACACCATACCTATCTGCTTGTCTCCATACAGTCTCTGACTGCGGCTCAACACCAGCAACACTGTCAAATAGACAGATAGAACCGTCAAGAACTCTAAGGGCACGTTCCACTTCGAGTGTGAAGTCCACATGTCCAGGAGTATCAATAATGTTTATACGATGATCATTCCATGCACATGTAGTTGCAGCAGAAGTAATAGTTATGCCTCTTTCTTGCTCCTGCTCCATCCAGTCCATAGTAGCTGTGCCCTCGTGAACCTCCCCAATTTTATAGTTTTTGCCTGTATAGTAAAGAATCCTCTCTGTAGTAGTGGTTTTCCCTGCATCTATGTGGGCCATAATTCCAATATTTCTATATTCTGACAGTGGCACGTCCCGTGATGGTCCTGTTCACCAAAAAAATCAATGCAAAGGGAAATTTGGACACATAACAAATGCAGAGAAGCTCCTAAACATGATATAAATAAGAATTTCTAAGGGAAAGAAAACATCTGAGATGAATCACAACTCATTCCTCTTAAAGGACCACACGATAGCAAAAAGTGCAATGTCAGTGTGCAAGAAACTTAAGCGTGTTGAGTTAGTAAAGTAGTTATGGACATAGAAACAAGACTGTCTGCCAATACTCGAGTTGACTCCAATCTCTCATCTCGCCAGCAGAGTCAAATCCTGCGAAAAAATGAAATGAAAACTCAAAAGCATAACCAATAATACTGACCATCTGCAGCCATGGAAACGATCAGTGTTCTTCCACGGACACTGGTGGAGGTTGAACCAGAGGCCTTGCAAAGCATCAAGTCATTGGCTCTGAAACCCTGGATTGATGGTGAGCGTAGAGGAAAACCAGCCAAAGCCTTCAATCCATTAAACGAATTCAGCGAAATCCCTTCCTTGCTCCTCCTGCTACTATACTTATGACGGCCAATGTAATTGTGCAAACTGTAAGAGAAGCACGGTGAGACCTTGAGAGTTTCCGCCATCGATAGAGTTTATAGTTAACAACCCTAAACTCTGCAAAATTGCTTAAACCGTCATACTGGTGCAGGCCTTCATGGAAGGGGCAGCACTGAATTGGAACGCTTCTCTGAATTGATGGTCATTATATAGTTTGCTGTATGATGATAAATGAATGGAGGAAAGTGCGTTTTCCCTTGTCCAAGCAAACCTTATACGAGGGGTTGTGCATTCGAGAAGGCAATGAGATAAGGTGTGTCCACAATTAAGAAGAAAGACCAGATAAGAGGCACGTAGAGAACGCCTTTCCGCTAGTTTCTCCAGCACTTTTGTTTGCTGAAGTGTATAGAGGTGATCTCATTAGGATTTCAGTTTTCAGTTTGTTTCAATTTGAATGTGAGATTTTTTTTAAACTATATAAGTATAAATATATAAACTTTTGAAATAGATTAATATCATTTTTATTTGCATTACAATATAATTTTATTAACAAAATGGGTAGGTTCAAGTGAGTGTTTTTATTAATGCAAAGTTGAAAAGGCTTAATGGAGACTTGAGGTGCACTTATTAACACAAAGTTGAAAAGGCTTAATGGACTTGAGGTCCACTGTATCATTTTAGACACTACTGTTGTTTATATTTGGATTTGGATCTTACTAGCATTTGCACCTAATGTTGCAAAGGAAACGTTGTAAGGCATAGAGTGTGGAAGAATATTGAAATGTGAATGGGCATTTTTGAAAGCAAGGGTCGATGATAATGAGTTTCAATTGAGGAAGCCATGCCTAAAACCCTATTCGAGGGTTAAAGTGGCTATAAAATGGAATAAAAATAATGATAAATAGCCATTGAAGTTGTTTAGACACCTTTGTATCTGGATATCGATTGCCTAGTTAAAGGTGAAGGTAAACAAATGAATCCAATTGAACAACAACTGGTATCCATATCGATTTGGATAGGGTTATTTAAGAAATCATTATTTAAACGAAAAAATTAATTAATATCAAGATATATTTAAAACATGTATTATATTCATTAAAATAAATTGATTTTGTTAAAAAAATATGTTAAAACCCATTGATAATGAATTGGTTGTAAAGACATAAACTATCAAAATGGTATTTGATCTTGAAACATCCTTTTTCAAGTTTCAGTTGGAAAATACAAGTAGTAAATTGTAACGGAAGAGGTTAGAGACGACATATAATATTATGAAGAACATTGTGGTTGTCATTCCATATTTGAAGTTGCATCGAAATTTGTTGGAGGCATCGAAGACCTGAAGAAGTAGTAATGAACCTGCAAAATGTATATTTTGTTAGGATTTGTAATATGTAAATTAAGTGTGGAAATTTATTTGTAATATTTTGCATGTGAGTTGTGTTAAAATGAAATTGGAATGAATGGAAATGAAGTTACCTTTGCCATGGGGATTTAAATATTGTTAGTCGAAGATGCATGGTGAATGATGGCATACTGAACACCATTGGAGATTTATGCGTAATTGGAGATGCATATTTCTTGATTGCCATTCTTCTCGTATTTTTTGCATTTTTTCACGTTGATGAATGTAGTTTATGCGTTGCAGGGAATATTTTATTTGTAGTAATAATTGTATAGTTGGACGGAGGCGATATAATGGTACTGCTAGATTTGGTACCGGAAGAAATCTGTTTTGTATATGTTGCAGTGTAAGTATTGATGCCTCAATTTCATCCCAATAGTTATATAGTTGTGCTATTTTTGAGTCCATATGTCCTATTGCAAAAGAAAGAAAATGTTAGAATCGAATGTATAGATAATATAAAGAAATTGTAATATTTGCAAACATGATTAATAATGATTAAATTTGCTTGTTGTTGAAAGATATGAAAGGTGTGTTATGAAATAGAATGAGCTTAATAAATAGAAGAAACATTTTGGTGATGTTAAAGTTTTCTATTTATGTCCTAATGTTTAAACAACTACGAGATAGAGAAATTCGTCTTTCTCTGAAGAATTTTCAACTTCAAAAGAAGTCAAAATGGCACAAGTATTTTTTGTTTTAGGAATTCTCCAACATTTGTACCTCACTCTGTTGTAGTGGGATCATATTAGAATATCTGAAAACAAATATCTAAACACTTTAATACTCACAATAAATTCCATTGTAAACCTTGATGTTCTCCCTGTGTTTTAGACATTATCCCATGTTAAAATGTCTATTAAGTATCTAATAGAGATGCGAGGAAAGAATTATCGAGAGAAGTTGCAAGTGGGTTAATGTAATGGTTGGAAATTCACAAATTGCCTGTGGAGCTCCCAAGTCACCATGACATCATGGTTGTTGAAGGAGCACATAGTTACATTTGAGCATTTTTCTTTACTGACTCAGACTCAAAATCAGACATATTAGAGCATAATCATTTCAGTATTAAACCTTATAATAGCAATGAGAGGTTAAACTTAATATGGATAATGATAAAACAATTATTGCTTCTCCATTTTTTGTACAACTCAAAAATCATTGTTATCCATATTTTCTTATGTATGGAAGCAAGCATGTTCCTGTTTGTTTGAAGCCCAATTTGTTCAGCTCTGGGAATCTGCTCATGAAAAGGTTGGTGCTCTTAAGAAATTTTATTCACTACGGCTGGACCTGTACATGATGCATAAGAAGCTGGACCAAACACTCTTAGGATAGGAAGACTACTGAAGAGGAGCAATGATGTCCTAAAATGATATGCAGTACTCCTGGAGTGGAAGAGTGGCTACCTTGGGTTCCTATGTGGGCACTCTGGAGAATCTAAAGGAGAAGTGTTGTTCTCTTGCTGCTATGTATATTGATATGCTTGTCGATGCCTGGAATAATGAAGGTCTCATTCCTTAAATATATAGATCTTGAGAAATCTCCTATCTCATTAAACAAGTATGCCTAAATGGGTGTGCTTTAATTCTAGTAGTGTTTGATTTCTCTCCTCCACATGATTACTTGTCCATATTATTAACAAACAAAAACTTCCTTTTGTCACATAGAGAGTTGTTCCCTCCGCAAGTGGTTCAGATCTCCTCAACGTAATAGCTGAAAAGAATTGTAAGAAATACCATACTTGAGATTGATTGGTGATTATCTTAGGCTTGAGAGTAGAGTTTAGTTGTAGTAAAATGCCTTTTCTGCCATCCAAGCATGGTCTATTATCAGTTTCCCAAAGCCACGTAATTTGTTGTTTCCCACCTTTGTCAAAATATTCTATGAAATCAAGTACATCAACTGACATGGCTTCAATTGAATGGAGTTGTGATTATCTATCTGGTCATTTTTGTGATGCATGTTCTTCGTTCATTTTTGGTTAACATTTGTAGAGTCATTACCTCGGGTCTGTTACTTTTGAGTCATTTCTTCATCATGGAGAAAATCAGATCCCATTTTAATGTTCATCGTCAGTTTTTGTTGGAGGATTTGAGCCAACATCTTAATTCTCTTCATCATGGCTTCCAAACTTTCAAGTTTGTTTTCCACAATCCCTGTTACAATGTCTCTCCCACTATCTTGAAAACACTTCTATTCCTTGTTGTTTTTGGATTGATTTGGAAAATGGAAGGTCAATCGTTCCTATAAACCCCGCTTTAGCTCTCCTCTCTACAGGCCCCAAGTATCTAGACTCTAAACTCTTCCAGTTTTCTCATTGGGTTGACATGCCACGCGGTAAAGGCAATGTAATGATTTTCAACAATTTCATCATACTTGTAGCATGTATTCTTGCCTTTGCAATCAGGATTGACCTTTATCATGTTGGGAGGTTAACTCACATGAAACCCCTCTCCCACCATTCGAAATCTGAGTAGGCTTCAACCTTCTCTTGTTTTCTCAGATTTGGCCATGGAATTTGACTATATTTGAAACTCATTGACCCATCCAACTCAGAATCCAAAAATCAAACCATCTGCCTTCCATTCTCTCCACAACTTTGTGATAAAGCCTTGAATCAAAGACGTTAACTCGAGATCTTTCAAGAGTTGGTCAACACCACTGTAACCAGACTACTTCCTCAATTTATCCTCTACACTCTGACTTATTTGTAATGCAGCCTAGCATGTGAAGGGTGTGCTAGTTAGCAGAGTAGGGTAAAGTCTAAAAAAGCGATAGATGAGCAAATCCTAAACTCCAAAATGACAAGAACCATGGCTTGTCCTGTCAAAACAAAGCAATGAAATAAATGGAAAAAAAGGTTGGTTGTCTAACTGAGCCTCCATGAAGATTGAAGATTCAGATAAAGAAATGTATGTATAACAAGGTTACTTGTGAGATTACAACAAGAAAAAGAGGCAGGGATGTGAATCAGATTGTGCTCAAATCCACAAAAAAGGTTTCTTGTGTTAATGTAACCAATTTATTATGATAAATTGTGATGTCTGAGCTTAGGCAACATGTCTCGAAGGAAATGGATAAGGTTACGTGTAAATCTTACAACAAACCTATTTTGAAGTCACAATTGAGGGAATCCCACAAGATTGAATCCCTGTATTTACAGAAACCTATATTTAAGTCACATAATTATTAATATAAGATGTTATTTTCTTTGTTAACCTGTCCTAGTTATGCCAAATCCTTTGTAAGCTGCAACTCTATAACCATTAGGCCCACTCAAGCTATACAATCACATCGAGTTTGAATTGAAGGTCAAGACCTGGGAGCGCCATTACTTCAGGGGGGCGAGACAAAGACCGAATGAACAACTTTTAGAGAAGGGATTGGAAATAATGGAGCATGGGAAAGAGACTATAGCCACCATAAGGAAGTATAAATGTCTACAGTCCTTGGACATAATAAGCCCCATCATTTATGAATGAGCCTATAACAGAACATGTATTTAGCATAAGGAGAAATGCACAAGCCAGTTGATATAATTATGCCATTTCATGTAACGAGTTGTCATTGTGCATATCAATAACCATGAGCTTTGAAGATTCAGATAAAGAAATGTATCTCATAAAAGCCTCATGTAAAGAATGTTAATGATTGAGAACACGACAAGCTTGGTGTCATTTATAACAAACAAGATTACGGACACTTGAAATAAAACAAAAACGGAGGTTGGTATAACAAGGTTGAAGGTCAAGACCTGGGAGTGCCATTACTTCAGGGGGGCGTGACAAAGACCGAACGAGCAACTTTCAAACAGATCTTCAGGATCACTTTATCATCAAATGGTGAAACTCCACTCCGGACAGCTAAAAACCATCACCAAGGGCTTGCAGACTACTTCCTCAATTTATCCTCTACACTCTGACTTATTTGTAATGCAGCCTAGCATGTGAAGGGTGTGCTAGTTAGCAGAGTAGGGTAAAGTCTAAAAAAGTGATAGATGAGCAAATCCTGAACTCCAAAATGACAGCAACCATGGCTTGTCCTGTCAAAACAGAGCAATGAAATAAATGGAAAAAAAGGTTGGTTTTCTAACCGAGCCTCCATGAAGATTGGAGATTCAGATAAAGAAATGTATCTCATAAAAGCCTCATGCAAAGAATGTTAATGATTGACAACATGGCAAGCTTGGTGTCATTTATAACAAACAAAACACCCACCTCATTCATGACCAGACATTGAACACATAAAGGCTATATGACAATAATCCCTGCAAGATATCCATATAAAGGCCTAATACCAGCTATGATCGCTCTGGACCAAGCCTCCATGAAAATTGAAGATTTAGATAAAGCAAAGGAATATGCAGTACATTGGAAAAGTCAGAAAGAAATAAAACTTAAAATTAACTGTATCATAATACTATCAGGTTCATTTTCTTTGAAGATTTAACCTGATAAACAAAAATAAGAACTCTGCATTAGTTTCAAAAAGAAACACACACGACCAACTAATTATTTGTCATTGTAGCCATCGTCATGCTCCTGGCCCTCCTAATTATTTGTCATTGCAGCCATCGTCATCCTCCTGGCCCTCCTCCTCCTGCAACGATCTACGTGGCCCTCGTGCAGCCAAAAAGAAGGCCCCTCGTCCTCTGCGTCATCCTCTTGCAATCCTCTACCCAAACCCTCCTCTGCAGGTCGCTCGCCTTCCTCTGCAGCAATTCAGCGCCCTCCTCTGCATCAAACGCGGCTATCTGCATGCAGGATAGAGGTTGGGTTGATTAGGGTGATTAGGTAAACCGTTGGGCAGTTAATAGAAACGATTTTTTTTTAAATAATTATTAACTAATACGTTAAGGTTTTTAAAAGTTTTTTTTAATGTTTTATAAGAATTTTTATTGAATTAGACAGTTGATTATTCTTGAATCGTCTAACAATAGATCTGATGGCTAAGATTAGGACAGAAAGGCATTTGGGGGAGTTCATTTCAGAGGGAAACGCCTTACAGCGTAACAAGTTTAGATTGCAATGGTTTCAAATTCAAATTAGTTGCTTTAACATTGAATATCTTTTTTTTGTTCTCATGTAGCTACTTTTTAGGTAGAGATATGGTAAAACATGCAATGTTTTGTTTTTTTGGTTTGAGTTGATTAAGCTGTCGGGACGTTTCCTTCTCTTAATCTTGAGAAAAGACACTATGTGGGGTTTGGCCTTGTGTATTTGGTCTTTGATGGTTTTTGGCTTGGGAAGGTTGAATTTAGGAAATTGGAAAGGATACCTTTAAAAGCCATCATTGGCATGTGAAACATTATATGCATCACTGCCTTAGAATTCAAGGCACTCTAGGATACAATGGTGTAATTGAAAGTGTGTTATAATCAATTGGTGGCCTAATTATCATCAATAATGGACATCTTGATTGAGAAGGGATAGCATATTCAACCTATAGAGGATGAAATTAGTGGCTCAAAGAGCTAAATTAAAGTTCTACAACAAGATAGAGCTCAAGGTACTCTATCTGCCATTTTCTTTGTCATTTTTGTCAATCCTTTTGTTCATCTTCTTCCTTATTTGAATGTAGAAGCTCCAATTTATGGAGTGTGTTTCTTTTGAAGGTCTAGACAATGCTCTAATACTTGTTTAAGTCAACATGAAAGCAAAAGCTTGTTTTATATTAGGTGTTTTTTTGGAATAATGGAAGTAATGCTTCCATGTGTTGTCATGAGTTGTCATTGAGAGTTCCCAAGCATCAATCTAGAAGTTGTTGTTTCCTATGTATGAGTTGTAGTCGTGATCTAGATGTGTCGAAGTCAGTATTTTATGTCATATATATTTGTAACTGTTGTGATCAATAAAGATATCAAGAGTGTAATTGGTTGTGTGCAATTTCTCTCTCTGCTCTCAATCTCAAATTCTAACATGGTATCAGAGCTTTTTCTAGCTTAATTCCCTTGCGGGAAAGGTTAGGAAGATGGAAGAATTCTTAAGATTAAATTCCTACTGTGTATATAGAGTAGGCGTAGCTTAGATATTATTTTGTGTTGAGTTTGATCCATGTCTGTGTCTGTGTTGAGTGTATTGTCCCAGGAAATTTGTTGTAATCTGCGGATAACATATTCTAGCCTTCTAGCACCACCAAAGACAATTGGCATGCCAAAGCCTGCCAAGAAATGATAGTTGTGCTAGCCTTGTCTTCAATACTGGGAATCGTAGCCATCAGATTCGAATGTAGAAGCTCCAATTTATGGAGTGTGTTTCTTTTGAAGGTCTAGACAATGCTCCAATACTTGTTTAAGTCAACATGAAAGCAAAAGCTTGTTTTATATTAGGTGTTTTTTTGGAATAATGGAAGTAATGCTTCCATGTGTTGTCATTGAGAGTTCCCAAGCATCAATCTAGAAGTTGTTGTTTCCTATGTATGAGTTGTAGTCATGATCTAGATGTGTCGAAGTCAGTATTTTATGTCATATATATTTGTAACTGTTGTGATCAATAAAGATATCAAGAGTGTAATTGGTTGTGTGCAATTTCTCTCTCTGCTCTCAATCTCAAATTCTAACATGGTATCAGAGCCTTTTCTAGCTTAATTCCCTTGCGGGAAAGGTTAGGAAGATGGAAGAATTCTTAAGATTAAATTCCTACTGTGTATATAGAGTAGGCGTAGCTTAGATATTATTTTGTGTTGAGTTTGATCCATGTCTGTGTCTGTGTTAAGTGTATTGTCCCAGGAAATTTGTTGTAATCTGCGGATAACATATTCTAGCCTTCTAGCACCACCAAAGACAATTGGCATGCCAAAGCCTGCCAAGAAATGATAGTTGTGCTAGCCTTGTCTTCAATACTGGGAATCGTAGCCATCAGATTCGAATTCAGTATACATTACAGATGGGTCAAATTGTTCATGCAAGACCTTAACATTTTAATGCTCACATCGACAACGCTACCCATTTTAGGGCTTTGCAAATTGGGCAACTTTCCACAAACGATGGGGTGTGATGTTTTGAGATGGAGTGCTCGGCCTACCCTGGATGTGATCATGAATCTTAGCATCTTCCACGTCATCGGAATGCCTTGGATCATTTGGGAAAAATTCCACCATTGGCGCCACTACTGGTCTCTCTACTCTACATGGCAGATTCCCTACATAAACCCACCAATGCCCAGGAACTTTCAGTTACCAATAACTAGCTTGGTAGTGTTACTAAGAATACCATGACAGTGAAGAGTCGGGTCTCAAATCCTGGATGTGAGTGTTGAAAATGGCAACAAGAAATGCTATAAATAGCATCTCAGGTACCAGTGTTGGAAATAGCAACAAGGAATGATAAAATAGAAATGCTAAAAATAGCATTGCTATAAATAGCATTTCGGGATAGATTCCAATTTTAGTTAGTCCCTAGACTAAAATTGAGAAGTAAAATTCGAATTTGGTCTCAGCAGCTGTTTGAAAAATAATAAATTAATTCATCTTGAGTTAATTAGCTGTAGAAAATCAAACATGAAGTCTATGTGAAGACATGCAATAGTTTCTCCATTGATTAAGGAGGTTATCCCTTAATTAAGGAGATAAGGATGAGTTGTAATTAGTTAGCTCAGTTAACTGAGTTAAGTCCAGTTAAACTAGTTCCAAACAGTTGGAGGAGCTAATTGTGAGTTCAGTCAGTTAATGCATACATGCATGCAACTAGTGTTCTCTAGATAACTGAATATTCTCTCATAAATAACTCATGCATGTCAGTTCAGAGAAAGACCTAGTTGAGATTAAACGAAGGGACATTGTACTATTAGTTGGAGGAATTTTCCTATATAGGAAACTCATCCGTGTAGAAGGAATTATTTCCTTCAGGTTTGTGCAATTATTTCAAAGGTCAGAGCAGTGCGTGAGGGATTATTACACAGAGGTGGCAGCTTGAGGACCAAGGAGAAACTGTGCAAGGAAATAGGAGGCTTGGAGGGCAGAGGAGAAGGTTTGTGAGAAACCTTTGACTGTCTATGAGTAGCAGTGAGGGATTGTACTGAGAGAGGATAGCTTGTGAGCTAAAGCTTTGTGTAATCCTGAGATATTTCCACTTGTATAATAATACAGATAGCGGGGTTTTAGGTTGAGGCTTTCCCAGAGTATTTTTCTGTGTTCATGTGTTATTGCTTTCTCATTCTCAGTTATATGTGTTCTATTTGATCTTGCTCATATTCGATTAAGCTTCCGCAAAGTTTGTTGTAGAAGTAGATCTTGTATTTTGTTTTACTATATTGCATAATCTGTTGATCTACAGTGGGAAATTCTACATGGTATCGGAGCAAAGGTTATCGGAGTTGAGAACAATATACTAGAGGACATTTTGAAGTTTTGCGTTTTGGGCCGCGATTTTTCAGAGCAGATATGAAAATTTTTGTGCAAAATTTTTAGAAACAAATGGAAGATTTGGATTCCTTGCAAAAAATACCCAAATTAAAAAAAAATCGGCTGAATCGGAGTTCGGATGAGGGAGATATTGTTGATTTAAAATCAGCTCTTTTTTCTAGAAAATTTCGTGATGGCGGGAAAGATGAAACAGATTGGAGTGCTAGTCAAGAACCTATGTGCACTTGAGGTAAAAGATGCATGCAAAGCCTTGAGGAGCAAGGCAAAGATTAGATACTTGGTGGTTTAGAGGGAGAGTAAATTACCTCTCAACATGTAGACCCAGAAGAAGTCTCAAATAATTGTGGAGGAGCCACAATTGGAGATGCAGAGAGGAGACCGAGTGGAGGCATCCACTCATGCAGAGACCTCCAGTAGGGGGAAATTTTGAGTCAAGTGGGCAGAGGGATCACATGCATCCATACCTCTAGGTAAGAGGTGGGGCGATGTGGAGTGACAATCCCAAGAAGGCTAGAATAGGGGCAGGATCATTAAGGTAACCAACCTCTTTGATTAGACCTTGCTACGAGAGCCCTGATGGGGAGTAGCAAGACTGGTTGAGTGGGTAAAGACAGATGTGGATGGAGCGGCAGAGGAAGCATCAACATTAGAGGATGTTTCTAGCCCAATAGGGAGCTCAGTTGGGAGATCAGTTACTTATTTCTCAGTAACTGAGTTGCAATGCAGCAATGGGCAGCACGATGCAACATGATGAGAGGAGGTGCAGTGCGGATGTAGTGCTGGGAGATACGACCAGCAATAGCACGGATGCAGCAGCAGGAATCAATGGATTGATGCAGTCAGAAATCAAAGTGACAGAGGCTAGAGCAATTACATACTGAAGAGCACAGAGGTGCAGAGTTTTTCAGTTGACAGAGGCAATAACAGTCAAAGACTTTGATGATAGAGGCATCATTCTGATTCAGGTTGGATATTTTTTGTTTCTATACTTGCTGGAGCAACAACACTAGGGAGAAGTGTTGCATGCAGAACATTCCAAAGGTTCAGGATCGGGTTTGAGTTGAATATCTTTCTTGTTGAGAGGGAGTGCTGAAAATAACAACAACAAATGCTATAAATAGCATCTTAGGTACCAGTGTTGGAAATAGCAACAATGAATGATAAAATAGAAATGCCAAAAATAGCATTGCTATAAATAGCATTTCGGGATAGATTCCAATTTTAGTTAGTCCCTGAACTAAAATTGAGAAGTAAAATTTGAATTTGGTCTCAACAGTTGTTTGAAAAATAATTAATTAATTCATCTTGAGTTAATTAGTTGTAGAAAATCAAACATGTAGTCTATGTGAAGACATGCAACAGTTTCTCCATTGATTGAGGAAGTTATCTCTTAATTAAGGAGATAAGGATGAGTTGTATTTGAGTTGTAATTAGTTAGCTTAGTTAACTGAGTTAAGTCTAGTTAAATTAGTTCCAAACAACTGGAGGAATTAATTGTGAGTTCAGTCAGTTAATGCATTCATGCATGCAACTAGTGTTCTCTAGATAACTGAGTATTCTCTCATAAATAACTCATGCATGTCAGTTCAAAGAAAGACCCACTTGAGATTAAAGGAATGGACAATGTACTATAAGTTGGAGGAATTTTCCTATATAGGAAACTCATCCATGCAGAAGGAATTACCTCCTTCAGGTTTGTGCAATTATTTCAAAGGTCAGAGCAGTGTGTGAGGGATTATTACACACATGTGGCAGCTTGAGGACCAAGGAGAAGCTACGCAAGGAAATAGGAGGGTTGGAGGGCAGAGGAGAAGGTTTGTGAGAAGCCTTTGACTGTTTATGAACGACAGTGAGGGATTGTACTGAGAGCTGGATAGCTTGTGAGCTAAAGCTTTGTATAATCCTGAGATATTTCCACTTGTATGATAATACAAATAGCGGGGTTTTAGGCTGAGGCTTTCCCTAGAGTATTCTTTTGTGTTCATGTGTGATTGCTTTCTCATTCTTAGTTATGTGTTCTATTTGATCTTGTTCATATTCGATTAAGCTTCCGCAAAGTTTGTTGTAGAAGTAGATCTTGTATTTTGCTTTAGTATATTGCATAATCTGTTGATCTACAGTGAGTTGTGTCTCCTTGGATTCATGTTTTCTATGTTTCTTATGCTCACGGGAGGTCATCAACTATATGCACCCAATTAACAAGCCCTATAGCATGAAGTTCTCGTCAGTGGATTATTCTCCTGTAACAAATGTGTGCAAGGCCCCATATTACAATAAAAAGCAATGTTGTTATGCTTTCAAGGCCTTGGCCTACAAATATGGGCAACATAAAACACCATTTTCCCATAGAATTCGTACATCAACTTAGTCTGATCCTATCCCATGGGTGTGTTTGTGGGTCGTTGTAATGAGGGTTCAATTTCACTATTTTATAAGCTACGTACTAGATCTTTAATAATTTTGGTAGATGAGTTTGTTGAGAAGACAGTGTGATTTGTGTGTGAAACCATGTTGATATTTGTGGTGTGAGTTGAAGTAGTTTTTTATTTCCTTCAATTTTGGCTATAAAAAAGGGTTGGCGGTTCTTAAACTGGAAGCCCCAATGTTTGCAACATCAATTCTTGTGTGCTAGTAAGGCCAAGTTATTTGATTAACTTTTGAACACATTCAGTATCCATACCTCCATTCTAGCAACTGATGGATAGCCGAAAGCGAAATATCCAACATATGGTGGTTGGTCCATAGGATGGTTCATTACTTGATGGCTCTGATCGTGAAAGCCCCAATGAGCCAAGGTGTCAATATTGTTGATCTTGCAATGTTCATCAACAATGGTCAGAGGTGGTTACGTTTTAAATGAAATTCAAGTGACAACTCGAAGATGTGGTGGTGAAAGAGTGGTGTTTGCGAGATTCCAGAGTGGATGTGAGTCCTCATGAAGACCAGTTAGACACAGATTATCGTTGTTGTTGTAATATGTGTTTTCAATGTTTTCCATGTAAGCAGTAATAGAGGGTATTGTAAGTGCTGGTATGAGAGGTCTATCATCCACAACCTTCGGGTAATGGTTTGGATCGGTTTCACTCCTAGTGAATCTCAGCTTCATCAGACAGCTATCAATCCTCTCATACTATGCCCAGGGTGTTTTGCTTCAAGCCATAGAGGGCTTTCTTCTACCTGTATACATGAGATTCCCGATCATGAATCTCAAACTCCTAGGGTCGTTCCAAACCTGTGGACCTGCTGCATGAGGGGAATGGTCCCCTTATAAGATTTTCCTTCGGTACTTCTCATACATGTACCTTCATGCTCTTCTTGAATTCAGGCATCCCTATCACCATCTGACTCACATCGGGTAGGGCCCCATAGGTAGACCTCTGGTGTTATAAATGCGATATGTCAATTGACATGATCCCCAATGGACCATCCTGCAACTTGATACAAATTGCCAACCCTGAACCCATGAGAAAAAGCATCTTTGAAAATTATATCTTTTAACAACATTTCCATCGATGAATGCCACCCTGAAACCTTTGACTTCCATTTCTGAGATGGACACCAAGTTCTTCTTGCGATTAGGTACATAAAAGAGATTCTTGTAATTGAATAGAGTTACCCTCATTCAATTGAGGGGTAACATTCCCTACACCCTTTCCGGGATAGGTGGCATTGACTCCAAGTATAATCCCACGGTTGTTTCCGTCTCTACCAGATTCAAGAGAGAACCCTTCTATCCGATGAGGTGCCTTGAAGCACTACGATCAATAACCCAAATCCACAAAGAATCTGAAGGAGAGGGCCAATACAAGATAACTCTTCTTTATCTTATCAAAAACAACATTTGATTCTTCATACATGGGGTTCCTTGCTTTCTTTGAAGAGTCAACCATTTCCTTGATGACCTGCATTACCTGTCATTCCTATGATCATTGAAGATGTCCCTGGAATGATTGTTATCTTCATCAAGAGATGTGTCTCTGCCATTCAGACACTCCTTCGCATAATGGCCAAACTTATTGCAACCAAGGCATCTGCCTTTCCTTCCACCCTTAGATCTGGACTTCCCAATGAAGTGATCTTTAGGTAGGCCATTAGAAACTTCTGTTGTGCCATTCTGATAATATTCTTTTCTTTGACTTCACCCTCGGTTAATTTGAAGAGGGATGAGGAATCCACTGATCCTTTTGTCCTTTCCCAATTATCTTCGATGATTACTCTTTCACTCTTGCTTGGGCATTGTCTTCACCTCAGCTCTGATACCATGTTAATTTTAGGTATGTTCTATGCTTAGAGAAATTTATTTCAATTTTCACAGTTAGCTCAATATCTTTTCCAGATTAGCAATCATATCAACATTAAAGTAAATTGCAAATAGAACATAAACATAAAACGCAGAAGACAAGCCAAGACAAGAGGACACAAGATGTGGCGCTAGCCAGGGACAAAACCTAATGTGGGGAAACCCTTGATCAATTCTTCTCATATGTTCTTCAATAGTTCAGCAGAGAGAGAGAGATAGTACGTTTACAATAGAGGTCAACACTTTGACTTATCTAGATAAGAGCATAGATCATCTCTAAGAAGATGATACATGAGATCAGTGGAAAACATGTTGTTGCAACTGATTCTCCAAGGTGACTTCTTCACCTGTCTTTGTGCTGCATTTCATCATCATGTTGCACCTCATCGCGCTGCACCATGCTACACCCATCATCACTATGCTGCATCTCATCACGCTTCATTAATCATGACTATACCCATCATTGTATTGCATTATGTGCCATTGCTACACCATGTTTCCATACTGACCTATGTGTTGGTTGCATCTTGCTTGCTTGTTGTCCCTTGCATGCTTATTGTCCTTAGCATGCTTGCTGTTGCATGCTAGCCGTAACATTCCATGCTTGGTGTATTTTTTGCTAAGTACCATACAACTGTCCCAATGTTAGTTAGTTGTCCCTTGCATGTTGCTCTCCTTCTGAGACAAATTCTCTGGCTATTCCTGCATCAACTGTTCCCAACAAGCCATCTCAATCTACGTCGCCCGCAAGCACATCAACCAAGCCTCCAGTTGGTCAACCAGAGAGTTTAACTAGGCAGTGATCCCAGGCCTCAATCCAAAAAATTGCGCAGAAGCTACCAAGCATGCTCGCTTTCGCTGACTGAAGAAATTTCACAGACATGCCCGACAGGCACCCACTGCATGTCGCTGCACTGCCCTAAAAAATTGCACAATTTTCTTAGCCAGTCACCCCAACAGTTGGCCTGTTGGTCATCCCGAAAACTGCACAGTTTTCATGAGCAGTCTCCCAATTGCCCAGCCTCCCGCTCAGCTCAGAAATTGCCCATTGATGTCTAGCAGGCTAGCCTCCCAGCTTTGCACAATTTTTTCCAGCATCCTCCTGCAGCCCATTGCTAGCTCTCTAGAAAAATTGCACAAATTTTCCAAGCAGCCTCCCACAGCCCACTACCAGCTCCCCGAATAAATTGCACAGTTTTTGATGCCGGTCTCCCCCTGCTGCTTGCACTGTCTCCCTGAAAAATATTATGTAGATCTTCCCTCCAGCTGAGCCAGATCCCATGGACAGTTACTGTTGATCCGGATTTCCCATCTCAGTCTCCTAGTGAACTCTGCACAATTTTCACCGATAGTACCCGGAGCTCGCATCCCGGCTCGAAATGTGCTCTGTGCATTTTTAGAGCCTTGTCCTCTCTCTCAGTCACCTGCATCCGAAAGCAAACCACAAGGCATCATGGTAGACTAGGAGATTTCTAAATTTGATGTTGTCTCGTTATGAGTGATTGTAGATATAGGTACATGGATGAGACATGATGCGACGATGGACGGGAGGAACAAGGAGTGCATGCGAGGAGATTATTTCACGAACATACAAACAAGGAATGCATGCGAGGAGATTTGTTCATGAATGGACAAACACATGGAGCATGCCAAAGTACAAGCGAAGGAGTGATGTGCACATGCAACATCAAGCAAACACCAAGACCATCGAAGACTCCGCACACCTTGCCATGCGGAGGTGAAGCTATGATACACCAAGAGCACATCCATCACTCAGTAGCACTGCAGCTCAACATGCACACCACCACCAGCATGAACACACCAGCTCTATCGTGTCGAGTCATGTCATGAGTCATCTTGGCCACATCACTACTGTGGGCCACACTGTTGTAATCAATGTAATGTAACGTGGAAGTCCAAGAGACCCACATGTAAATCTAAAGATTCATGTAAAGTTGAAGAGTCATGTAAGTCAAACAGTCATGAGGGAAGTCGAACAGTCACAAGGGCCAGTTTTATCCTTGGCTATAAATATCCCTCATTTGTACATGCAAAAGGCTTTTTCACCTTGGCTCCTCCCACATAGTCTTGAGAGTCTGTAATCTTTTCTTTGAGGAGCGAGCAGTGGCTCCAATGCCCCGCTATCGGGATTATTGATGTAATGGTGTACGGATGTGTCTTGGAACTTTCGCTTAATTCAGAAGCCTGTTAACAAGCCAGCACATTTTCACACATGTATTATATTCATTTGTAAGACTATTCTTTGGATGCTTGTAATGCATGTTGCTTTAACTTGTATTAAGACAATTGAACTATTTCGGTTTTTTTAGTACATATGTTAATGGAAATGTGTTGTATCAGTTGCAAATGTTGTCTTGCTCATGTGGGCTATCCCGCCATACACTCGATAGATTCATTCTTGTAAACTTGTTATAACGGATGTCGCACTCGTGTGGACTATTCCGCTAGGTGTTGTACGTGCTATATGTTCACCTTGTGTTTGTGACTGCTGCATCTGTGTGGACTACTCCACCGGAAACTATGCATGTCCTGTTGTGTTGTGTGTCTCTAGCAGAGTTGGGACTATTCCTTGAGACTCACTTCCACCTTCTCCCTCTGCAGTGAAATAACTTTGACAAAAGCGACACTAAGCACTCACCAAGCACGCGAACCTTGTTGTTTCAAGACAAAGAAAACCACTCTCACATGCTAACAAGCAAGAGCTAAGGCATATCTTTAAGATAATGGCAATCGGGCCATCGTACCGGATGGGACTCCTACACCAAACAGTGTGAGGTCTAGTTGGGACTTCATACCAGGGAGATCCCTTGAATGTTGGTGGGTCTAGTGTCGTCAACACAGACATTTTAGAGACTCGGTTGATTATGTTGTTTCTGGAGGAGCTAGTTGATCCCTTAATTGGTTGGGTGAGGGCCTATAGGGTCGGTGATATTGTTGGATTCCATTTCTAGATCCAAAGACATGATTGACTCTTTGCCCAAGACCAAGGTCCCTTTACCCATCAGACACACTACACCCCAAGGGGGAAGAGATGCTATACAAATACATAAGGAGGTTGGGTGTGGAAAACTTGATGATGTGACTAGGAGGGACCTTCAGAGGAGGCAGTTGTGTTTCACTTGTCAGGAGCCATGGGCACCGGTGTACAAGTGCACCAAGGGAAAGGCCCATTACATTGAGGTGTATTCCAACACTGAGCCTGATGATGAGATTGAGTTGGGTGTTGACACAATAGATGGAGGACCCCAATCCATGGGAGGCAGACCACCAACACCACAAGGACAAGGACCGATTTTTCCAACTAAAGGGGTTATTTCTTTGCTTCAGGTAGTTTTGAAGTATCTGACACTATGGATTAGGGGCACAGTACAAGGACATCATGTTTCAATGCATACATATTACATATAGAGACATTTGAGGGTTTTCAATGCTTGTACTAGGAGATTGGACCATGTAGTGCACAATATATATTCCCAACTTGACCCTGACCATGGGGAATTATTCAATGATAGATCATTTCTTTGTGGTTGATGTGTCAGACACAAATATGGTGATGAGCGTTTAGTGGCTATATTCTTTCGGGCATGTCGAAATTGACTGGAAGAAGTTAGAGATGGAGTTCATGGGACCGGATGGGAAGCTATTAGTATTGAAGGGCATGCATTTGTACCCGCTGCAGACCATGTCATCCCACAGGATGGAGGCTGATTTGAGACATGGGGACATAGCGTGGGTAGTAGAGTTGCATATTTTAGAGGTGGGGAAGTAGCTACAACCACATCCAGATATCTTGGCACTATTAGAGAAGCATGAGGCAATGTTTAGGGATATTGATCTAGTCCGTTCGCCTGATAGAGGGTTTGAGCATACTATAGAGTTTGATGAGGGTGTACATGCAATCATCACTACTCCCTAAAAACATCCCAAGGCATACCAGGATTAAATCGAGAGAGCGATATAGGAGTTTTTGATCTTAGGACACATTAGAACCAACTCTAGTCCCTTTGATTCTTCAATTTTGTTGGTGAAGAAGAAGGATGGGACACTTTGGATGTGCATTGATTATAGGGCCCTAAACTAGAAGACATTGAAGAACAGGTACCTGATCCCATGCATCGATGAGTTGATGGATGAGCTTAGAGGAGCTAAATACTTCTCTAAGATAAACTTTCATTTGGGATACCATCAGATTCCAGTGAGAGAGCAACATATCCCGAAGACTGCATTTCGATGCTACTATGGCCATTTTAAATTCTTGGTGATGCCCTTCAGGCTAACCAACGCACCAACTACTTTCCAGTTTTGCATGAACAATGTGTTCCGCAAGCATATACATAGGTTTGTGTTGGTATTCTTCGATGATATTCTTATATACAGTGGGATGTGGGAAGATCATTTGTAGCACTTGGAGGAGGTCCTGCACATCTTGGAGGAGCAATAATTCTATGACAAAATATCTAAATGTGAATTTGGGTTGACAAAGATGTTATATCTAGGACATGTGATTAGGGAGAATGGAGTCAAGGTCCATCAAGAGAAGATCAGGGCCATTTTGGATTGGCCTACACCCAGGAATGTAACGAAGTTGTGAGGTTTCCTGGGTATATGTACTTACTACATGCAGTTTCTGAATGGATTCTCTTAGTTGGCAGCACCCTTCACAGAATTGATGAAGAAGGGAGCGTTTGAGTGGACAGACGTGGCATAGGAGGCTTTTGAGTGCTTCAAGAGTGTGATGAGCAGTTGTCTGGTCTTGGCTTTACCATATTTTTCACAGCCCTTTGTGTTGGAGTGCGATGCATCTGGATAGAGTATTTGGGCCGTTCTAACGCAGGGGGGCCAACTGATTGCATTTAAGAGCTGGAAGTTGCAACCTCTTGAGAGATTGTATTCCATTTATGATAAGGAGATGTTGGCCATAATGCATATGCTGGCCAAGTTCTGGTAGTACTTGGTGGGTAACAGGTTTAAGGTGAACATTGATCACAATAGTTTTCAATTCTTTTTGGAGTAGAGGGAGCAGAGGGAGAGGTAGCAAAAGTGGGTCAGCAAGATCCAGGACTACAAGTATGTCAAAGGCAAGCATAATATAGTAGTCGATGCTTTGTCAAGGAGGCCCGTGACACTCTCACTGAGGGACATCACTCAGGATTGGAAGGCACATTTATTGGTGGAGGACTCCAAGGTTAAACATGCATGTGACATCTTGGATTGGACCGTAGGGGATGACAGGTACAGAGTGATGGATGAGGTGATTTATTACAAGGACATGATCTATTTGGTGCCAGAATCACAGTTGTGGTGGAAGATCCTATAGCCCACTCATGATTCACTATTCACTGGGCATCAAGGGTTTTTCAAAACCTATCGGACCATCAAGGAGAGTTTTACTTGGAGAGGCCTCAAGGAGGATGTTATGAGGCATGTTCTAGAGTGTGATGTTTTTCAAAGGAACAAGGGGGAGAAAACACCTCCAGCTGGCTTACTTTATCCCCTTTCGATTCCAGAGAGGAAGTGGGAGAGAATATTTATGGATTTTATCACCAAACTTCCAGCAGTTTAGGGGTGTGATTATATATATGTGGTGGTGGATAGATTGACCAAGTTCGCTCATTTTTTTGCCATTCCATCCAGATCCTCAGCCTCATAGATAGCCAAGCTATTTTTTAGGGAGGTATTCAGGTTGAATGGTCTTCCCAAGACCATCATCAATGACCGAGACAACAGATTTAAGGGGGCATTTTGGTAGGAATTATTCAGATTGGTCGGAATTGAGGTCACTCCTAACACTATCTACCACCCCCAGACATATGGGCAGACAAATATTGTGAACAAGTGGTTGGAGGGATATTTACGGAATTATGTGACTGCACAGAAACGCACATGGGTGAAGTGGCTTCACTTGGGAGAGTATAGCTACAACACCACTCACCATATGTCCATCGATATGACACCTTTCTTTGGCCTTTATAGTTATGATTCATTATCATTTGCTAACATGGTTTTTGGAGACAATCGAGGCACTGGGGCAAAAGATTGGATATAGGAGAGTTAGGAGATCGTAAAGGCTCTCAAAGAAAACTTGTAGACGGTGCAGAACTAGCATAAGATGTACGCATACAGGCACCATGTTGAGAGGCATATTGAGGTTGAAGACTTAGTTTTCTTGCTTCTCTAACCATACAAACAGTCTATACACTAAAGCAGAAGGGAGCTGAGAAGCTCAAACTTTTAGTTTTTGTAGCATCATATGTGTTCTAGCCACGAAATTTGGTGGAGAGGCTAGAATACATGAATTCTCCAAAACCTAGAAATCGTTTCTAGAAATTCCACCTAGAGACAACTTAATTAAAATAATTAATCTTTTTTAATGTTTCCTAAGTCTAAACTTAGGAAAACTGATTAATTAAAGGGTATTAATTAATTCATGGTGATAATCTTCTAGAAGAAGACATGGATCAAGTTCTAGTTAACCTTATCCATCGATTATGTTTTAATCTTGGTTGTTGATGTCTCAACAAGAGATTATAAGACGAAATCCGATGGGGGTTGGAGAATGCACTGGAGACATAAGAAATTTGATTTTGCTAGGAAATCGATTTCTAGAGTAGCAGTTATCTATTGCCGGAGGTGATTCAGTAAGATCGAAGCAATGAGAGAGGGGCAGGGATAGTAAGGTTGGAGGGATACTTTCTAGTCCGGTAAGGGCATAGCAGAGAGACAGTGAGTTCCACAGGGAGGCAACGCAGAGCAGAGAGGTAGCGTAGTGCTTCAGACTTCAGAGGGGAAGTCGTATTGATTCAGTGCCAAAAGTCGGAGTGGGAGACCAGATGCCATAAGAATCGATCTTCCAGACAACAATTGATTAATTAGTGAGAGAGACGTTGGTCCGAGTTGTGTGATGTAGCACTGCGTAGGCTGATGCATGGACTACGCAGAGGTAGCAAAGAATAGCTCATCTTGAGCCAAGGTCAGTGTTGGATCACCGGTGAGAGTGATATTGTTCTCACTAGACTTCTGTCAGCCATTTATCTATATGGATTGCTAATTTGAGCATCCATAGGTTTGTACTCAGATTTACTACTGCATAACAATAAAACCCTCAGTTCTTGCACCGGTTTTCCCAAGTTGGGTTTTTCGGGGACATTGGTCCAAAAATAACAGTGTGTGTGTGCATCTATTCTTCCAACATTATTTTTCATCTGCAGTATTGTATTTGTGAAGGTTTCAATGTTTTATTTTGATATTTACCGTAGGATGAAATAAATAATTTGTTCAATTTATTTAACAAATAGAAGAAACTTAATCAGTTGTTGCAGAAGGATTTGGGGTTTCCGAATTTTCACAAGGTATCACAACACATATCATAAGCTGGAGAGTTTAGTAGTAGAAGGAAAGAGGAATTTCGAAGCTTTACGTAGATAACAGTTCAAAACCCTCAGAGGTAGCGCAGTCCTTGGCCGTGAGGATCAATTTTTTAGGAAAGTTTATTTCTCTGAGAGAGTCAACAGAAAATAAAAATTTCCAGATTAGAGATTACCAGAGGCAGAGTGAGACGTAGTATTTTTCCTTGCAGAGCATATCTTCAGGAGGAAGGAAGAGCACACACTAAGGGAATTCTTTCCTCAGGGAACTTCTAGCCCAGAAGTGTGATTTTTCCTAGCAGATCAGTAGTAATTGTGAGTAGAATTTCCCACTCCATCAGGGACTGCATGGATCCAATCAACAATTGTGCAGAGGAGAAGAGGAGGAATTCGACTTTCTTCAGGGGTGGCATCAACAGGATTGAGAGATCAAGATCAGTTGGAGGGAGCCTCCAACTATGTGACCTGGAAGTCAAGAATTTCTTGTCTTCTAGATGAATACGATCTCAAAACTTACATCAATAGTGTGGTAGATGTACCCGCAGATGCAGATCCGCTAAAAGCCTACAAGAAAGAGATGGCAAAAGAAAAGAGGTCGATTCTTAATGGGGTTCAAGATCACGTGGTGTCTCACATAGATGGCAAAGATATTGCCTGACAAATGTGGGAGGCACTTGCTTTGATATACGAGGGATCTTCCGAGCAGCAGAAGATGTATCTTGAAGAGAAGCTGAGATGCACGAGGATGCAGAAAGGGGAGCGCATAGACCCCTTCCTCACTAGGCTTTAGGATATCCGAGACTAGCTGTTTGCAGTAAGGTCAACACCCTAACCTATAGAATTGGTCTGGTTAGCTCTCAACAATGTTTTTGAAGAATGGCAGGTCTGCGTCCAAATTATTCTAGGTAGAAAAAAGTTGCCAGATTGGGATCGAACGTGGGTTGATCTGTAGTAGGAGGAGATGAGGTGAGATTTGGTGAAGAGCGCCATTAATGGCACCAACTACAATAGTGGTTCCAAGCAAGTGAAGAAAGAATAAAATGTGGCCTTCGCATCAGAGGGGCAACAGGAGCAGTGCAAGAGGAAGAAGGAATAACAATCTTAAGTATAAGTTGTAGGCATATGATAATAGGGATCATGTTAAATCGGTAAATGTTGCAGTAGAATCTAAACAATATTGTGAAGGACTTGAAGTTGAGATCATCTCTCTAAGAGAAAATCTTGAAAATTCAAACAAGCAAAATGAAAACCTACTTCAAGTATTTAAAGAACAAGATTTTGGGTTGAAGGAAGATATTATTGAATTAAAGGAGAAATTGGAAGAAGGAAGAAAGTTTGAAGAAGGAATGAGGAAGCAATATCTGGAAAAGGAAGAACAATACCAAAGAATGGAAGTTGAGGTAAACATTCTAAAAGGTAAATTAGAAGAAAAGGATAAACACTTGAGATTTCAATATAGTAATATGATATTGGATAATATTCTTAGTAGTCGAGGTCTCCTTCCATTAAATTTAGCCTTGGTTTTCATGAAACTGTAAAAGGAGAATCTAGTTCACAGGCTTGTGCAAGGATCTTGAAGGATAACAATACGAAATCTGAAATTCATGTTAAATAAATAAGAATTCAACCAAATCAACATCTAAGGAAGATGAATTTTCAAAAGAAATCATTTGCTCCAAATAATATAAGCATTAATCGATTCTCTCCTCTGATCAATAATGTTGAAAAATTATGGACATGTTGCAACCAATTGCAGAAGCAGATTGTATCAATGTCAAGAAAATAGTCACTTCGCAGGAAGATCATTAACTCCTAGATAATCAAGTTTCTTTAAGGGATATTCGTTTGCTTGCAACATATTTGGTCACAAATCTATTGATTGCAATAGGAGGAATATGAAACAGAAATATTATAATTCCTCTGCTCCCTTTTCTAGTCATATAAGATGTTATACTTGTAACAAGTTTGGGATGCAGGAACAAGTCAATGGACCTCCACATACAACATGGAAAGCAATCAGATAAGAATATTGTTACCAAAAGACCTAAGAAATATGGATCCACGAACACTTCTCATAATAAACAGAAAGAAGAAGAACAAATAAGGTGTGGTCTTGATCTTTTTTCATTTGAAGATGATGATGAATGGTACATAGATAATGCATTCTCTCATCACATGACTAGAGATAGGATAAGTTTCAATCTCTCAAGAAAAACAAAGATGGCAAGGTGATTCTTGGAAATGGTGCTCAAGCAAAAGTTATGGGAAAAGGTAGAATCAAACTTGAGAAGCATGAAAAAGTAGGTGATGCATTATTAGTTGAGGGCTAAAGTATAATATTCTAAGTGTAGGTCAAATAGATGACAAATGACGTATAGTTGCATTTACATCAACTAAATGCAAAGTTATAGACGAAGAAACTCATAAGGTTATAGCAAGAAGATATAGGAATACAGACAAATTATATGCGCTAGCAAAGAAGAATTCAGGAAAAAAAAATAAGAGTTATAGTTCCTCTCCTTCATATTCAGAGTAAAAGAATATGGTTACCATTGCAATTTATTTTTCTTAATGTGTTCTTATAACAGTGACTACAAAAGTAATGTGAGGTACATAACCTTATGAAGAGCAGGTGATGATTATTAGGTCCACAAGATCAATAAGGAATGATATCAGAGGGAGCTATACATATGTATATCTTAATGATGATTCCCTATGTTGTTATGATATTCATTTGATGATGCTTATACTACTGAAATTGCATTGATGAAGTAGTAGTGAATAGAACCAGACATGTCATGTTCAGGGGGAATTGTAGTTATGAAAAATCAGTAGTTTACCTTTTGTACATGGATCACATGAAGGAAAATTGCGTGTATACATTGTTTTGGGTCCATATAGTTGCATATATTTTTTAGTGATGAATAAATTGTGGCACAGATTCAGCGGGAGTCTCTCATATGTTTCTATTAGTTGGTTATTGATTTTCTGCCACTGACATTGGCTTATTGTAGACTCTTAATAATGCCCATGTGATGCTTGGGAATGATGTTGGTTCATGATGGTTCATGAGTTGTTGAAAAATGTTATTGTTGCTATGGTTCTTTTATGGTTTTCTTGATTAATGAGGTTGGCACAGTTTTAGGGGGAGCATTTGTTATGCTTTTAAATGGTCCATTATTGGCATTATGGTTTCTTAAGCATTCATTGTTGCATGATGATGTTTATGGTGAATACATATCATTTCTTATGTATAATTGTTACTGGGGTTGTTGTTGAAGATACATATGTTGTTGTCATGATTTATCAATGATGCATGGTTTGCATGAGATGAAGTTATGGATGATGACATGCACTTGGTGAAAATTAGTTAATCATGGTTAATATTGACAAGAATGATATATATTTTATGTCCATTGAAGGTGTTGGTTATGTTGTTATGATGAAGGTTCTCTTTGTCTACACATGTTATTGATGCATTTACATGCTATCTATGGTGTTTGATATTGTTTATTGAGGATTGTGTCTCTTCTTATGTGTGAAGAAAGCATGTTGATCTTGATGATATGAGATCTAGGATATGAGTTACTAACAGAGCTTGATTACACAATCTTATGCTACGATTGGTTGATGATGATGAGTTCATGATTTACTCATTGTTTATTAACATCTCTCATTGATGAGAATATATATACATATTGTTGTCACTATGTCATGGGTTATCAATGATGGATGAATTGTGGATAATGATCTTATGGATGATTATTTGAGTTTCATTTTCTTGAAGATGTTTATGGTGTGATAATTCTACTTGATACACTTGATAAAGTATATGTTATGGTCATTATTGATGTTGAAGGTTCTCCCGGTCTTTGATGGATGCATGGAGATAATATGATGCCATTGTGGTTCAAGAGATTGATATGTGGAAAAAGCATGCTACATAAAGTCGAGAGCATGTCTATTGATATGCTACTACTACAGTTTATTGCTAATTTTTGGATACACTGCATACTTGGTCACAGTTTGATGATATTGGAGCTACATTGTCTTATCTTACATGTTGATGATGAGGATGTTCATTTTGTTGCCCATGTTGTTTCTATCAGAGGTTTATGTTGCAGATTCCTATATGGAGAATGATGGTTGTCGATGACCATTATGGTCTTGCTACCTCATGGTTGAGGTTCTTGTCTTTGGTTATATGTGTCGTATATGTCTCTTAATGTAAAGTTCATGAAAAAGACCCATGTTGTAGTCATTGTAATATTCATTCATGTATGGGATATTGGGATCAAGTCATGTTTTGTATGTAATCCAATTATTTTGGATTATTTGTGTAATGTTGGGTCAAATATGTAACCCCGCTATGTTGGGTGATTGATGTAATCATGAGTCATTGGTCATAGGAGAGGTCATGTTTGTTCAAGTCATCAATTGAATATATTTCAACATCTCAACATATGCTCAGGGGGAGCATGGTCAATAGGAAATTTTCATATTCAAGAAATCATATCAGACAAAGGGGGAGAAGCATTCATTCAACATTGGTCATCCCTTTCCCCTTGATGTCAAAGCGGGAGAGAATCTTGGTGTTTGGAGAATAATGCTTAGTGAGAATACTTGGTATTTGCAGGTGTGTTTGCAAGTATTTACAAGTGGTGACTAAAACAAAAGTGGTTTCCGTCAAGTCCAAAGGGGGATATTGTTGGAATTATGGCTAATGTGTTGTCCTTGATGGAAACTTGCTTGATAAGGATGTCAACATTGTGATATCATTATGATTATATAGATTGTTACAGACGTTATAGGTGATATGGACAAAGGAATGTCAGTTCAAAGACATATGGATGGTAAAGGTAAAGTTTGAGGAAGTATACGTGAGTCCTAAGAAGCAAGGTCACGTACATACACATGTATTGTGAAGAAAAGTCGCATACAAAATCCACACCATGACAATCTGGATACCAATGATCCTCACCATGGTATTGGCCCATAGTAAAGGGAACGAAAATGGTTATTTGATCCCGTTAAAGAATACTAATGACATTATCAAGGGATTTTCTTAAGCTATTAGCTAAGGCTAAATATATATAAGGAGGTGGATATCAAGGTGTTAAGTGTGAAAGTTATGGGTTATCAATGTGTAATCTGATCTGAAACAGGGATGCACCAGGGAGCATGGATATGGTTCAGATCTAATAGATCTAAAATGAATACATATTCCTTGATGTGTTATGTTTTGATAGATCAATGATGATATAATGATGTGTGATTGTAACAATATGTATGTCGAGATTTGGGTTTGACAAATGTTGTGTTATGTGGCGAAAAGTATAAATCAGTGATTTCATATTTGTATGCTTGTTTTTTTCTAAATGATCACATACATACTTGGATCTGTGTTTGCAGGGTTGCATATAAATTCTGCAAATTTATATTGTATGTTGATATTTGTATGCACGTGTTATGCATGGTAGTCACATGCATACGTTGACATGTTTTGTGGAAGTCGTGTATGTATAATGGTGTTTTGCAGTATAGATTGTTGATGACATTTGATCAGTTATGTTTTGTGTGTTGTTGTCCTTCGATGATGTATCTATCATGATAATTTGTGTTTAACAATATTTATTGGGTTGAATTGGTTATGGCATGGAATGTTGATTAGTGATGATGCTACAATGTGGTGATATGAAATTGCTTCAGTGATCTGTGATTGATTCAATGGTATTTTTAGTGATACAATGCTTCATATTTAGTTGTCAGTGATTTGAGATATGTACGCCAGTATGATACATAGGAAGCACATACATACACGAGTCTGTTTCACGCAAGTAGCATATACATTATAATGTATGTTTGATCAATGTTTGCAGTGACAACACTTTTTTTATGATGATGAACAATGTATGGTTTTGTATAATGGTGGTGCATTGGTATGATCTAATGGTTTATTTCTGTTATGGATTGATTTGATCTTGTTGCAATGGATGATTGAGATTCATTGATTGGTTTGATGGTGATACAATGATTCAATTGGTCCAGTGTTTGCTTTCAAAATTGTTACTTGGTATTGTACTTAGTATTGGAAATGGGTCCAGTCTGAAAATATGATGAAAGGTGGCCTACAAGTTTGATGTTTTGAGTCAGGTGGATCCAGTATGAAATATTATGAAACATGTTCTACAAGAGGAGATAAGGGCTTGAGCCTTTAGTAAGGGAGTCAGAAATTCCTTCCAGTGGTAGTTGGTAAATTTGTGCAAGGGGGAGGTTCTCCCTTCCGGTAGGAGCATGTAAACGAGATCAGGGGGTTAGAGCTCCCTTCTAGTGGGTGCTGTAGAATGAGAGAATGTTGTAGCCTTCTGTAGCTGGGTTTCTTTGTGCTGTTAAGAGTCTACGCCATTACAAAATGTAATTAAGTTTTCTTAATAATGAAAGAAGAAGAAAGAGACGACGATAATGGTGGTTTTCTCCCACATTAGGTTTCCACCTAAAATCTTGGTGTTCATGTGTGTTGATGATCTATCTGTTATTTACTGCTCATGGTTTCTGCTTAATGAATGAATAATGAAGTAATCATGCACTAGTTAAAGATGATGAAATATATGAAAAGTTAATTAACTAAATATATGTTGTTTTCCTTCACTGAAGTCATGTACTTATGTTAGTTGCATGAATGACAGTAGCATATAGAAATCGAAATATGAAATGAAAAATTTTAAAGTGAATTAAACTATTAATTCACCCCCCCCCCCAAGGTATTTTTACCAACATAAGTATTGTCACTCTTCACTTGAATCAAGGTCCAACTATTCATCTACAAGAAGTATTGTATGTGCCTGATTTGGAGAAGAACATGATGTTTATTTCAGCAATGGAAGATAAAGGCTTCAAGGTAGAATTCGTTGATGGAAAGATACGTGTTTGGAAAAGAAAACCTAAGGATGCTTTTACTCTTGGATTTAGGGTTAATGGTCTCTATCAAGTTGGTGGAATTCCTTTAGGAGCTTTAGCAATCGATACTTCACTTCAATCTGAGTTGTGGCACCAGAGATTTTCCCACTTATATTACAAATCCTTACCTGGGGTAAGGAATGTGGTCACAAGTATGATCGAGTTCAACATTAATCATGAAGGTGTTTGTCAGGTTTGTGCAACTGGAAAACTTACAAAGGGACCATTCCCTTGTAGTGAAAGAAAGACTACCAATATTCTTTAATTAGTCCATTCTGATTTGTCTAGTATGTTGCCCGTAACATTGTTGGGAGGATAATTATATTATGAAATCTATGTGGATGACTACTCTCGTAAATTATGGATCTATTTATTAAAGGGGAAGGATGAAGTGTTCAAATGATTTTGTTCCTTCAAATCATTGGTGGAAAATCAAATAGGAAAGAAGATCAAGATATTGAGGACTGACAATGGAACCAAATATGAATCAAATGAATTCAATAACTTTTGCGGAGATGTTGGGATTAAGAGGGAGAAAATTGTTCCATGCACTCTTGAGCAGAATGGCATTGCTGAAAGAAAGAATCAAACAATCATAGAAGCCACCTGTGCCATGCTCCATGATTAAGGCCTACCAAATTTCTTATGGGGATAATTTGCCAACACTACCATGTATGTTCAAAATAGAAGCCCGCATCAAGCATTGGATTTCAAGACACCTTAGGAGGTGTTCACTAGTAAGAAACTTGATGTTTCTCATTTTAGAATATTTGGTTGTCTCGTGTATTTTCATGTGCCTAAAGAGAAAAGAAACAAGTTAGGAGCATCTGGGAAGAAGGGTATATTCGTTGGCTGTAGTGAAAATTCAAAGGCATATAGAATCTATGTGCTTGGTAAAAGAGAGGTGGACGTGGGTCATGATGTTACCTTTGATGAAGACATTTCCCTTGGGAAAGCAAGACGTCTCCCTATCCCAAGGAAGGGCAATGATGATGGTGTGGAAAAACAAGATGAACCTCCAACGGATGAGCTTATGCCTAATGTTGATAGCCCGATGGATCTTGTTGATCCACCTCCTTATGATTCTTCCACCTCAAGGAAAAGACCTTTATGGATCAAAGATACTCTCAAAGATGTTGAAAGACATTCATGCAATAAGGACACTTCGTGAAAGTAAGAAGTCGAACAGGTATCAAGGGTACTTGGTTGCTATGAGTACTCTTGTTCAAGTTGAACCATGCACATTCGAAGAAGTTGTAAAGCACCAAGTTTGGAAAGATGCGATGAATGAGGAGTATGAGTCAATCATGAATAATGATGTTTGGGACATGGTGCCTAGACCCAAGGACAATTTTGTGGTCACTTCTAAATGGATTTACAAAATTAAACATGGAGTTGATGGGAGTGTTGAAAAATATAAGGTCAGTTTGTTTCTCGAGGCTTCTCTCAAAAGGAAGGATTAAACTATGACAAGATATTTGCACCATGTTAGGGTATTAGGTTTTTTTACGTCAAATGTATTTTCCTTGTCCATTGATTTTTAGTTTTTGAAGCGGTTGAGCCTATGACAACAGTTGTTGTCATAGTCTCGATATAATTGTTCGACATCCTTGAATTTATTCCATATAGAGTTCATCTAAAGCATGAAAGAGTGTCAAGTCGGTGGGATTCATGAGGTCACACATGTTTATACATTCAAGTCAAAAGGGGTTATATGTCAGTGGTTCATCGATCAAAACCATCCAAAATGAAGTTTTGTCAATCTAAAGTTCTGATGGTCATGAGGTATGGTCATTAAATATATTTTAAATTCTTGTCCCCTATTCCTATCTACCCCATGTTTCCCTATTTCCTACCCTATTTCCCCATCTCCCTTTATACATACCTTCATATATCATCTTCATTCTATCCCCTTTTCACATATCATTTACATCTTATTCACATTACATTTCCTTTCCCCCCCTTCGTTCTAAACATGCCCCCATAACACCACTACCACTTCCCTATACTCATCACATGTACAACCCTCATACATAATACACAACCCCCATATCTAAGAAACAACATACTCGCAAAAATTTAATGATTCGCCATACCTTTATACTCATATCAAGTCAGGAGTGCTAAAAGTAATCAATTCAAATGTTGCATTACTGGACAAAAGACAAGGTGTAATTCAAATTTTTATGTCGCCTTATTCTCATGCCACTGTAAACTCATGCAAAATCTGCCTAATCTGAGCACATAGAATCCCTACAGGAGACCACAGATCGATTCTGAGCTAACAGTTTATGAGAAATTGACTTCGTCTTCACTCTGGAAAATTTGTTGTGCACAAGTGCTACCCAACCTGGTCGTTGCGCAACCGGTGCACAAGTGGGTATCAACCATTTAGGAGGTTTGCATGAGTTGTATAATATACTTAAATATTTATACACCATCACACATACATTTCAATACTACCCATTTGATCCATTTTCCCAGAGGATGTGTGCAACCATACAGAGCATGGAGGGCTACTTTGACTTGCTACACAATTGTTGCGCAAAATACCTTGTTTTAGTCATCATTTGAAACATTGTTTCCAACCACATGGAGGCAAATTTCAAAAACATGAAAGACATTTTTCTCAAGAAAAGACCAAAGAACAATAAACTCCTCCAGTTTTTGAACAGGTGTCATAGATCGGGATATTCGAATGCATCTTTAAAGCATATTTTTCGGACTGTGTAATTTCTTGTTTTAGTCATGATTTTGGGGAACCTATTTAGAGGATCTGGGGAATAATTTGAATAAACAGAGAGAGGTTTATCTCCAAGACAAGTTCACATAAAAAAACCTATCTCAGTGTTTACACAGGAGTTACTGTTTGGGATCTACCGTTGTCGCTTGGAGACCCTTTTTCGCAATTTCTATTGACGGAATTCTACAATTTTTGGAATTCAGTTTGTGGATGAGGAGAATTCAGCATACATTCTTGTAGTTTTGGATGTTTTTGGTATATCACAAAACCTTAGATGATTTTCAGTCACTATTTTGTTTGGTTTGGGGTAGGAAGACATGGTGCAACCACAGATTCAAAATTATGTTGCACAACCGATGTGCAACACAAGCTCTTTGTTGTTTCTACTTTTATCTGGAATCTGGAACTACATTATCATGATCGAGAAGGATCTTAGTGGACAAGTTTGTTATCTAGATAGGATTAGCGGGATGTTATCTAGATAGGATAGAATAAAATATTTTATTTTTTTCTAAAAAGACAAACTATAGCTTTTATGATTAGCTTTATTTAGTTTTGGTTTAAAAAACAATATGTGGATAATTTTGAATTGATTCGATCCACTTAGTGGATAAATGATACATTGTATCTAGTCTTTTAGTTTCCATGCAGTGAATTCGATGACCTAGTGGTAATTTTGAATTCCCTATTGTATTTAAAGAGGATAAGACATGAAAAATGGTTTGGTTGGGTTGAGAGTGTTAAAGGCTAGACTACTTTTCTATAAGTTTTGTATCTTTGTTGAATGAATTGAAGAAAGAAGGTGCATATTTATATAGTGATACATGTGTCTGGCTTATTGGTATCTTGTTCCTCTTGTTACTTGATATGTATTATTTTTAGATCTGCTTATAGTTTTTAATTTCATACAGTAATTTTCTTCATGTTCATGTTTGAAATATTTCTCAGAATTCAATAATTTGCTCTGACAAATTTCAGTTGATCACTATATGTGTGTTGTTTTCTTCCATGGAAAGTTGAATTCATCCTTGTATGGATTCTCAAGTTGTCATTTTTCCCTTTCCTCCCATTCATACTATTACTACAACGAAATTGATTGTTCACCCATAGGTCTGCCTACCTTTCCACTGTGTGAATTGCACCATATCCCTGATTCATTCAAACCTATAACAATGCTATGATCTAAGTAGTCTTTCCCTTTGCACCCACCTTAAACAAATAAAAATCAAAACATCCTCCGATCATCATAACCAACCTAAAATCTAAACCATGTCAGTTATTTAGTTGATTGATAGAAAAAACCTAGCGAGAGAGCCCTCTCCAAGGCTAGGGGAGTTCGACCTTAGCCTTAAAAGAGGTTTTTGGTTACCTATGGTATTTATCCCCCCAGCCTAGAGAAATTTACAGAGTGCTAACCCACCGATTTCCTAATATACCGCTATATGATCTATTATTTCTCTTGTTGCCACTCAAGGATGGAACCTACATCAAATGGATGTTAAGATTGATTTCTTTCATGGCTCACTTAAGGAGGAAGTCTAATTGGAACAACCTCAAGGATTCGAAGTACAAGATTGAAGGACACATGCATGCAAGTTGAAGAAAACCCTCTATAGGTTGAACCAAGCCCCTAGGGCTTGGTATGAGAGTATATATAACTATATTATGAAGCTGGGATTTACAAGGAGCTATTTTGATTCAAACCTATACTTCAAGGTTGAAAAGGACATGCCTCTCATTTTGGTCCTTTATGTTAATGATCTCTTTCTGACTGGTGAGGACCCTCTCATTTGTCAATGTAAGAGGGAGTTTACTTCCGAGTTCAATATGAAGGACCTATATTTGATGCATTACTTCCTAGGCCTAGAGATCTAGCAAAAGTCAAGTGAGATTTTCCTTTCTAAATAAAAATACATTTTGAAGTTGCTAGAGAGATGTGGGATGGTCGATTGCAAGTATGTGTCTACTCTGATGGAACTCAACTTCAAGAAGCTAGGTGGAAGTGTTGTTGCGCCTGAATTGGAAAACCCTTATGAATATAGAAAACTTGTGGGGGGCCTAATTTTCTTGGTAAACTCCCTACCGGACATATATTTCGTTATGAATATGTTGAGTCAATTTATGGTTGATTCTCTTCACATACATTGGATTTTTGCTAAGGATCTCTTAAGATATCTATGTGGCACAATCAACTATGGTTTGAGATACACTATCAGGAATTTGAGGCTACATGAATATATTGGTGCTAACTACTCTGGTAGTGTGGTGGATAAAAAAGCATGTTAGGATGTTGCTTCTCATTAGGATTTTCTTCAATTTCATGGATGAGTGGGAAGAAGAAATTAGTTTCTTTAATCACCGTCGTGGCCAAATATATTGCTGTTAGAATGGCTTGTTGTGACATTGTCTGGTTGAGGAAGCTTGTCAGTGAATTATTTTAGCACATTTTGGATACCACCATGATCTATTGCAACAACCAGAGTGGGATTCGCCTTTCATAAAATCTCGTGTTCCATGACCGCTCCAAGCACATTGATATCATGTACCACTTTATTTGGGATATGGTGCAACATGGAGCAATAAGGCTCCAACACATCAGGACTAATGAGCGAGCTACCGGCATCCTCATGAAGTCCTTAGGGAAGGTAAAATTCTTAGCCTTCTAATAGAGACTTGGAACCGTGGAAAGACCCTCCCATAAGGGTCTCACTTGAATTGGAAATCAATCTTTTAGAGTTCTTGGGGGCTTGGGGTACTTCTTGGAGCTATAAGCGACCATAGGGTGAATGGTTCACCTTCCCCTATAGGTACGTTGTGTACAGGGTCAGTGGTTCACCTTCCCCTATGATACCCCATGATGGTTGACTTGTGCATAAGGTGAGTGGTTCACCTTCCCCTATGATACCCCATGATGGTTGACTTGTGCATAGGGTGAGTGGTTCACCTTCCCCTATGATTGATGACACGTGTGTAGGGTGGGTGTTTCACCTTCCCATATGATTGATGATATATGCATAGGATGAGTGGTTCACCTTCTCTTGTGGATGCCTCAACATACATCCTACCCATGTAGTCTGAGACTCATGGGAAGTACCTCTCATCTAGCCAATGAGTTGGGAAAAGTGGATAGGGACTTGTTGAAGGCTCAAAATTCTTTGTCTCAACATTATAAGGGAGACCACCCTATCGGGAACTTAAAGCAACTTCTTTTCCATTTGGATGGTGGTTACAACTAGTTAAACTAGGTCCAGTTACCTTCTCTCTATCTTTACTAGCTTAAAGTATGTATTTTTCTTACCAATAGAGAAGAGCCATTAGATGATCCCTCTTGTTGAGCTCAGGCAAGAAAGTGATCCTTAAGCTGATCTAGGGATCAATGAAGCCACAACTAAAGTTTGCCTCTTTTAGAAAAGGAATTCTAGAATGCAAGATTTAATCTAAATGCAAGTAAAAGGAAAATTATGCAAAGACTATCTTGATGGAAAGAAGGATTAGTCCTTCTTTCTACCAAGAGCAAGATATTAACATAATTTAAATTTTAACATGTCTTTCTTAAGATGAATATGTAGCTAATGAAATAGTTAAATTAACTAATATTATAATTACCAAACATGTGTTTCAAAGATCTGGACCACCCGATCGAGAACTTAAAGCAACTCCTTTTCCATTTGTGATGGTGGTTACAACTGGTTAAACTAGGTCCAGTTACCTTCTCTCTATCTTTACTGGCTTAAAGTATTCTTTTTCTTACCAATAGAGAAGAGCCATTAGATGATTCCTCTTGTTGAGCTCAGGCAAGAAAGTGATCCTTAAGCTGATCTAGGGCTTAGTGAAGTCACAACTAAAGTTTGCCTCTTTTAGAAAAGGAACTCTAGAATGCAAGATTTAATCTAAATGCAAGTAAAAGGAAAACTATGCTAAGACTATCTTGATGGAAAGAAGGATTAGTCCTTGTTTCTACCAAGAGAAAGATATTAACATAATTTGGATTTTAACATGTCTTGCTTAAGATGAATATGTAGCTATTGAAATAGTTCAATTAACTAATATTATAATTACCAAACATGTTTTTCAGAGAACTATTAACAATGAATGATGAACCAATAACATTAGGAAGCAGTTCACAAAATACCAATGGAAATTAAATCAGAAATAGATGGAAAATTTCTGAATAAATAGTTACTCGAAAATTTGGTTTTAATATATTAGAGCAAAAGATACAATTAACGCCAAATTCATGAGACAAACAAATTAGATAACTAATCTGTAAGACAATAATTCAAATCGACAATAGTGCAAAATATAAAACCAATCAACATAATTCTAACATCAAGAATGAAATTCACATTAAAAATAATAGTATTTCCAATATAAATTTATTTGAACCTATTCTCCTGCTCTAGTCTTTAAATTTGATCTCATACAATCTCCTCCAAAGCATAAACTCTGCTGCTAAAAGCAAGAGTTGCAATAATGCAATCTTTGTCTCTCATACATAGTTCATAATGAAAAGAGACAAAACCCAATAATTCTCATATCTGAGATTGATCCTCTCTACCTACAACATGAAACCCCTATTACAATAGTGCTTTTAGAATTACGAAAATTGTATGAGAATCCATGTGACTCCATTCTCCAAACTACTATTTATAATTACAAAATGTATTCAAAATAGGAGAGTTGTTGAAGAACAAAAATGCTCCAACAATTTTCATTAGTCCATATTCATTTTCTTTTCCTCATCTCTTCAACAGTTCTCCTTCCAAAACCAATCAAGATTTAATTAAAATACAATTTAAAATCAAAAATACCAAATCTGGAAAATAAAACATCTTCCGATCAAAACTTAGTTAAATAAATAAATAAAAGGAAATATGAATTTTTCATTAATCTTTGTAAACATATTATTCGTGAAAGAGAAAATAGTCGAATGGATCTGCCCTCAGTAGATGCTATGAGCAAATGAAAATGCAAAAAATTAAGCTCAGAAAATTAATTTTGTTTATGAATTCAAAGCTTAATCTTCTGATAAATTTTAGACTCGTTAAATTACCGAATCTGGTCATGCAACCATTCATAAATATTCTTCGTGATTTTATCTATCTAATGAGCTATCTTGGGTATCATTTGGCCAAGTAAAACTCAACTTATGAGCTTCCAAAGTTGAAATGTTAGAATTGCCAAAATTCTGGAAAATTTGTTGCCTAGGCTAAAATCAAGAAATTATAATTAAAATATAATCCTATATTAAATTACAATTATTTCTTAAATAGAATAATATAATTGTAATTACAAAATTAAACTTAAATTAATTACAAACTAATTATATATAATTAAAATAAAAATTAATTAAAAATTAAAATGGATTAAAAGTTAATTATAAGTATAATTATATTATATTATGTTATATAAAAATTATAATTAAAATATAATATATATTATAAAAATAAACTCAATATAACAAATCCACTTGGCTTTAAGATTCACAAGTGAATGGAAATGAATGGAGGAGAGGCGAGAGGTATAAGGAGACCGATTTTAGGTCAAAAACAAATAGTCACAAAATAATTCATTATCAGATATCGGAACTTAAAGGTTTCTTAAGTGCGCACAAACTAAAAACTTGATATCGAAATAAAAATATAATAAAATATCCCCGATCGGGGTGACGGAAAGGACTCCGGGTAGCCTAATGATAATGGGTAGGGCTTGTCAGTACAAGCCTCACTTTTGGTCAATCATAATAAAGGATGTGAAGGGAGATCACTGGGTGGAGAGCACCTCGAGACATGGCTCTAAGATCATCATGGCAGTAGAAGGGATGGGAAACAGCGGCAATCAGGCGGTAGTGGATAGAAGAGGTGGCAATAATTTAAAGGGAGCAGCAGCAGACATTGATGCTAAGAATTTAAGGACATGCAAGGTGGCGAGGACGGTGGATACCTAGAGTAAATTTCCTGGAAACAGTTTTCGTAAAAAGCAAGAGACTATGGTTGAGGGTGGCAGGCAGGCTAGAGTATATAGTGAAGAGGATGGCAGAAGGAAGAGGACGATGAGGCAGCAGAGGATACAGGAGGAAGATAGCTCTCAGGGGACTGATAACCACCAGAACGTAAAGGAAAGCGAGGAGAGGTTCAGGAGGAAGGACCAGGAGGTGCCAGCAGAAGAGGGAATATACAGAGAAGGCGAAATGAGGAATATGTAGGAGGAATGCATGGGGAGAGGGAGGTTCGAGGTCGGACAAGGCAGCCAGGGTTTCATCCGTGGTCGGCCTTCAAGGAGAGGCAAGGGCAGAGGAAGCAGGGGACGAGGAAATACTGGGCATGCTGGGGACTATGTTTCGGAACCTCAGTCTCCCAACCAACGGAAAAGAGGTCGCCGCACCATGAACCAGATGGCCAGAGATGCGGAGCGCGTGTACAACAAGGAGGGAAATGTGGAGATAAGAAGAATTATAGAGAATTTGGAAGAGAGAGTCCTGGAGGAGGCCTCGGACCCTGAGATGAATGAATGGAGCCCTCTTATGTCGGATCCTGGTAACACCAGGGGTCGCCTCTCCCAGTACGGGTGATGAAGTGTCTGCTGGCCAAAGCAATGGAACAGATTGCAAAAGAAATGACTGAGATTGCGCAAGGGTGCCTGAGCCTGAAAGAGGAAATGAAGAGTCTGCAAGCCGCAATGTTGAAACATGATAGAAAATTGGAGGATAACCAAACCTTGCGCTACGAAATCACTGAAGCAGCCTTTTTTCATCAGAAAAATGGTTTTAAGTAGTCAACTTCCAGGAGGTTTTTTGAGCAACTTAAAGAATATTTTGGAAAACTGAAAGAGGTTCTTATTCCTAACATACTGAAATAAAAAAACCTCTTTCAGTTTCTTCAAATTCATTATGAGCTGGGAGAATTTGATGACTCAACTTGCGCTATGAAACTATTGTAGGAGCAATTTTTCACAAATCTGAATTTTCCAGTTTACACCTGATATTCAAAGACAGTTTTTGGGCAGTAGGAAAGGTATTGAAAAAAACCAAGAGAGGATTTTTTTTAGCACCGAGTGGTCTACAAAAGCCTCCTTCAGTTTTTCAAAATACATTTTTGATGAGGAGATACGAGCTCTGTCCCAACACCTATTTTTCAGCCAGAACAGAGCAGGGAACAGTCTCCTAGTTTTCAGGACAGATGAAGGAGAAGTTATTAAAGGCTAGCTGGAGGGTTATGGGCATCATCAAATTTGAATTCATGGAGTTATAGGTGTCAAAAGGAATTTTTAATTCCTAGATAAGGTTTTTTTAATCATAATAAGGAGTTACACTCCTAGTTGTATTAGGTCTCTAGGACTGTTAGTTAACAGCTAGTTGTAATTAATAGTTTGTTTAAAGATCAGTAGGTGTCAGGTCTAGAGAAATTCAAATTCCCTTCATGCTGGAGGAAGGAATTCAAGCTTGTACGGAAACTCTATATATGACGAGAGATGTAATGCACTAAGGATTGGAAATTTTTCAAATAATACTCATACTGTGCTTTTGTGTAAGACTGTGTTTTAATGTAATACAATAATTTGGCTTTGCTCCTCGAGATTCAGAAAGAGTTCAATGTTTAAATTGTCCTATGGTTGTCTTCATTTCATTGTGTGCAGTAGTATGAATGCATGATTACTTAGAATTGGCTATGCTCTAACTTCCTTCATGTATTTGTAGATTGTGTCTTCCTACATATTTCTGATGTGTTACTGATATCTTGAACTCCAAAAGTCCTGACTTCCATGTAAAGTTAATATTATTTTCATACTGAAGCATTTCTTGACTCCATAAGCCCAATGGATGTTTATTGACTGTGTTTCAACCATTTACACTTCTTCATTTGTTTCATAGACTCAGCCATCTAATCCATTATCAAAATCTTTAACCTAGTGAGAGAGCCCTCTCAGGTTGAGGAGGCTAAGCCTTAGCCAAAAGTTGGTTTGAAAGAGTTACACAAGGTCTTCCTGGTCAACAGCCTATCAAGGTTTGGAATTTGTGATAACAATTTGGTGCATCTACCAAGAGTCTGAAGATTATTCATTCCCGAAATCAAGAACGTTGAACTTCTGAAGGTAGCAGGAGCTCAGAAAGTTTTCGAGGCTGCAATCTACCTTGGCGACTCCACACATCAAATAAAAAATTAGAAGGTGACTCCACTACTAGAAGATCAATAGCTTGATGAAGTTTCAAGATGATTTCCATTACAAGAATGAATGTCAGGTATGCCCCTATGAATTGGTCTCATATCCCTAGTTTTCCAAATCCCATGCCAAAGGTTGATTGGTTAGATGATCTTCCAATATTCAAAGATGAAAAGAAAGACAATGTTGCTCTTCATTTGGTTAGGTTCGATATGCATGTACACAGTCTTAAGGTACATTTCCCTGAATATTGTCTCATGAAGACGTTTATGACCACTTTAGAAGGGAAAGCATGGTCTTGGTATAAAAGTTTGGAAAATGGTTCAATATATTCGCTTGCTAATTTTCATGATGAATTCTATGAGATGTATAAAGAATGTCATCCTTCCTTATTGTTGGTCAAATATTGTTGTAAACATTCTTTGAGTCTTATTCAGTATTTGGAGGATTGTTATGATGATGATGAATTTATGGATGAAGAAATTTTAGAGGCTCTTCATAACAATACATTTCAACAACTAAGAGAAAGGATAACATCCCATGAAATGCAGCATAGAAATCAACAAGAGTATACTTATGAAAATCATCTTACGTCCTCTGAGATTGATGTAGAGATGTAGCAAACTTGTCAATCTTCGAATCATAATGAAGATGAAAATAATTGCAAACACCAAGAAGAAGTACTGGAAGATAGCTTTTATAACCCTCTGGCAAAGGAAAAGGTTTATTTTTTATGTCATACTTTGCAACAACTTACGTCAATGAATGATCTTAATAATGAGGAAAATTACATTGTTTGTGGGAATCATTCAGAAAAGCAGTTGGATAGCATATCAAAGAAATCGTGTGTGGCTGAGAATCAGTTGTCTGAAGATGTAGAATGTTATGATGATCATCAAAATAACCATGTCCTCTTTGACCCAATAAATGAATACATGGCAAAGCTTTGCACACCAGTATTTCATTTTCATTTGCATTATGAAGATCAGGTGCATTATCCCGGATGCGGGTGGTTATTAGATATAGAGGGTTTGTGGCTTGTCAGAAGGGCATGTGTCCGCTCGGACAAGCCACGTACACCAGGAGGACTCGCCCTAATTGTCGCAGCACGCAGCATTTAAGAATGAAGGTTATGGCTCATGGCAGAAGCGTCCCTTCGGCATTAATTGCTCGCCTTGATAACCGGAACATGGCGCTTCAAAGCCACAGGTTCTCGGACATTCTCCCGCATTTCACGTTTGCTCCTGCTCTGGTCTTGAGGGAGGTGGCGGTGGCTCACTGTATTGGCTCCTATTCGGGTTCTGAGAGCGACTGTGGCGGTTCAGAGGCCTTCAATTCGAGCAATTCGGGGGCATACCCGCAGTCTGGTAAAGAGATTGGGAGCTTGGCGGTGGTGCATACCTGCTACCCGCAGTCTGGTTTAAGGATTGGGAGTCTGGTTCTGAGGGAAGCTACGCGTGAGCATACCTGCTACCCGCCCAATTCCAGCATGCAGCGAGAACGCCAACGAGGAATCAGTAGGCGTGGAAGTTATAGTGGCAGGGCCTCGTCTCAGAGGCATGCCCCCTCTCCCTCCTCCTCAATTGAAGTTTCTTCTGAGCGCAGACGAACCAGGGGAAGGCCTCCGGGCAGAGGAAGACCGGCGGAATTCCAAGAGCGGATGGAATGTGGGCACTCTGAGCACCCAATGGTAAGATACCGCATTCCATGTACATTGTCTAATTCCACTTTCTATGTAACAGTTTCGGTGGAGCACTGCAGCAATCCTTGGGGTCAAGATGAGGCTCCTCGTGCCAGCCCTCCGCGGATTCTTGGAATGGCACCCACAGTTGATATGCAACTTCCCGCCATTGACATTCTGCGCCCTGTTCAAGACAGCCTCTCCCCAGATCCTGGAGCAGGCCCAAGTGAACCTATGCAGCGCAACGTTCACACCGAACAGGACATCCACCAGCCTCCCCGCTGCAAGATGGAGGACGACCCGCACTCCACTGATGATGAATAGTACGCCCAGCATTTCGCTTCAGGTTTCTAAGCAAGGAATTTTCTCATTGTCTGCTCCCACCGCTATCTTATATGTGTCTGCACTTTGTCATTTTGTACCTCTGTTCTTCTTTGTTACAGTGTCAGCTATCTATAGTTGTTTCAGACTCCATGTGTTTCAGTCTCAGCTAAATATGTATGTCGATCTCATGAATGTCGATCTGGTATCAGTCTTTTGTAATCCTGGAAATGAATATTCCTGAGTCTACTGTCAGTCCCTCGACAGGAATTACAGGGCCTCGGCTCTGTTGTAATACTGCTGATGTAATTTTGCTTTTGCTGTAATATAATAGCTCAGTCTTATTTAGAAAAAAAAAAAGATCAGGTGCATTATAAGTTGATTTGGTCATCTCACTATCATGGTTATTTTGAGGTCGAATGCAGTCAAGAGCCTCAAATATCAGAAAAGACAATTGATTGGCTTTATTGGAAATATCATGTTGCCGAACCTAAAGTGGAAATTGCAGCTGAAGGGTAGCTAGGATGTGAAAATTAGCTCAGGGTAGGTTGACTGAGCATTTTTTTTCTTTAGTAGGTGCAGGTTGAGTCCCTCTTGCGGAAATCATTAAAGCTTGGAAAGCAGATTGGGCAGCATTTCAAGATTCTATTCTAAAAGATGGATAGCAGCACTGAAACTGCAGGTTCTTAGTGTACTGCAAGGACACACTATCCCAAGTGGAGCCACTGTTATCACTGGAAAAAATTTAAAAAAAATTGGACAACTAGTTTGGTTCCAAAGTTTTATGATTAGTCCTGGTCAACGTCATTTTTATTGTTTTGTTTAAGGAGTCTAGAACATAATGTGGAGCCTTAACAAAATTTTGGTTATAACGTTACCTTTTTGAAGATGTTTATGGATGAATTATGTCAAAGATATGTGGCCTATTAGCATAAGATGAAGCTATGAAGAAATCCCAAGAAGGATAATTTTTGAGAAAAAACTGTGTTTTTTGATTCACACAGCAGTTTTGTAGCGCGCTACGAAACTGCTATAGCTGCAATTTTGTTTTTGAATTAATCTTCAAAGGAAAAAGGAGATTATTTTGAAAAGGGTGCTGCTACAGAGATATAAGAAGACCACTTAAGAAGGTTTGAACCCTACTCATACCAAACCTTGTGCTATGAAATCACTGAAGCAGCCATTTTTCAGCAAAAAAATTGTTTTAAGTAGTCAACTTCCAAGAGGTTTTTTGAGCAACTGAAAGAGTTTCTTATTCCTAACATACTAAAATACAAAAACCTCATTCAGTTTCTTCAAATTAATTATGAGCTAGGAGAAGTTGATGACTCAACTTCCATTATGAAATTGTTGTAGGAGCAGTTTTTCACAAATCTGAATTTTCCAGTTTACACCTAATATTCAAAGACAGTTTATGGGCAGTAAGAAAGGTATTGCAAAAACCCAAGAGAGGATTTTGTTCAGCACCAAGTGTTCTAAAAAATCCGCCTTCAGTTTTTTAAAATACATTTTTGATAGGAGATATGAGCTCTGTCCCAACACCTATTTTTCAGCCAGAACAGAGTAGGGAATAGTCTCCTAGTTTTATGGGCATCATCAAATTCGAATTCATGGAGTTATAGGTGTCAAAAGGAATTTTTAATTCCTAGATAAGGTTGTTTTAATCATAATAAGGAGTTACACTCCTAGTTGTATTAGGTCTCTAGGACTGTTAGTTAACAGCTAGTTGTAATTAATAGTTTGTTTAAAGATCAGTAGGTGTCAAGTCTAGAGAAATTCGAATTCCCCTCATGCTGGAGGAAGGAATTCAAGCTTGTAAGGAAACTCTATATATGACAAGAGATGTAATGCACTAAGGGTTGGAAATTTTTCAAAGAACACTCATACTATGCTTTTGTGTAAGACTGTGTTTTAATGTAATACAATGATTTGGCTTTGCTCCTCAGGATTCAGAAAGAGTTCAATGTTTAAATTTTCCTATGGTTGTCTTCATTTCATTGCTTGCAGTAGTATGAATGCATGATTACTTAGAACTCATTGGCTATGCTCTAACTTCCTTCATGTATTTGTAGACTGTGTCTTCCTACATATTTCTGATGTGTTACTGATATGTTGAACTCCAGATACCCTGACTTCCATGTAAAGTTAATATTATTTTCATATTGAAGCATTTCTTGACTCCGTAAGCCCAATGGATGTTTATTGACTGTGTTTCAACCATTTACACTTCTTCATTTGTTTCATAGAGTTAGCCATCTAATCCATTATCAAAATCTTTAACCTAGTGAGAGTGCCCTCTCAGGTTGAGGAGGCTAAGCCTCAACCAAAAGTTGGTTTGGAAGAGTTACACAAGGTCTTCCTGGTCAGCAGCCTATCAGGGTTTGGAATTTGAGATAACACACCCGATTGGTCCATGGAGGTTCATTTGTTAGGTGATCGTTCATGAGAGAAGCTTATGAAATTTTCATTCTTTTACATTAATAAATTGCCTGAAGTGGTCGTGTTGGCTCAGGCCATAAATTGTTTCCCTCTTTGAGGTTTTTAACCACGTCAAGAATATTGGTGTACTGATCTGTGATCTGTTTGTGAGCAGTGTCCTTTGGTGTTATATCTAAGGAACTTACCATGTAAATTCCTATATGGTATCGGAGCTATTCGAGGGCTGCATCCGTTGGTGATCCAAATCCGAAGCGGTATAACTACATCTGACTGTCTTTTCCTAGATCTACTATTTTTTACTGCTTTCGGGCTAAGAGGACTATTGTATTGTGTTAGGAGCATCTGTTGCAACGAGGAACCCCTTTCGTTTCACGCGAAAAAGTTTATGGTAGCCCTAGCTACGTCATTTTTAAGATCTAGAGGTATACAGTCTTTATTTGTGATTATAGTTATTTATCTCTCTGTTTATTTCAGTTTATAGTCCTCTATAATTTTTTTATTACCAAATTACCTTTCATTTCTACGTATGCTATTTTCCCCATGACTCTGTGTGATCTGGACAAATCAAAAACAGAAAGAAATGATTTTTCTTGTGTGTATGCTATTTTCCACTACGCTTTAGTGTGATCTCGGAAAATCAGAAACATTAAGGGAAAATATATAGTTTTAAGCAAAATCTAACTTTACGTCGTAAGGCTTGGATTACTTTTGCGAATACGTTTGGTTTGTATGGTTTTTTTGTTTTGTAGGCAAAAAGGGGTTTCTCAAGTAAGTACGCACTCCAAAGCTTCAGTGAGCAAAAAAAACCCCTTCTTTTTTTCCAAAAATTACTAACTTTTTAAACTAGCTCACTTGGTCCAAAGTTCCTTTATGAGAATAGGGGTCTTGGGTTCAAGTCTTTCTTTTTGTTGAGTTACTTTTTCAAAAACTACATGTAACTTATATTTTAAAGTTACTTTATGTAAAAATGTTCTCACTCATTATAAAAAGTGAGTCACTTCTAATTCTAAAGTCACTTTATTTAAGTTTCAATTTAGTGGATATTTCATAAATTACGATTGTAAAAGTGACTTGCAATTATTTTTAAAAGTGGGTTACATAATAAATGAAAAAAAATGTGGAGGAATTTATTTAAATATAGCATTGTCATTCACTTCCCAATATTCATGTGATTTGTCAGCATATTCAACAATGTTTCTTCAAAAAGCCATAACTTCTTGATCCGAAATCCATTGTCAAAGCCATGTTTTTTAATCAGTCTAACTTTTTGAGATCTTTCCATTGGAACACTTGGTTTCAACATCTACAACTTCAGTTTTTTTTAAATGGAAATTCCATGCCTAGTTATTCTTGACAACACCAACTACTTCCATTGGTTATCCTACATTGTGGATTTACTTAGAAGTAAAGGTATTTATAGAATAGCCTCAGGCCAAAAGTCTAAACCCAAAGATGAAGATAAGCAAGCCAAATGGGAAAATAAGCAAGATCAGGCATGTGGGTTGATAGGGATGTCTATTTCTTCAGACCTTAGATTCCATATCACAGAATTTGATACCTCTGATGAAGCAATGAAACAACTCCAAAATGTTTATGGAATTAAAAATGAAATTAGAGCCCATCAACTTGAAAATGAGTTGCTTATGTTGGACCCCAATAATTTTTCTTCCATTTAATATTTTTTGTCCAAATTCAAGACCCTTAGACTTCTCTTGGAAGGTTTTAAGGTTAAGAAAGAAGATGGTGACCTTATCTATTCCATTCTTACTAAGTTATGATCAGTCTACTATGTGTTTGTTTCTACCTTCTATTCTATTAGAGAAGCCTTTATTTCTCAAGAACAAGACTACAAGTCCCCCTCTTTTGATGTCTTTTGTGATTCTTTAATAAGAGAACAAGAAAAACTCTTACATATTGGTCTTTTTAATACTAGAAACTCTTCTAAGAAAGCCTTAGCAGCCCAACAGCAACTAAGTGCAAAGAATCCTAAGAAACAGCATCCTAAAAAGAATGGTCCTAAACCAAACAAGGGTCCTAAGCAATTTCAGTCTCACAACGAAAAATCAACTCAACAAAATGATAAGGCACTAAAAACAAAGGGAAGAACATTGATAGAAATTGCAACTTTTGTAATCGTGATGGCCACTTAGAATCCAAATGCTTTAAGAAGATGGAAGCCTTAGAAGCAGAAATGAAGAATCATAACATCCATTTGGAGCACTCTTCAACTTCATCTTCAGGAATAGCATTTTCTGCATGTGGTTTTCAAGCATCTCGGTCTGGTTATGCACTAAATCTATCTTCTTCTTCTCATTCTCATGAGTGGCTCATTGATTATGGGGCTTCTTATCACATGGTCAAAAATAAAGCCATGTTTTCTTCTTTAAATGATTGTAACACAAAAAATATATATGTTGGTGATGATAGATCTCTTAGCGTTGTAGGGACTGGAACTATTCATCTAGACAATGGTCAATTTAATGATGTATTATGTGATCCTACCTTATCATGTAACCTTCTATCTGTATATCAGATAACTCATTCAGGTGAAGATAAAATCGTAGAATTTTCACCTCATGATATTGTAATTAAGGACCTAAGAGATCCTAGACATATTTTAGCTACTGGAATTGTTGATGATTCTACAAGGTTGTATAAGTTTTAACAACTTTGGTTCATCAATTCTTCCCCCGGTATTTTTTGCTTATAATGATGAAGTGAGAAAACTTGGGCATGAGCGATTTGGTCATTTAAACTATCGCTCCCTTCAAAATCTATATAAAGAAAATATGGTGACAGGTCTTCCTATGGTATCTTGCAGAGATGGCGTTTGTTCCGGATGTGTACTCGGAAAACATCATCAGGATACTTTTGAAAAACGTGCCTCTTGGCATGCCTCAACCCCTTTATAGATTGTGCAAAAAGATTTATGTGGTCCACTTCCAGTTGTTTCATTCCATGGCTACAAGTATTTCTTAACTTTCATTGAAGATTTCTCTAGATGCACTTGGGTATACTTCTTAAAACTCAAGAGTGAAGTTTTTAACATGTTCTTGGCCTTTAAGGCCTTTGTTGAGAAACAATCTAGACATCAAATTCTTAAGCTAATATCTGATAATGGCGGAAAATATGTTAACAACAAATTCATCAAATTTTGCACTGAGCATGGAATTCAATTGCAACACATTGTTCCATATACTCCACAACAAAATGGTGTATCTGAAAGGAAGAATCACACCTTAAATGAAATCGTTAATTGTATGCTTCAATCTAAAGGACTTAGTCCTAACTTTTGGGCAGAAGCAATTAATTGTGCAAATTACATAGTAAATCTCACTCCTACTAAGGTTTTAAAGAATATTACTCCAGAAGAAGCATGGATTTCAATTAAACCAGATGTAAGTCACTTTTGTGTTTTTGGAAGTGAAGCATGGCCCCATATTCCAAGTGAGAAACATAAAGCCTTAAAACCTAAAAGTGAAAAATGTATTTTTGTTGGATATTCTAAAGATGTCAAAGCATATAGGCTTATTCAACTTAAAGCCAAAAATGTTATCATTAGAAGAGATGTAAAGTTTGTTGAAAATATATCAGCCTACGAGCCTATTTCGACGAATGTGCCACCTCTCTCTATCCCTTATACTTCTAAAAATATTTCTTCTTCGAATGATGACAGTGAAAATGAAAATCCTCCCCAACATTCTCTAGATCCTCCTTCAGCTCCTCAACTTCCAAAATGGGTCTGTGCTACTCAGGATGTAGCAAGTGCTCTTGCAGGTGGTCCTACAAATCAATGTCGTACCTGTTCTCAGTTTGATAGAGCCTCTTCTCTATTGGCTCAAGCTTCAACGAATTATGATCCTAACACCTTTGCAGAAGCTTTAGGCCATCCAGATTGGAACATAGCTATGAATGAAGAATGTTCATTATTGGCAAATGATACATGGGACCTTGTTCCTCTTCCAAAGGGACGAACACTTGTTAGATGCAAATGGGTTTACAGAACCAAGTTTGGACCAGATGGAAAAGTTGATAAACATAAGGTTCGTCTTGTTGCTAAGGGTTTTTCACAAGTTGAAGGCATTTACTATAATGAAACCTTTTCCCCTGTTGCCAAAATTAACTCCACCCGCCTTGTTTTTTCCCTTGCCGCCTCTTTCAAATGGGAAGTCCATCAGATGGATGTTAAATCTGCCTTCTTGCATGGGGACTTGCATGAAGAAATCTATATGGAACAACCTCTTGGCTTTTTACAAACAAACTCCAGCCTTGTATTTCGGCTTAAGAAATCCCTTTATGGTCTCAAGCAAGCCCCTCAGGCTTGGTATTCCAAAATGGATAGCTTTCTTTTAGACACTGGTTTATACTGTCTACACCAAGAAAGTGGGTAAGTCTCTTATCATTCTTGTTCTTTATGTTGATGATCTTATCCTTACTAGTAGTGATCCCAACCTTATAAACCATGTGAAGCCTAGCCTTAAACAACAGTTTGAAATGACAGACTTAGGACACTTGCATTATTTTCTTGGTCTTCAAGTCTTGCAATCCAAAGAAGGCATTTCTCTTTCCCAATCCAAGTATGCATGTGATCTTCTACGCCACTTTCACATGGAAGACTATAAGCCAACCGCTTCTCCCTTTCAGTCTAGAGCCGAACTTTCAGTCACTTGTACTTCCCCTAAAGTTGATGTTACCTTATACCTTCATCTTGTTGGAAAACTTTTGTATCTGACCCATACTCGTCCTCACCTTTCTTTTGTTGTTGGCCTTATTGCACGGTTTATGCAAAACCCACATGAAAGTCATTGGAAAGCAGCTAAAAGAATAATTTGTTATGTTCGAGGTATAGTTCAGTTTGGGATTCATTACAGTGCAGAAGCATCTCCTCTATTATTTGGTTTCACTGATTCTGATTAGGTTGGTGACCCTGATGATCGGAAGTCTACTATAGGTTATGTCTTCACTCTTGGTTCTAAACCTATTACATGGGCTTGCAAGAAAAAAAGTGCCATTTCTCTTTCTTCAGCAGAAGCAGATTATCGTGGCGTCGTTGAAGCTAGTAAGGAAGCCATGTGGCTTCGTCAGATCTTGTTAGAGTTTGGTTTTCAGCAGCAGCATCCGACTACACTTTGATGTGATAATTGAGGAGCCCCAAATTTGGTAACATTTTGGGCTCATTTGGCCTAACTACCCTTGCTCAACCCTTCATTTTTCATAACTTATGCATCATTTTTTAGTATATTTATGTCATTTGTACGAATGAGGGCAGTCACTATTCCTAGGTGGCTAACACATGTTTATTTCAGGTTTTTTGACATTTAATGGAGCAAAACCACGCAGATGAGGGCTAGGAGACAGCCAAGATGGGATTGAGGTTTTGTAGGAAGGTTGTCCACAGCATTGAATGGCCTTCCTCGTGATCTCCACCCCAACTCCGAGCTCCAACAGCCACCACCACCGAGCTAGAAGGCAGCCAAACGGATTGTGAGGAAACAACAGATTACTCTTAGTTTGGACAGCCAAACCCCACTAATTTAGGAGGCCAGCTTGGCCCTTGTAATGTATAAATGATGAGGCTGTAGCCTTCGATGGGGACTTTTGAAACTTTGTTGCATATTCTGGATTACGAGCTGATAGCTCTGTTTTGCTCTTTGTAAGCCATTTTTGGCATGTTATTTGACTTATGACTATTATCTTTTAATGAAAAGCAGGCAGATTTGAGTTTAGTTCTGAGTTCTTAGAGGAGCCATAGCTCTCGGGGTTGGGCCCAACCTGAGAGCAATAGGCCTCCTTTCTTTGTATTGTTACTTTTCTTTCAGCATTGTATTTATTTTCCTTTACATGCATTTGGAAACACAGTTTGCTGAGTTGAATTTCTTGGTGCGATTAAGTAGGTTAGTTTTATGAACAAGGTTACTTTCAATAGTTTAGATTAGCATAAGGAGATTAGAGTTAATCAGAGTCCCAAAAAGGGTTGACTGCACGCTCACTTCCACCTCTGTTTAGAGACTAGAATTGCATACCGTGCCACCCACCAAAAACGTTGTTTTACATGTTCATGCAAGCTTTGATGCAATGTTCTTGGTTGTAGCAGCATCCATGTGTTCAGGTCTTGTGGAATGAATCGTTGCTTCAATGCCATGCAAGCGTTTCCTTACAAAATCACGTTGTTGTTCTATGGTTTTATAAAAACAGTTTGAATAGGTTGATGAAATCTCGGTTTTGTGCAAGACACGGATGATTTGTTTCATTTACATTGTGCAGTACTACTCCCTCACTCCCCTATCCTTCTAAGTCGTGCCTAGGCCATCCACTCATCTCTCAGTTAGACCACTTGCCTCCTAACTCTTCTACCACCCACGTGACTCTACCTTTTCGGCCTTCCATTTCCTTTAACCTCCTCTAGGCCAACCAGCTTTGCACACCCCCTCTTCATCTCATCTCTCTATCCATAAGCCATCACAAGCTCCCCTCTTACCTCCCTGACCATCCAAATAGCCTCTTCCACTCATCCATCACCGAAAAATCCTATTGCAGAACATCCTGTAGGAATTAGTGAACTTCCTGTAGAAATCTTGAACATCCTGTAGAACCCCTGCAGACTTTCTGTAGAAGCTTGTAAACACGGTTGCCAAGCATCTGAACTTTATGAACTTCTCTGAAAGGATGCTAGGGATCCCTTAGACCCTCTCTGAGCCTTCCTGACCTTTTCCAAGCATTTCCCTCCTTGATCTATCCATGCACAGTCAAGACCCAGTTAGAAGCACACACATAATAATTCCAACAACTTGAACAAAAAATACAAAAATATGCTTTCTTTAGATCAAAGTAGTCTAGACACATGCATCTCACCTTCCTAGAAGTAATGGCACCTCTTTCAGTATTTTGCATTCCCACCTTTGCATCAGTAGGACTAGCTGGTAGAATTAGGGTTTGCTAGGGTTTTCATTTCTTGTTGGCTTTCAGTTCCTTCCTACAGTAGGTTAATTTCCTTTGAGATAGCTTTCGTTCATCGGTTAAAAAGCTTCTTCTAAGAACTCATAGAAGTTGGCTTGAGCCCTAGCGGACTTGTGCCAGCTGACCAAGTGACAGCTGCGACAAGAGCTAGTACGTGTGCATACAACACCGTCGCTTCCAAGTTTGTACGAACTACCGAGTTGATAAAATTAGAGAAGGAAGCTCCAGGAGTTGTAGCATTATTGCTACAATACTGGAGCCCACCATCTTTTTGGCGTCGTTGCCGGGGAAGCGTCAAAGTATTAGTAATTATTGTCTTTCTTCTATTTTCCTACTCTCGCCTTCTGCCAAGTAGTTTATTTCATTTCCATTCTGCAAAAGTAGCATAGACATTTCCTGCTTTCATAGATTAACATTTCAATTCCGCAATTTCATTTTTGCAAGCGTAGATTAGCATTTCAATTCTGCAAGCGTAGACTAGCATTTTCATTCCTGCAATTTCATTTGAGCAAAGTAGATTAGTTCTTTCCTGCTTTCATTTCAATTCTGCATTTTCATTTCAGCAAGATAGTTAGTTGTAGATCAATCTGTTTCAGTTTTTGCAGGTACCAGAGAAAAAAACAAAAGCAATCAAAAGTCTTTCCATTTCATGCCTCGTAGGAATCAAGATAAAACAGGCAAATTCTTACCCAACACCTCCACTACATCACTGAGTCACCCTTCTCTCTTCTTCGGTGACAGTGATCCAGAAGAACCTATAGGTGAACCTCCTGAGATATACGAATATCCTATAGCAGAAGAAGAGTTAGAGACCATTCCATCTGAAGCTATGGCTGACAATAGGGGAGAAGATGAGAGAATAGAAGGTGCCTTCCCCATCTGAGAGACCAATGGAGACATGAAAATGAAGAACATTAGCCCCTCCGCTTTACCTCACTTCCATGGACTGACTACTGAAGATCTTGATACCTTCCTGTTTGAGTTTTTTGTCCTTTGTCAAACCTATGACTATATTGAAGATGAACAGAAGCTGAAACTCTTCCCCTCAACCCTTAAGGATGCAGCATTACGCTGGTTCATGGGCTTACCTGGGAACAGTATCACCACTTGGGCTCAGATGCAGCAAGCTTTCAATACCAAGTACCAGGACTACTGTAGGTCCAAGGAAACCAAGGGAGAAATCTTTCGGATGACCATGGGAAATGATGAGTCCTTAGAGGATTACGAGGAAAGGTTCCAACTTAGCTATAAACAGGCCAGGTGCACACTTGACCCTGAATCGCTCAAGTTGGTCCTGCTCCGAGGAGTCCCTGAAGACCTCTTAGATACCCTTCACATGTTAGCTGGAGGAGATATTTACCAACTGCCTTATGAGGACATAAAGACTGTGTTTAAAAACCACCCTAGGGAAGCCCGGAAACGAGGTAGAGGAAACCTCCTCTCAGCTGGTATTCCTTTCTCCAAACATGAGTTTGCAAATCAATTAGAGGATCTCAAGAGTGAGGTGAGACAGACCATTTCCATGCAACTTGATACATTCAGGAGCCAGCAGAAGAAGGAAGAAGCTGAGAGGGCCTTGGCTATCTTCTACCCTAGGTGTACAAGGAAACACCCTAAGAATGAATGCCCATTACATTCGGTTGAAGTATGTTTTGTTTGTGAGGAGGACCATCCCACAAACCAATGTCCAACCTTACCTGGGCTTAAAGCCATGTATCAAGGGACAAAAGCCCCCACCGAACCTCTCTATTTCCTCAACCAATGGAGGCCACAAGGACCTAGACCTTACCAGCAAGGGATGCAAGGGGCGCCCTAAGCTTATTACAACCCCAACCAAGCTACTCCTATGCCTTCCTGAGGTCCCCCTGCTCATCCTTCCTGGTCTATGCCTCCTCCATGGTCTTACCCACCTCAGTACCATACTCAACCCACTACTCAGTCGTATCACTCACATGCCCAGCCACAGCCTCAGTGGAATGCACCTCAATCGGGGTGGAGGCCCCAGTACAACACTCCTCCCGCCATTTTTCCTCCACCACCAGTTCAACCTCAACCATTACCTCCTGCTCCTCCAAGGCAACCTCAAATGCCTGCTCAACCGAACCCGAACCCCAACAACAGACAGACCCAACAGGTATATACTGGGGAAACATCATGCCCTACCTATGTTGTGGAGATCCAGGAGATCAATCTGCGATCTGGAAAGACTCTTTCGGATCGCCAACCTCCTCCCCCAGAGGACGAGGAAGACAAACAGGAAATTGAACCAAAGGCTATTCCACCCTTTCCTGAGAGACTAACAGCCACCACACAACCCAACCCAGAGGAGGATGAGCTTCTGGGAGAGCTCAAACAGTTGTGTGTGAAAATACCACTTCTCCAAGCCATCAAGGATGTACCAATATACAACAAACTGGTTAAGGAAAAGTGTTTTAGACACCCAGGCAGGCGAAAGAGGGATGCTTCCACCATCAATGTCATAGGACAACTGTCTGACCTTATGTTGGGACAAGTCATCTGCCCAAAGTATCTAGATCCTGGGAGTCTTTTAGTAGATGTCCACATCAATGGCACCATCATACCTCACACCTTGATTGATCTGGGGGCTGCCATTAATGTGATGACCAGGGATACCATGCTCAAACTCAACCTTCAGGGTTCCTTGAGGAAGACCTCGACAATCCTACAACTAGCAGATCGCTCCACCGTGACTCCCGAAGGGATTGTGGAGGATGTCTTGGTCTCTGTTGACTCTTGGGAATACCCTGCAGATTTCTTGGTGCTGCAACCAAAGGCAAAGCTAACTGGATATCCTCTTATTTTGGGAAGGCCTTGGTTAGCCACTGCGGATGCTTACATAAGTTGCCGTGCAGGAAACATGACCATCAAAGATGGTCCTATGTCCAAGCAGCTAGTCCTATACCCTCCTGCCCAACCCTCATTAGAGCATGACTTACCACTTTGGTTGGATGAAGGAGAAGAGGAAGAGGTGTACTCAGCACCTTTGTGCACCCTAGACACCACTAGGGGAGACCCCCCAACCGAGGACGAGTTGATTGAGACCTTGATCCAGAATCCACCTCCCAGTGCACTGTCCTTAGAAAAATTGGTGGAGGATGCCCAAGCCAGCACCTTAGTGGACCTTTGTGCGAGCAACCCTGTCACTCCCAGAGTCAAGAATGTGGAGTTCAGCCCTGAGAGAACGTTAAACATCAGCTCCTCCCTATCTCCTTCCCAGGAAAAGGAGCTGTGTAGTCTGTTGGCCAGTCATCTAGATGCTTTTGCTTGGAGCTATAAGGAGATGAAAGGAGTCCATCCTTCGGTCTGTACCCATCACATCTACATCAAAGAGGATTGTAAATCGGTTAGGCAACCCCAGAGGAGGATGAATCCAACCCTTAAGGACATTGTCAAGGAAGAATTGCAAAAACTGTTGGATGCCGGATTCATTTACCCCATCTCAGATAGCGAATGGGTGTCTAGTGTTGGTTCCCAAGAAAAATGGGAAGTGGAGAAGCTGTGTGGACTACCAAGAACTGAACAAAGCTACCAAGAAAGACCATTTCCCTCTACCTTTCATAGATCAAGTGTTGGATGGACTGGCAGGAAAGAAGTTTTTCTCTTTCCTAGATGGGTTTAGCGGGTACAACCAAATCCAAATTAGCCCGGAAGACCAAGATAAGACCACCTTCACTTGTCCTTGGGGTAACTTTGCCTACCGAGTTCTTCCCTTTGGGCTATGCAATGCTCCTACTACCTTCCAGGGAGCCGTCTTGAGCATTTTTTCTGAGCTGGTCCATGATGCGGTGGAAATCTATATGGATGACTTCACTCCTTATGGGTCCAACTTCCAGGAAGCATTGTCCAATCTGGGAAAAGTCCTAACCAAATGCATTGAGATGAACCTGTCCCTTAGTCCTGAAAAATGTGAATTCTTGATGATTGAAGGGACCGTGCTAGGCCATACCATTTCTTGCCAAGGGTTACAGGTGGATCCTAACAAAATTGTCCTCATTAAGAAGGTTCCACCTCCTCAAAAGGTAATGGATGTTCGAAGTTTCTTAGGATTAGCAGGGTATTACAGGAGATTCATTAAAGACTTCAGCAAGCTAGCCTCGCCATTTTTTGGCCTGTTGGCAAAAGATGTGGAGTTTAAATGGACTGACGATTGTCAGAGGGCTCTGAATGAATTAAAGGACAAGTTGGTGTCCGCCCCAATCTTGAAAGGTCCAAACTGGGCCCTACCTTTCCACATCCACACTGATGCCTCGAACAAAGCCATAGGAGCAGCCTTAGGACAAGTTGAACAAAAACTTTCGTATGTCATTTACTTTGTTAGCAAAAACTTATCCAAAGCAGAACTGAATTACACTGTAACCGAGAAAGAATTCTTGGCTGTGGTCCATGCACTGAACAAGTTCCGACATTATATCACTGGCTATCAAACATTCGTACATACTGATCATGCTGCAATTAGATATTTAATGAATAAACCAGATGTGAATGCTCGTATTATTAGATGGTTACTTTTGTTGCAGCAGTTTGATTTGACTATCGTTGACAAACCAGGTAAAGAAAATGTTGTTGCTGACTTTTTATCTAGATTGGATTTATCTGCAGATGAGGATGGAACAGTGGATGACCAGATGCCTGATGAACATCTGTTTGCTATTTCAGTACTCTCTCCATGGTTTGTTGATATAGCAAACTACCTTGTTTCAGCACAGTTCCCTCCGCACCTATCCTCCAGAGAGAAGAGCAAAATCATCAAAAAAAGTGCCTCATTCACTTGGATCAGGGGCAACCTGTTCAAGCTTGGACCTGATCATATCTTAAGGCGTTGTGTAAGGGAGGAGGAAGTCTTTGATATCCTCCTCACCTGTCATGATGGGCCTTGTGGAGGACATTTCGCAGCAAAGAGGACTGCCTTCAAAATCCTGCAGGCAGGTTACTATTGGCCCACACTTCATCAAGATGTCAGACGGTATATCAGCCAATGTGACCGATGCCAAAGAATGGGGAAACCGACTCAAAGGGATGAGATGCCTCTCCAACCTCAAGTGACTCTTGAGCCATTTGAGAAGTGGGGTATGGATTTTGTGGGTCCAATCAACCCTCCTTCGAGGCAAAGGTCTTACATCATTGTGTGCACCGACTACCTGACAAAGTGGGCAGAAACTAAAGCAATCAAAGCAGCGACAGAAGAAAAGGTGGCTGAGTTCTTAAGGGAAAACATCTTCTACAAGTTTGGCTACCCAAGAGAGCTAGTCACCGATCAAGGAAGCCAGTTCACATCCAACTTGATTGAAGACCTACTAGCTCATCACAAAATCAAGCATAGGACTTCCACCCCCTATCATCCTCAGGCAAATGGGCAAGTGGAAGTCACCAATAGAGCATTGGAAGGGATTTTGACTAAGGTGGTGAGCAGCAGTAGGAAAGATTGGGCAGATCGCCTGGTTGAGGCCACATGGGCTTACAACACCACTTGGAAGACCACAACCGGCTTCACACCTTATGAGCTGGTCTATGGAAAGAGAGCTTTGCTGTCAATTGAATTTGAATACAACACTTTGAGAATGACAGCTCAGCTGGACCTAGATCTCAGCCATGCCCAACAAGAAAGGTTATTGCAGCTGAATGGACTGGACGAGCACCGAATGCAGGCCCTCCTTCACTCAGAAGTGGTTCAACTTCAGAGAAAGGTGTGGCATGACCAACACCTCAATGACAAGCAATTTCAGCCAGGAGATTAGGCGTTGTTGTATGATTGCAAGCATAAAGAGTTCAAGGGGAAGCTGAGAACCAAATAGCTGGGACCATATGCAGTGGAAAAATGTCATGGCAATGGATTTGTTCTTATTCGGACCATTGATGAGGAGGCCATCCCCATGCTTGTCAATGGGCATCGACTGAAGATCTACAGGAAACCTCTCTCAAGACAAGAGTTCATCAAAACTGTGGAGAAATCAATGTTGGTCATAGAGAAGGGTTATGCCTCTGTTTTGGGCATACCTTGAAAGATCTTAAAAAAAAAAAAAAAAAAAGATCCTTGGGTGAAAACCTTTCTGAGGCTCCCAAGGCAGATGGTAGGGGTGAAAACCTCATTGAGGCGCCCCTGCTGTCTTTCAAAAAAAAAAAGATTTGAAAAAGATCCTTGAGTGAAAACCTTTCTGAGGCGCTTAAGGCAGATGGAAAGGGTGAAAACCTCATTGAGGCGCCCCTGTTGTCTTTCAAAAAAAAAAGGAAAAAAAAAGAAGAATAAACAATAAGCAAAAAAGACAGGGACAACAAGTTTACAATGTGGAAATGCATGCAGGTTGCAGGTATTCTATGAAGGAGAGGAGGTCTCTCAACTCAAAGTCAAGGGTCCTTATCATGCTACCAGGAGACCTCACCAGCACCTCCTCCAAAAACACTCATCTTCTCTGAGGTATGGGCACGATTTCATCACAGCCTAGTCTTCTACAGGAAGCTGCAGACTTTCTACAGGAAGTTCTGTATTTCTACAGGAAACTTCCTATAGAAGTTCTGGACGGCCCATAATTCATTGTGTGGGGAGATCTAACGACCAAGGTTCGACATGGAGGCATGCAAGCCACTATTTCCTCCATCACACACTGTTGTCACCTCCTTCTACCACCCCAGTTGACATGTAATAAAAGTACCTGCACAATCAAAATAGATCATTGAGTTATCAAGAGGAAGCGATTATGAAATGGAAAAAGATGTTGAGATGCCATGCAATACCCATCACAGCTATCCGAGGGCCCTGTGAGCGTGATCGTGATGCCACTGTCTTCATCGTTTAGCATGCACCCGAGGAGGAAAAACTGCTACAGGACATCCTGCAGGAGTCCCGTAGCAATTAAGCCAACTAGAGTGTACACCATTCAATCGCCTGCAACATGCAATAATAACGCGGGCACATGCAGCCGAGTCATAAGCTTCATCGTCAGCAGCCTGCGCAGAGGAACCTCCGGGCCTGTGCAATTAAGCAGCAGCAAGCAAATATAGTCATCGTCGTCCTGAAGCCTGAGAAATCGTGTCGCGGCCGCACAGGTAAGTGCCTCGCCCTTTCTTTCGTCGAATTACATGAATATTACTTTGAAATGTTTGCAAGTATGAAATGAATGGGGTGAGCGGGTGTATGGCCATTCGACTGGCCACGTCGACCAGTCAGATGGTCTAGTCGGATGTGTAAAAGGTGGTCGTGGCAAAAAGGAACGGGTAGTGGACACGTGAGAGCCATCCAGTCGGGGAGAAGCGCGTTTTAACAGAAATGACGGCGGCGGATCTGCGGAGAATGATGCGGCAGTCAGGGAACTTGCAGGAGAATGATTAAGTGACGTCGTCCAACGGTCCGGCAGGGACAGCTCACCCCCGCGCCACGGATTCCGCCGGATTCAAATCTATCAGCTAGATTGCCACCCCACGCATTTATCATCAACCGTTTAGAAGTCGAGTGAGCATCCAGATTCCTCTGAAGCTCGACACTCCAAGTCTTCGGCCGTTCGAACGTCTGATAGCAGCACAGAGAGCGCAGAACCACTGCAGTGTTCTCCAGACCCCGTGCGCTGTTTCTACAGGAAAGCTGCTCCTACAGGAAGCCCACTGCCACAACGAAAATTGGGCTCCTCACGTCAAAGGTGGCGAGTTAAAAAGGTAAGCCTGAACCTTGCCTTCCATGCAATTGGTTTCGAGGGTGGCGGAGTCGACGTTCTACAGTCTGCTCATAAAAGAATTGCAAGTGTTGTCTGTCGTTTGCATGAATTGTCGTCGAGGTGTATGTAAAGTCTCCTACAGGATATAATTTGTAATTAAGCCCTGTTAAAGCTCATCTGGAGATAGTCTTCGTGAATTGTATGCGTGGCAGAGGTGTAATTCTACGCTCTGTCCCAAAAGGCTAGTTTTTTGCATCTGCCACCTCCAGCCAACGTAGCAGTTTTTCACCATGTCGGGTGGGTTCATCAGAAAGAAACCAACCAACTCCAAGAGACTAAGAGAGAACCCTGAGGTGGTAGAGCTGTTTACTCGCGCGCAATGGATGTCGTTCTGCGACAAATTGCAAGGGTATGAGGATGAGGTGGCAGAGGAGTTCTTGCGGGCTCTGAAGCCAAAATCAAAGACATTAGCCACTGTTAATTTCAGGGGTTTGAGTCTCAGACTCACCCCACAATTCATCAGCTGAGTTACTGAGCTCCCAATGGGGGTACCATGGGACAAAGAAGAGAGGAAATCAGGCCAGCAGGCTAAGAAGGAATTCTTCCCACCAGAGGAGCAGTTCTCAGAGGATAAGAACGGGGTTCGCAGGACGAGCTTACTGCCACTTTAGAGCGAAGTTAGCCTCCAAATTATGAAATACATCACCTGCGAAGGTCGGTTTAGAATTGTGTATGGGTATCATTTTCGGCTACTTACAGAATTAAGGCATTAGATGGACCTACCTGCGGAGAACAAATTAAGTATTCCCTACTTTCTACTGTAGTCTATGACCAAATGTGCCACCAATTTGAGAGAAGGCACACCAGACCAGGTAGCTCATCACGGGCTTATTAAGCTCCTCGTGGAGGATGCACTCCACACATACAAAGTCCCTCTCTCATGGGAAGCCTTCCGAAATTTGACCAAGGATGGCGATATAAAAATGTTGACTGAAGAGCTTGGTTCCTCCAGCAGCGAGGAGAAGGAGTCAGTACCCGCAGGGAAGAAAGAAAAAGGCCAGAGACCCACGACCAAAGCACCAAAGGCAGAGAAAAAGGAGAAACAAGAGAAAAAGGGTGCCAAAGAGAAGGAGGACGCACCTGTATTAACGCCCAGAGAGAAAATATTGCAAAGCAGGGTGGACAAGACGGACCAGGTCCACGTCAGCAAAGGCACCTCGACAGCAGCCTCGACCAAGTCAAAAAGAAAAACACCCTCAGCAAAGCAAACTAAAGTGGTGCCACCTATTTCTACAGGAAAACCAAAACCGGCTTCTACAGGAAGCCAGGAATCAGCTGGAAAAGGGCCTTCTACAGGAAGCCCTGAGAAAAGAAAACCCAAGGAAAAGAAAGCCGACGTTCTTGCAAGGGAGGCAGCAGCCGTGCTCACCGCCCTCAGTACACCTTCTAAGACAAAAGAAAAGAGAAAGAGGGAGGCCCCTCTATATTTTAAAGCCAGGAGAAGTGTGAGAATAAAAACGGGCAAGCCACAACCTCCATCCAGCAGCCCAATCACTATAGAGGATGCCCCTACTTCGCCCAAGGAGAGGTCCCCCTCAAAGATATCAGTCACCTATGAAAGGGGGAGCCCGAAAACAACTACTTGGAAGGAAAGGTTAGACCAATTGGCTTCAAAAGCCCGGCTACAGGATGCTGAGGCTGCTCTACAGGAAACCTTAGCCCGGCTTAAGGAAACAGAGAGAATGGAAGGAGAAGCACCCTCATCACCACCGAGGGAGGGCGAAGTAGAGCCACCAAGAGAAGAAGAAAAAGAGCATATTCCGGAGCCTAGCCCTCAGCCAAGTCTGAGCTCATACTATAACTTCTTAGAAGCTGGTAAAATTATACCACAGAAATTCACTGTGCCACTGTTCTTTGCATTGGAGGAAGAGAGAGTACGAACACACACGTGGATGAAAATAGCCAAATCAAAAGGTGTGGCGGACATAGGCCCCTTGGAAGAGCAACTCAAGGAGGCTAGAAGGGAATTAGCTATGGCTAAACACGTGGCAAATTGCCAACGGGTGTTCCTACAGGAAGAAAACGAAAAACTTAGACTGCAGCTACAGGAGCTGAGGAGAGGAACAGGCACATCCTCAGGGGACATCACAGCAGAACAACAAGGCAGAAAGGAATTGCAAATCGTTCTTGGGGAGCCAACCACGCATCTACAGGAAACAGAACTGCAAGTACAAATTGAGGTGCAAGCTCTCAAACAACAGCTGCAGCAGAAAGATGCACAATTGGCCTGCATGGCCAGTTGGGCCATGGATGCTATACAATGCAGACAGTCGGCCAAATCCTATGGCCTGTACCTGAGAGACCAATGGCTACAATTTCAAATCAATACCTTGGCGCAAAGGGGTATCTCTCAGCTCCAAGACCCGCAGCAGTTCACTGAATTATGCAATACCAGTTCATCAGAGGATAAGGCCAAATTATCGGAGTTCTACCTCCATAATTTGGCCCTTCCTAATGTGACTTCATGGGATCCCAACACGGTCTTAGGGGACATGCAGTTAATGGCACTTGCCTCATGGTTGAACCATGAAGACAAAAGAGCAGCAGAAGCCAAAGCGGTCATGAACCGAGAGCTGAATGAGCCATTACTAATTAGAGCAGAACCAGGGGATCCAACTGCATTAATATCAGCACACCAACACTTATCCACCAACCCTCAAGCTTCATTGAATATATGGATCAGCAAGCCTAGGCCATAGCGCATTTTGAGGATATGGAGATACTGCTAGGGGACAACTGTGTTCATGCTTGCACCCGCCGATGGAATACATTGGCCCACAGTTTAAAAATCAGAGAGTATCATACTCCAACTCGAATGAGGGAAGCTCTAGTACGGGTGCCCCTTTATAAGAAATCTATGCAGAACCTCCAGGCCAGTTGGATTGGCCTCAAGCTAAGCCCACCTCTGCTGTTAGGATTGATGGAAGGTAGCACAGAGAAAGATGAGCATGAACAGTGGGAAGAGGTGGAAAGAAAGGCTGGGTTCCATGTTAGTAAGGAGGACACTACTGCAGAAGCTTGGGATGTGAGGAAGGCAGTAAAGGCAATGAAGGACGAGGAGCTGGATTAGTTGCTCAAGGATGAGCAATCATTTTAGCTGGGGGGTGATGATGAGCCCCAAATTTGGTAACATTTTGGGCTCATTTGGCCTAACTACCCTTGCTCAACCCTTCATTTTTCATAACTTATGCATCATTTTTTAGTATATTTATGTCATTTGTACGAATGAGGGCAGTCACTATTCCTAGGTGGCTAACACATGTTTATTTCAGGTTTTTTGACATTTAATGGAGAAAAACCACGCAAATGAGGGCTAGGAGACAGCCAAGATGGGATTGAGGTTTTGTAGGAAGGTTGTCCACAGCATTGAATGGCCTTCCTCGTGATCTCCACCCCAACTCCGAGCTCCAACAGCCACCACCACCGAGCTAGAAGGCAGCCAAACGGATTATGAGGAAACAGCAGATTACTCTTAGTTTGGACAGCCAAACCCCACTAATTTAGGAGGCCAGCTTGGCCCTTGTAATGTATAAATGATGAGGTTGTAGCCTTCGATGGGGACTTTTGAAACTTTGTTGCATATTCTGGATTACGAGCTGATAGCTCTGTTTTGCTCTTTGTAAACCATTTTTGGCATGTTATTTGACTTATGACTATTATCTTTTAATGAAAAGCAGGCAGATTTGAGTTCAGTTCTGAGTTCTTAGAGGAGCCATAGCTCTCGGGGTTGGGCCCAACCTGAGAGCAATAGGCCTCCTTTCTTTGTATTGTTACTTTTCTTTCAGCATTGTATTTCTTTTCCTTTACATGCATTTGGAAACACAGTTTGCTGAGTTGAATTTCTTGGTGTGATTAAGTAGGTTAGTTTTATGAACAAGGTTGCTTTCAGTAGTTTAGATTAGCGTAAGGAGATTAGAGTTAATCAGAGTCCCAAAAAGGGTTGACTGCACGCTCACTTCCACCTCTGTTTAGAGACTGGAATTGCAAACCGTGCCACCCACCAAAAACGTTGTTTTACATGTTCATGCAAGCTTTGATGCAATGTTCTTGGTTGTAGCAGCATCCATGTGTTCAGGTCTTGTGGAATGAATCGTTGCTTCAATGCCATGCAAGAGTTTCCTTACAAAATCACGTTGCTGTTCTATGGTTTTATAAAAACAATTTGAATAGGTTGATGAAATCTCGGTTTTGTGCAAGACACGGATGATTTGTTTCATTTACACTGTGCAATACTACTCCCTCACTCCCCTATCCTTCTAAGCCGTGCCTAGGCCATCCACTCATCCCTCAATTAGACCACTTACCTCCTAACTCTTCTACCACCCACGTGACTCTACCTTTTCGGCCTTCCATTTCCTCTAACCTCCTCTAGGCCAACCAACTTTGCACACCCCCTCTTCATCTCATCTCTCTGTCCATAAGCCATCACAAGCTCCCCTCCTACCTCCTTGACCATCCAAATAGCCTCTTCGACTCATCCATCACCGAAAAATCCTATTGCAGAACATCCTGTAGGAATTAGTGAACTTCCTGTAGAAATCCTGAACATCCTGTAGAACCCCTGCAGACTTTCTGTAGAAGCTTGTAAACACAGTTGCCAAGCATCTGAACTTTATGAACTTCTCTGAAAGGATGCTAGGGATCCCTTAGACCCTCTCTGAGCCTTCCTGACCTTTTCCAAGCATTTCCCTCCTTGATCTATCCCTGCGCAGTCAAGACCAAGTTAGAAGCACACACATAATAATTCCAACAACTTGAACAAAAAATACAAAAATATGCTTTCTTTAGATCAAAGTAGTCTAGACACATGCATCTCACCTTCCTAGAAGTAATGGCACCTCTTTCAGTATTTTGCATTCCCACCTTTGCATCAGTAGGACTAGCTGGTAGAATTAGGGTTTGCTAGGGTTTTCATTTCTTGTTGGCTTTCAGTTCCTTCCTACAGTAGGTTAATTTCCTTTGAGATAACTTTCGTTCATCGGTTAAAAAGCTTCTTCTGAGAACTCATAGAAGTTGGCTTGAGCCCTAGCGGACTTGTGCCAGCTGACCAAGTGACAGCTGCAACAAGAGCTAGTACTTGTGCATACAGCACCGTCGCTTCCAAGTTTGTACGAACTACGGGGTTGATAAAATTAGAGAAGGAAGCTCCAGGAGTTGTAGCATTATTGCTACAATACTGGAGCCCACCAATAATAAAAGTGCCATTCAACTATGAAAAGATCCAGTCCAACATCAGCGCAGAAAACACATTGAACTACACATGAACTTCATCAGAAAGCTCATTCATGACCATGTTCTTGAAGTGCAATATTGTTAAACCGATGATCAAGTTGTAGATATCTTTACAAAGGCTCTCATAGAGGCGAAGTTTACTAAACTTCGATTTATGATTGGAGTTTAGGAATTTGTCACTAAACGGGGATAGGATCTAATGCCTCCTTCCTTCTCCTATTGTGTCATCTTTGTACATCCTTCAATCCTATCGCAAGTTGTTCTTAAGGGGGAATGTTAGGATATTTCGACACATAGGAAATAATTAAGTACAACTTGGTCTAGTGTATAGTTAGGTAAAGTGTGTTTCTTTAGTATGTACTTTTTGTAACTTACAATATGACGGTCACGATATGTTCTAGACATGAAATGATCTTATGGTTCATTATCTCCTCGGCATGACCAACACTTGATACATGGCTTAACACCCGATTGGTCCATGATCTCTATTTAAAGAGCATGGAGGGTCATTTGTTAGGTGACCGTTCATGAGATAATCTTATGTAAATTTTCCTTTTTTTACATTAATAAATTGCCTGAAGTGACCACGTTGGCTCAGGTCATGAACTGTTTCCCTCTTTGAGGGTTTTAACCACATCAAGAATACTAGTGTATCGATCTGTGATCTGTTTGTGAGCAGTGTCCTTTGGTGTTCTATCTAAGGAACTTACCTTGTAAATTCCTACATTTTTTGAGTTATGGTCAATGTTTATGTGATGTTGCAAATTATCTTATCACAACAACATGTTCCTAATCATTTGGTGATATTAAATATTCAAGTTTTACATATTGAGAATTGTTTCGAGATAGTGAAGCATGCACAAAAAAAATTGTTAATTTGAAATTGACCTTCTAGGTGTTAGATTCTTTCCACATTAATAATCCCTACATCGCAAATTAATAAATTTCCCTCTCTTAACTCTTTGATGGTATCAAGCCATAAAGCATCACATATTATGGTTTGTTTGGCCTAACAAAGCATACATCAAAAACTTTGTTCAATTGAAGTTCATTATAGATTGTAGGTTTGATTTAGCACATATATATGTGAGCTATGTGATATTATCCTCTCTCATTATAAATTTAGCATTGCAATACTTACACTTCTAATCACATCTATTAGGAACCTATGTGCTTATTATTGAAAGGTTAAAATGAGTCACTTCCCAAACTCATAAATGCAAAAGGAAGAGAGTATTAGTGTGGAAAAAAGTTCATATCATTACAATGGTATATTATCTCTACACCTACCAACCATTAAAGAAAACTCTAAACATCCTCGTGGTATATTAATGCATCCATTAGACATGCAAACTACTTATGTGCCTTAGAGAAGCTCATAACTTTAGTTCCATAGAGAAAACTATGAAGAATAGTACAAGAGAACAATATGCATGTAGATATCATGGACAAAAGTAAGAGTAATGAATTGCATACCTAATTAAGAATTGGGATTGTATTGCAAAGGAAGGCTTCGCAATTTGTGTTATAGAAACCATTTCAACTCTTGGTTTTTAAGCCACTTTAGAAATCTAGCAAAAAGTTTCTAAATTTTTCGATCTAGAGCATTGCTTCATCACTTGAAACTTTGAGTTTGATGACTATACAAACTTACTCAAAGTGGCAAAATTTCCTTCCATGTTAACATGATTTATTTTGAGGGCATCAAGACATAGCAGATATCACCTCATTTTTGTGGACTTTGTCGTTTAAGTGAGTGTGTTATGTATAATTTTAGATATATAACAATTATGATATAGGGATGAGTCATAAGGGATCTATCATTGTTTGTCAATTCAAAAGTTGGCTTTGGGGTGCAAATCTAAAAAATGATGAGATATCATTCTCTCACTCTAATAATAATAACATGAAAATTACATTGTTGTATATTGTGACTAATTTTGATTCATAGATTATTGATCATAGTGGTTGAATTATTGAATAGAGATGTTGTTCTTTCACCTTTGGAATCAATATGATGGAGCAATGTTTTACGACTCCGACTCCGACTCCGACTCGGCCGAGGATCGACTCCGACTCCGACTCGGTAATGACTCGGCCGGCTCGATTTCAATGACTCGGTCGTTGTAAAATAAAAAAATACATTAAATATTTATTTTTTTATTAAAAAACATAATTTTAAATATTTTAAACATAATTTTAAAGATTTTCATTCATGTTTCCAAACACACAGTGGGTGAAGACAGTTTTGGAATTTATTGAAGGTGCTTGGCCCTTTCTTCTAGACCACATATGTATTATGAAGTATATGTGGCTCCATTGAAGCTACCTGGAACTATAATCTTGAGCAGTCACATAAAATGCTTGAATCTCCATGTTCATTGCACATGCTAAGTATGAGTTCTGTTGAGGTTATGACAATGTTTGCATTAACAGTTTTGTTGGTGACTCTTCATCCTACAGCAGCATGTAAAAGTTACACAATTAACCAGTCCTATTGTTTGCAGCATTAAGGTGATTGAAGAAGTCTTGGTAACAGTATGGTGGTGGAGCACATACATGTGCATTGATCTTTGGATCCTTGATCAGAATTTCTGAAAGGGTTTGTATTGTTGATATGAGTATTTTCATAAACATCATTGTCCATACTGTGATAGACAGAAGATGCAGCCTTCTCTTCTGTAACTTTTGATTCATCACATGTGAAGGTTTAGGTCTAAATATTGACTCTACCGTAGTCACTATCAATACCCTGGTTTCACAGTCACTACAACTCTACAGGAGTAAGTTCTGAGTACAGTGACAATGACACTATCAATAGTATGGTAGTATATAATAAAGTTGACTTGATATAGATGCATTGCATGGATGTATGACTGGATGTTCATGTTGACATTACCTTTAGACAATACCATTGATCTACATGACATCACAATGCCCTTGGTATGTGACAGCATTAGCACTAGCAGTCACCCTATTGAAATTTGACACCAGTGACTTCTATATTGTGAGACAGTGACCTATTAGTATTGAGTCTTGACAACGAGACAACCTTTACTTTGATATGTGACTATGACCGTGAAACTTTGGCAACAGTAATAACACTATACACCTTGAACCTTCAGCAAATCTTCACCTTCAGTAATAACACTTATATTGTGATTTGGGGAGTGACTCGGCCAGCTACCCGGCCGGGTTGACCGAGTCACATATGACTCGGCCGAGTCATTGGATGACTCGGCCGAGTCATATGTGACTCGGTCAACCGAACCGGGTAGCTGGCCGAGTCACTCCCCAGGCCTTTGACTCGGTTCGACTCGGCCGAGTCGGAGTCGATTCGGCCGTTTTGTAAAACAATGTGATGGAGCCATGGAGAAGGCAAGAAAACCTCATGTAAAGCCATCAATTTTTTTCAATGCACAAACACCCCTCGGATATTGGACAGTACATGGAAGTTATCACATATCCGACTCTTATCCGACGAGGCAACCGTCAAATATCTAACTGAAGAAAGCATTAGACATATAACACTCTAGTCGGACAAAATTGTTATTGCGTCGAATATGTGACACTAAACCATTGGACTTGCTACTCCATACTGACATAACGATGTGTCTGAGATATAAAATTCGACACTAAACCATTGGACTTGCTACTCCATACTGACATAACGATGTGTCTGAGATATAAAACTCTCATCGAACTAATTTAACATCGATTATCTGACATTGAAACATCGAACTTATTGCCCCATACCGATGGAAGGAAGCGTCGGAGAGCACACTCTCGTCGCACAGTCTTGTTCTACCATAGATTATCTGAAACCACACTGTTGGACGTTCCTATTGAACTAGACTAACAAATCGTTAAATATATGACGGCAAAGTGTCGCAATTTTTGGCTTCCAAGGCAACGAAACAAACCGTGGGTCTCGTCGGATATTAGACACATGTGAGAGTCTCTACTGACATTGTTTCCATCAGATATTTGACAGATGTGAACGTCATAAAACCGACTTCAAAGCATCAGATTTTTAATGACAATTTAATCCATTTTGGGCGTCGGATAATCGATGTCAGTCCCGTCGAATATCTGAAGCTTAATAAAGTGTCACCTATTCGACACAATGTCAGCGACGAGTTGCTCAGCTCCAATTTGTTAGGTAGCAGACGCTAATAAGTCGCATATCCGACGAATAGCCATCGTATTTTGGCCCCATTTATACTAGTGTGCCCATACATCAACTCCTAGTTCCTGCAATAACGATCCCATTATGTCCTTCCAAAACATAAAATTAGTTCCATTAAATAAAAGTGGCTTGGTGGAAAATACTCCCTCTTGACTACTCATCTTGATAGATCTCCCTTTAAGCGATCAAGTTTCTTCCAAGGAACCTACTCTGATACCAATTAATAGGAAAAATACTAAGAGGGGGGTGAATCAGTGTTTCTTAATTCACTTTAACTTTCAAATTTATATTGAGAATTATGTACGCTACTTTTATTCAAACAAACCACGTGTGTACGCGCCTTCAGTGAATTAAACCCACATATATCCAGATTACTAATTTTTCATAATTTTCATAATTGATTTAACTTAATTATTGCATCATTATTTATTTAGTCATTCATTATGTAGTATCCATGAGAAGTAAATAGTAGATAAATCATCAACGCATAAGAAACACATCAACACATATAGTCGCTGAGATTTTAGATGGAAACCCAATTTAGGAGAAAACCACCATTGTTGTCATCTTTGTCTTCTTTCTTATTATATAAAGAAATATTCATTACATTTTGTACCAACCCAGCATGGAAACACCGACCTATAGGAGGCTACAACCTCCACTTGTTCTCTAGCACCCACTAGAAGGGAGCTACAGGCCCCTGATCTCATTTACCAACTCCTACCAGAAGGGAGCTCCTACCCCCTCACTAAAGGCTACAATCCTCGGCACCTTGTGGACCATGTTTCAAAATGTTTCACACTGGACCCACACTAGCAATAAGCCCAACTAAGATACCAAATAGAATAAAAAAATCTGAATATAATCATTGAATCACCACTAAATGTAAATCATTAATAAATTGAATCACTAAAGTAGTTGAATCACTGAACCAATCCCAAGTTACGAATCAACCAATAATTGATCAAATAGAGGCCAATCAACCATTCAAGCTAATATCCAATCATTCATTGATTAATCACACTGTTAGATACTAAGTCGTCATTACGGAAGCAATATGCAGTGATTGCAAACCCTGATCAAATTTACTTCATAATATATACGCAATTGTTCTAACAAAAACCCATGTATATATGTGCTTATTGTGCACAAAACATACGTACAGATCTCAACTCACCCAATATTGAATGCATACCAATTGAATCACTGAACCATTGAATCACTAAGTACAAATTCTAAATCACTACAACATCCAGTCACATATATACTAATACTAAATCATTAAATACCCAATCACAAGTTTGCAATATTATTACTAATCAACATACCGAACCAGAACGAGATCAATCAAATCCACACTGTCAAATACAAACCATTTTGATCAAGACATCATTGAGGAACAACAACAAATAAAACAAAATTCATTAATTGCTATCATCACATAGCAATTCAAACCCTGGAATATATACGAGACTTCAATTAACTAGATCTAGGTATATATGCACTTATCATGCATAAGACCCAAGTATGTATTTCAAAATTCTGAATACCAAAACCCAAATTAGGCAGTAATCTAAAACAAATTATTTCGGAATATATATGTGACTACTATGAGGCATACCCGTGTATGTACGCAATTATCCAAAAGCAAAACTACGTACATATCTTTAAATTATTGAATCAAAACTTCGCTGCAAATCCCAAATCTATGTGCACACACTGTCAAAAGCTATAAGTTAGCAATTATATATATCCATGATCATAGTTCTATCATAATCATAGATGTTGGATTGTTAGTCATTTAAATATTCTTCAACAAGCGAACCAATCAAGCATATATTCAATACAACTTCATATATTTCAGATGTGAGCCTTCTCTTTGCTCCCTAGTGCACACGTGTTCCAAATCAGATCACACAAGAATAAATCATTACATTGCACCCATAACTCCATGATCTCCTTCTCCTTATGTAGTTTTTCTTTGTCAATACCACAAGCAAATCCCTTGGTAATGGTGTTATTATTTGTTGACGGAATCAAATAGACATTGTCGACACAATATAATGGATAATTACTATGGCAATGGCCCCTGGTATCCAAGTTTCCATGGTTTGAATTATGTATGTGACTATTATTCACATAACTTGCATATGTACGCAACTCTTCTTCATAGGGGTCGTGTATACTTTTTCAAACTTCGCATTTTCATATTCTCTCAAGTGAAACTTGTAACAAGGCTGCCAACACACTTCCTGTACCAAAATTCATGTTACATGCATTCGTCATATTATAACCAATTTGACATCAAGGACTTATATGTCAAGTCAGTTACCATCAAGGACAACGAATTAGCCATAATGCCAACATACGTGAGGAGTCTCATGTTTGCAAATTGAAAAAGGCTTTATATAGACTCAAGCAGGCACCTCGAGCTTGATATTCTCAGATTGATGGATCCCTTATGAGTCTTAGTTTCACCAAGAGTGTTACCGAGCCCAATCTTTACTACAAGGTTGTTAAAAGTGAGTTTGTGATGTTGTTCTTATATGTTGATGACGTGTTTCTGACGAGAGAAAAAGGACTTGCCCACGTGACAGAAAGAACAATAGTGGCAAGAGGATGTGCTTTCGTGGTAGAGGAAGAAATCATGATTACCACAAGAAGCCCTGCTTCAATGTCAAAGGGAGTTGACCTCTAAGTTCGAGATGAAGGATCTAGGTTTGATGCATCACTTCTTGGGATTAGAAGTATGGCAGAAACTGAATGAAATCTCCCTTGGTTAAGGGAAGTATATTATTACAATCCTTCAGAGATTATGGATGATGGATTGCAAGTCCATGGCCACTCCCATTGTGACCAATCTGAAGAAGTTGAGAGGCTCTGATGACAATTGATCGAATTGTTGATATATCTGGTTAATACCAGACTTGATATTTGCTTTATAGTGAACACTCTGAGCCAATTCATGGTGGAACCTAGGAATGTACATTGGATTGTAGCAAAGCATATGTTGAGATATCAACATGGTGGAGTCAGTTATGGATTGAGATAGGTCTCAAATGGTGAAGTATAGCTACAGGAATACATGGATTCTAATTAGGCGGGAAGTGTCGAATACAGGAAGAGCACATCAAGATGTTGCTTCAATTTTGGTTCTGCTATGATATCATGGATGAACCAGAAGCAGATTGTTGTCGTATTCAGCATTACAGAGGTTAAGTATATTGGAGCTAGTTTGTTGAGTTATGAAGCAATGTGGCTTCAAAAGTTTCTCACGGGATTGTTTGAATAGGCGTTGGAGACAACCATGATACATTGTGAAAATCAAAGTTGTGTGAAGCTTTCGGAAAATCCAATTTTCCATGCCAGGTTGAAGCACATTGAGATCAAATACCACTACATTTGAGACATGGTACAAAAGGTAGAAGTGAGGCTCCAAAACATTTCAACAAACGAGTAAGTTGTTGACATTCTCACAAAGCCTCTGTCCTGAATCAAGTTTGTATACTTCAAGAAATCCAATTTTCCATGACAAGTTGAACCACATTGAGATCAAGTACCACTACATCCAAGACAGGGTACATAAGGGAGCAATAAGGTTCTAATACATTTCTACGGACAAGATAGTTGTTGACATTTTCATAAAGCATTTGTCTCAAAAGAAGTTTGTATACTGCGGGGACAAGCTTGGAGTGGTTAAGAATGCCCCCCTCGTTGAGAGGAATTGTTAATGTTTAAGCATCAGGGCAAACATTCTCCCTAGGTCAAAGGTATTGATCGAGTGCCATGTCATGTGGCTCGAGATAATGGCTCAGATATCATTAAGGCTCAAAGTGCTCCCACAGTCAGAAGGTTATGACCATATTGCCAAGGGTTAATTGGCTAGTGGGTAGAGTGAGTGCCTCAAAGCATCGGGCAAGTATTTTTACCATTCAAATGCTATGTGACGACATGGGGGAATGGTAAATGGGCCCAAGGTTTCACAATTGGTCAAGGAAAATTGACCTGGTTCCAAGTGATGACTTGGTTAGTTGGTGACTGGGCCTAGTTTTGTTTTTTACCCCGATCATGGGGTACCTGACCATATCGCCAAAGGGTATTTGGTTAGTGGGTGACTATATCCTTTTCATAATGTTGATGCAATATGTTTTCCATGTGGTTCTGGAATGGAGCATGAAGTGGATGGACACATTAACATAGTGGGTTCATTCAATCTTTTCTTGTGATGGAGAAATTTTTTGGCTAAGTAGACATTTGGAGGAAATCAAGGTGAATACCTCCCTAGCTAAGAGGTAGTGTTGATTTTTGGCTAGTTGTGGGAGGTATTCCCCAGTTACACAAGTTAAAAGAAAGAAAGAATAAATTTTAAATTAAAAACAAAACAAAACAAAACAAAAATTTAATTTAATTTTCAAAGTGGTGTGCCTCTTGGGCACCCTAAAATCACTATAAAGACACTTGAACTTCTCATTTTCATACACACTCATTGCTCACTCATCATTCACATTTTCTCTCTCCTTAACACGTGGGAAGTTATTTGAGGAAGAGGCTAAAGTTTCTAAGGAGTTCAATTTCTAAGACAGGCAATGTTTGACCAGTTGAATTTTCTATGTAATTACATAATGATATTCTAGAGTGTTTTAAAGTAATATCATATTTTGGAAGTAGTCATCGGTGGTAGAAAATTGTGTTTACCTAATTAGCACTATAAAATGAACAACAAACACTATGTGTCGTGATTTTCCCTGTTTATTTGATTAAGATTGATTAACTTAGACTCAAGATGAGAATTTTCAACAATTATTCTTTTGATGGCTAAATTATGTCTAGTTGAAACTATATTATTATGTTTTAAAAGTACAAATTTATATGATGAGGTGTTTAATGAATGTTATGCAATCAGCTCACAAAATAGAAGAAAAAATAGATAAACGATTTCAAAATCAGCCTCTTTGAGGGGGAAACCTCCTTTACATTACACAAATGAACAATTCTCCGATGATTTAAATGACAAAACCTCATTTCTATATATAGGGATCTAAGGGGTCACAATATAACCAGAGCCGACATAACAATAATAATGTAAGGTCACAACAATAACAATAGTGGGCTTCTATGGGGCACAACAATAACAATAAGGGGTCTACACTAATACCAATGAGGGAATACACTAGTATTATAGGGACCTAACATGCCCCTCTCCTTCAAAAAAAGTGTTGTCCTCAACGCTTGAGTAGTTATGGATGCTTATGTATAAAATGTTATGCAACCAATTCACAAAATAAAATAAAATAAAATAGATCAACGACTTCAAAATCAGCCTCTTCGAGGAGGCAACCTCCAATAAAATAAAATATAGATCAACGACTTCAAAATCAGCCTCTTCGAGGAGGCAACCTCCTTTACATTACACATATGAACAATTCTTTGATGATTCAAATGACTAAACCTCATTTCTATATATAAGAGTCTTAAGAGATCACAATATAATCAGAGCCGACATAACACTAATAATGTAAGGACACAACAATAACAATAAGGGGGCTACATTAATAACAATGAGGGAATACACCAGTATTATAAAGACCTAACAATGAGTTATGCACAAAAGTAACCAAATCAATGTAAATAGTATTGATAACAATGATAATATGTCTCTTTGTGATGACATACAAATTTATAGAATTTCCTTCTACACAAGTTATTTATTTTCTAAACAAAAATGATGATATAATTACAATGACCGAAAGAGAGCCAATTTATTCAATGAATTCATGTAAAGCAAATTTATTTGATAAAGGGTGATATCTCGTAAATTGATGAATCATGACAAGAATGTTTATGAGAATTGTGGGTTTGTTCTCTCTATATGATGTGTGCTTATGTATGATTTGGGTCCCCATATGTCGAAAGACCGATGAAGGGACAAGATAACATGAGGTGGTCCCTTCATGCCCCAAATCTCAATACTAGCCTGTAAAAATTTTGTTATCTTTGATCCCCACTATGTCAAAAAATCAATTAAGGGACGAGAAAACATTAGGTGGTCCTCTCATGCCCCGAACCTCAGTACTAGTCTATAAAAATATGTTCTCTCCATGTGATAAGTGTTTGTGTCTAATTCAAGTCTCATATGTCGAAAGACCAATCAAGGGATGAGATAACATAAGGAGGCCCCCTCATGCCTCGATTAACTTTGGGACAATGTTCTTTGAAGTGGGAAAGTATGCCATGCCCCAAATCAATTAAAATAACAAACTACACAAAAAAATAAAGACATAGGGAAAGAAAATTCATGATAAAAGATAATTATGACAAGCAGAATCTTGGAATTGAATCCTTTATAATGGAAGGACTCTATATAAGAAAGGGGGGAGTAAGAAAAGGCATATTTTAAGGCAAAGAGGAAATAGACTATTAATTTTGGCAAAAAGTATAATAAGGCTAGAGGGTGGTCAGTTGTTGAGATGAACCTACAGTTGGGAGCAAAGTTATCCCCCACACCTTCATTGTGAAGTTGTTGAAGCGGAGTCAAGAAGAAGAGTTGTTAAAGCAAAATCAAGAAACAGTTGGGAATTGCAACAGTTCCAGTAAGTAGGATCCATTCATCAAATAAAGGTATGTACCTTCACCTATTCTGCTATGATTTCAGAGAAACCATAAAAGAATAGGTAAAGGTACATAACTTTATCTGAAAAATGGATCATACTTTTGAGATAAATCTCAACCTTTGTTTTGTTATTACTACTAAAACAATTCTAGAATATTCCAATGAAATTAAATCCATGTCATCCACTTGATAATCATCGATAATTAAATTAAAATTCTAAAAGCCCTATTCCAAAATAGGCACGCCTATTGGAAATATCCTTGAAGAAAATTGGGAGATTCTAATTAAAGGAGAAAAAATGCCATACACATTAAGAGAGAAAAATAGAGTAGAAAAATAAAATAAAAAATTGGTGTAACGTCATATCACACCTCCATCTACACAAATGCTTTGCCCCATCATTGATGACTCATCTATAGTCCATTCTAGAAACTACCATGCATAAACCTCTTAGACTGCCACATCAACTTGCTATAAATAGACATGCCAAAAATAACAATCCCCCTTACTAAAAAATAAATAAATAAAATAAAATTGCTCAAAATAGATAAGGGAGCCCTTTCATATATAGTACACCTAAAAATAGGCACTACTAACAATAAAAGATTGTCTACATGTCCACAACATTATACTTGTTAGACTCAAAATCTCATGGAAAATCCAAATAAGTTGTCACCATTGCCATGAAAAGATTGCTAAAAATAGGAATATCACATACTCTAGTAGATTTTAAATTATCGAGGTTTGTTTTCATAGATAGAGAATCCAATTTTCCCACAGCAATGTTCGAGAGTTGTCGACGTTTCGAATCCACAAGTGGATCCATCTTCAAGACAAAGATTGAAAAAAAAGCAGCCAAGCAAAGGGATAAAAGAGAAAAAGGGAATTAATTAAACCTAAAAAAAATGATTAAGAAATCAAAACAAATAAAACCTAAAAACTCTGAAAAATCAAATAAATATCAAATAAATAGAATTGATAATCCAAATATTTTGAATATATATATATATATATAGTTTTAATATCATGTATCATGAAAATTATAAATTATATAATAATGATATTAATATAAATTATAAGTCATATATTAATGATTAATATATATAATAAAGAAATAATAAAGTGTATTAATTAATATTAATGATTAATATATATAATAAAGAAATGATAAGATGTATTAATTAATGTTACCCATTAATATAAAGGTAAATTAATAAGATATATATTAATTAATTAAATCATATTATATTAAATTAATTTTAATATATTATAGTTATGTGAAAGGTAACTTAATAATAATAATGTTAATTATTAAAATTAACATATATTAATTATAATGTCTATTAAAATTAATATTATATTATAGTTTATCCTGTAATAATTATAACAAAAAAAGTTTTAATTATTATTAAGATTAATAAAATAGTATAGTTGTAAATTAGAATAAAAGTTTTAATTAGTATTAAGATTAATAAAATAGTATAGTTGTAAATTAGAATTATATAAGCTAGGGAAAAATAGAGTTATACCTAAGACGAAGAAAAAACACTCATCCTTTGAAGAGGAAATCGTTTGCTACTAATCTCGATACCATTACCACAATCCCTCTTTAGATTATGCGGATGTTTCATAATCTTCAAGGCTTCCATGATTTTCTTTTTATCATAGTGGTCTTCTCTAGCGATGATTCTAGCATTTTCTAAGCAATATGATGTTCAGTCTTCGACAAATGCCTGCAAGGGCTGAGGTGTGTGATTGTTCATTTCTAATGTTAGGTTCATGCTCCTTTAATATTCTTTGCAAGGAATAACTCGTCTCCCTGGTATAACTTTTACCACACCCTGATATAACTTTTACCACACGAACAACCAATCTTGTAGACTCCTTTAAGCTGATAATGAGCTCATTAATCAAATCACCCTCATCGAACTCGAAATGCTAAAAATAGAAAGTGCTCAGATTCTCACGAAACCATACTCGTTGGATTCATATTTTTGTAAAGAATCCAAATCCATGATCAAAATCAACATGCAACATCTGTTAAAAATATAATGTGCTTGCGTGTCCCCTGAAAGTAGTTCAATAGACTCAAAATCTCACAAGGATTCTAAATATACCATTATATCTGGCATGCAAGACTCTAGACAAAACCTGCTAAAATAGTAAGTGAGACGAACGTCACCGAGAGAAGCCTCATTGGAATCTTGAGTTCATAAAGACTAAATATGTAATAAATACCACCACACAAGCCCCAAAACTCTGGTCGCAAAGTAGGAGACTTGCTATAAATAGTAATCTGTGCAAAAGCTGAATAATCATTGAATCCACCACGGAACCAATCTCCCTGTGAACCAATTCCCATCCTAAGCAAAATTACATCTCTAAATTCCAGCTTTTTGAAATGTACCAGTCTTTAACCCTCCAAATTTGCAAAGGGAAAATTTAGGGGTTAATAAAGCTGAGCCAGTGCTTGTAGGATACAGACAACAATCCAAAAGCAAACAAAACTCTGTAATATGTAATACAAATCAAGATGTAATATTTGATTAGGAAAGTGAATAAATGAATATTGAAATGGACGCAACTCAAACCCTTAAAATGAAAGAGCACAATTGGTTACAAATGGGCTTATAGATTCAAAAATAATGTTAATAATACAATTTACATAAAATATGGTTAACTGAAAAAGGTTGTGCAGAAAAAGATGGTATTCATTATTAGGAGTTCCCTAAAACAACTGCTAAAATGGCCACCATTACATAGATGGTCAAGATGTCGTCACAATTTAATAGTGTATTCATCAAATGGATGTGAAAAGTACTTTTTTAGTGGCATTAGAAATTGTTTTTGACATTTGGCAACCTACTGTTTTCAGGTTGAAGGTAAAGAAAAATTGCTTTGAAAATTGAAAAAGGCCCTTCAAATTCAAGCAAGCATTCAAGGCATGGTACGCAAGGAATAGTGAATATTCCAGCAATATTGATTTCATAATAAAATTTATTAGATAATCTCCATGTGGAGTATCTAAATGACGTCTTCAAAACTATACAACATAGAATTGCAAGTACATGTCAATATCCATGAAAATGGGTACAAAATTTATCAAAAAAATGCTACTTTGTACAGGCAATCGGTGGTGGGAAGTATTATTTAACCTATCAGAAGAAGACATGTCCTTTATTTGAAATTTTTTATTTATCACAAAAAGACATGTCCTTCAATTTGCAATAGTTGTCATATAAAGATTTATGGTAAAGCCTAAGGTTGCTCATTGGAAAGTAGATAAAAGGGCATTGAAATCCGTAAAGAGAAGCTTAGAATGTGGAAATGAATTTGAAACAAATAGTGATATTAAATCGATTGAACATTATGATGTTGAGTAGGTGGAAAACAGAAAGCCATATAATGTTCCTTCATACAGCTTCAGCAACAACCTTATATTGTGACAATGAAAGTATGACTAAGCCGAAGCATCTTGTTTCCCTACCAGGGCAAAGCATATTCAAACTCATCCTCACTTTCAGAGTGAAGGGGTAGAAAGGTCAGCTTGAACTGTCCTATTGTCGCATACAAAGATCAGATGACATATCACTTCACCAAACTATTGATCAAAGGGGAAAGTCGGTCAAACAAAAGAAAAGACTGATTAAGGGTGGTACTGAAATATTTAAATAAAATATTATAGAGGTCCTCGTCACATTTATTTAAAAAGGTAAGGAGGTTGGCGTGTTTATTAAAATGTGAGGAAACAAATATCAAAAAATCATGATCATATCTAAAAAGGATTCTCAAATACTCGCAGAATTAATTAAGTAGCTAAAATAAATGCATTATAAAGTGCCCTATCAAATGATGCTTCATTCCATGTATCGTTCCATCCATCGAGTCCTCTGTCGTGCTTTGTTATGTTTTGCTAATAGTGTTCTAACCTTTCTTACCGGCAAGGTAAGGGAGCTTGGAGTAACTAAGAATAGTCATCATTTGCCAGCGGGATTATTACATAACTGGGCTTTCATTAACAGAATTATATTGTTCATCCAGACTCATCGTATAAATAGAATGCAAGTGAACGCATCATTTGGTTAAGTTTCCATTACCCAATACAATCCAAAAAATGATTGCCCATGAAAACAGAAACCCTAACAGTGTAGTGCGTAGAACTTTTCCTGCCTTGAAACTGAGATTAGAAAAGGTGGTTAAAATTTGAAGATGCAAAACGATGGAAGGGATAAGTGTTCACGCATTAATGAGTGTTTAAATATGTAGCACCAAAATCGAATAACCACTTCCATATATAATTACCAACTAAGAACAGTTCACCCAAATTATGTCTTACATTTGATTGCTCCCCCAATTTGAATATAAATAAATTCAGTTTACACATCCATAAAGAAGAAATTTACAAATATTTACATCTTAGAACCAAGATTTCTTTTGCGAGCACCATGTTGAATATGCAAAACCATCTGCCACCTTAGTAATACACCATTCACAAAACAACTTGATCAGACAAGGACCAGCAGTAGGTAATTTGTAAAATTAATGAGACAAATAGAAACATAATAATGTATTACAGATAGTATCTTAAGAACTTCAATCATGGCTTTTCAGTAGCTGACAAGAAGAATCTTTTCCAGTAGCTTGTACAGAAAAATATCCACATCAAATCTGCACTGACCTGAATCTGTACAGTTCATAACCTCATCTTAAGCAACATGAACTAAATCTTGCTCCTTCTTCAGATCTATTCCCAAGAAGCAAGCCAGGATTAGATCGCTCTGGCCGAGCTTTTAGTACCCTCTTTGCTGCAAAAGATGAGAAAAGAAAAACATAAATATGTTTAGATAGGAGAAGATGAAATAGTTCTGCAAAGAATCAAAACAAGTTGTGACACACTAAAGTACAGAACGTCTCATATCTTATATCTACTTCAATGCCATCAACAACATGACATTTGCCACTTTAACCACGACTATAACCATTTGTTTATGGTTTTCAGTGCGAAGAACAAAAGTGCAACTAACATTCTTGCAACTCAATTAAGTGTTTTCACTTGAGGAAATTATGATTGTAAAGATGAAAATGAAAAGTATATTTTTAATGAGACTAATATACCTTTAGAGGCTTGGATCAAGTTGTATGACAATACAAATATTAATAATCTACCTAAATTAATTTTTGGCACAAAAAAGTATTCTTCAAGCATTGTCACAAATAGTAATCCAAGTATAAAATTATTTTTCAGCCATTGTGGCAAACAGTAATCCAAATATTCTTTCAAGATTTGCCATGTAAATCCTATCAAAAAAAATTTATAACAAAAGAAAGCATAAAGAGATAAAAGAACAGTACATCCACTATCAAAATAGCAAGAAAATAGCCATCCATAACATGATGCATCTCAACTCATAAAAGATTCATTGCTGATGCTTGGGTATTTACCAAGTTGTTGACTTCCAAACAAGATTTCCAAAAATTGTGGAACCATATATGTAAGTGATCAGTAGGACACTACACCATATTCCTGTTGATATACAATTACATTTAAATATTTAGAACTAGAACTCCGGTGATAACTTGACCATGTGCTAGAATTCAGGGCTGTTAAATTATGGTATGTTCCATGCTTAGAGGACTTTATTTATTTTCCTTCTTATTAGTCACAGATTAGCAATCACATATACATTAAGTAAAGTGCAGATAGAACATTAAATGATCAATAGAAAACAAGCCAAGACAAAAAACACAAGATGTGGCGGCTAGCCAGGGACAAACCCCAATGCGGGGAAACCCTTTGATCAAATCTTCTTTTATCTTCAATAGTTCAGCAGAGACAAATAGTACAAAATCTGAATTCTGTAATTTTATATCAGCAGCAGCAAACCCTAGATCAGCGAAGTCAAACTTGGTCAAACTAGTTGAAATTGACCTCTAAAATGCTTGGTCAATTTCCGGTCAACTTGTCTTCGAATAGCCTGAAGAAACAGCCCTTGAACAGCTCCAAAAGTATAGTCAATTTGCAGATTTCTGAAGTCAACTTGTAGTCCTAAACTAGGGCAGTCAATACCGGTCAAACCAGAGGTCAGATCACCTCGGTTTTCGTGCCAAAAATTGCGGCCCGCCTAGGAGAGGCAACCACACCCAATCCGCACTACTGGATGGTCAACGTTGGTCAAAGAGATGACATGCTGCCCTAGCATCCTTTCTGTGTCTTCCTTGCCTTGGGACGTCTTCCTTTCAGCCACACATGTGAGAGAGAGAGGCTCCTTTTTTGTGTAGGAGAGGGAGAGAGAGAGAGAGAAGATGAGTCAATGAATTGTCCAAATGAGGAGGAGGTTCCTTGTATTTATATGCAAACGTTGAGGGTGAATAGACATCACTGTTGGGCTTCTAAGCCTACATAAGTTTGATGACCGACCTTAACAATTTGTCCATAATCAAAATATATTCATCTCCATAAATACTTATCGGAATCGGATGATCTTTAGATCAATCCTACACCTTTCGATGAGAGGAATCTAGGAAAAATATCAGAAGCCATAAATAAGGTGATCCACATGGAGTTTGGCCCTAGTTGCCAATTTTAACACTCCCTCTCAACTAGGGAGAACTTCATCTGCAATCCGTCAAACCATCGCTGCTATCCATCCATCAAATGCATTGTCCTGCACAACTTGACCCCACTCTGCTCTGCTCTGCTCTGCTCGAACTATGAAGAAGAAGAAATGGTCAAGGATGTATCATACCATCCTCCACTGATCCGAAGTTAGTCTCGGCGAGTGCACCACTCCCACTGATCCCAAACCAGTATCATTGATCCTAGATCAATGGAGGTCATCCTGATTCCTAGCATAGGGAGTACGGTAGATATAGCGATGCATCCATCGATAGTACTACTATGGTCCTTATCCTCATTTCCCTACTCATTGATTAGATGAGAGGTACTTTCCATGAATCCCAGACTGCATGGGTAGGATGCCTCGACAAGAGAACTAATCATCATGTCCAGTGGATGCCACGGAGAACTAATCATCCTGGCCTACAGGAGAACTAATCATCCTATTCCACAGTCGCCGCGGAGAACGAATCATCCTGGCCCACAGGAGAACTAATCATCCTGTTCCACAGTCGCCAAGGGATGTCACAGGGGAAGGTTGAACCTTTACCCTGTACATAGTGCACCACCAGGCCCTATGGTCACATGTCACTCTAACAAGTACCTCCCTGGAGCTCCCAGAGCTCAATACATCATACTCGACCCTCATAAGAGTGTCTCTGAACGACACCAAGTCGTTCTCGGAAAGTCAGGAATTTGACCTTTCTTAGGGGCTTTGTCAAAATGTCAGCGACCTGTTCATCTGTACTGATATGTTGGAGCCTTATTGCTCCTCACTGCACCATATCTCGAATATAGTGGTACCTGATATCGATATGCTTGGAGTGATCATGAAATACGGGATTCTCTGATAAACGTATCCAACTCTGGTTGTCACACAAGATCACGGTGGTATCCAATCTAAATCCAAACAGCTCACTGAAGAGCTTTCGCAACCAGACAGCCTCGCAGGAGGCCATGCTAGCAGCAAGGTACTCTGCCTCAATGGTGCTCAAAGCCACCGAATTTTGCTTCCTGCTCCTCCACGATATCGACCCAGATCCCAAAAAGAAACAGCACCTGGAAGTGATCTTTCGGTCCACCACACTGCCTGCCCAATCAGCATCAGTATACCCAAGTAGTCTCACATCTCCGGCAGTGTATCTCAACCCATGAGTGATTGTGCCACGAAGATATCTCAACAGATTCTTGACACCAATCCAATGTGAGTGGTGAGGCTCAACCATATGTTGACTCAATGTGTTGATTACAAAGCATATATTCGGATGGGAGTTCACCAAGAACATTAATGCTCCGACGAGTTGACGATACTTAGTAGCATTTCGTAAAACAAGTCCGGCAGCACTACCGCTTAACTTCTTGAAGTCAAGCTCCAACGGGGTAGTTACGGGCTTGCAGTCCACCATACCGAATCTCTCCAATATCTTCACCACATATTTTCCTTGAGATAGGAAAATCTCCCCTGGTTTTTGCCAGACTTCCACTACTAGGGAATAGTGCATAAGTCCTACGTCTTTCATCTCGAACTCAGAAGCCAGCTCCCTCTTACATTCGTGAATGAGAGGGTCTGCACCTGTTAGAAAGAGGTCGTCAACATATAGCACCAGTATGAGAGGCTTGTCATCTATAACCTTAAAGTAAAGGTTAGGGTCGGCTTCACTCCTAGTGAATCCTAGCTTCATCAAGTAGCTATCGATCCTCTCATACCATGCTCGAGGTGCTTGCTTTAGCCCATAGAGGGCCTTCTTCAACCTGCACACATGAGATTCTCGATCATAAATCTCAAATCCTTCGGGTTGCTCCACATAGACCTCCTCTTTGATCGAACCATGTAAGAACGCAGTCTTGACATCCATCTGATGTAGGTTCCATCTTTGCAAAGCAGCAAGGGCTATGATCGAGCGAATGGTGGTATATCGAGCAACAAGTACAAATATCTCGTCATTGTCTATACCTTCCTTTTGGGTGAAGCCACGAGCGACAAAACGAGCCTTATATTTTTCCGCACTTCCATCAACTACATGCTTTATCTTATAAAGCCATTTTGAAGTGACAATTGCTTTGTCCTGGGGTCTGGGGACCACATCCCAAACATCAGTTTTCATGATGGACCCATATTCCTCGGTCATAGCATCCTTCCATACTTGATGCTTGACAGCATCTGTGAATGGCGAAGGCTCATTTTGGATGATCGTGCTCATGATGGTCAAGTATCCCTGATACTTGTTTGACTTATTACTTTCACAAAAGGTTCCTCTGGGTGCAATGTGTCCTTCAGCATCATCAAGTGTCCCCCTAAGCCATGAAGGCCACTTCCTAGAAGAGGAAGGCTCTTGCGGAGGACGATCAATAGGATCATCGTCCCATCTTTCTTTTCCTTCGGTTCCCCGGTGTCAGCTTCTTTGATCCCCTTAAAGTAGGAAGATTGTCTACTTTGCTAAGAGCCATATCTTCGTCAAAGGTGACATCATGACTAATCTCGACTTCCCTTTGACCAGCTACATAGATTCTATAGCCCTTAGTATTTTCGCTATAGCCCACGAAGATTCATTTCTTTCCAAATGCACCCAATTTATTCCTTTTCGCTTTAGGCACATGAAAATATGCAGGGCTTCCAAAAATTCTAAGATGAGATATGTCGGATTTCTTACTGGTGAACATTTCTTCGGGAGTCTTGGAACCCAATGCTTGATGAGGGCATCAGTGTTGTACATATACGGCAGTATTTGCAGCTTCGGCCCATAGAAACTTCGAAAGTATTTGATCATGGAGCATAGCATGGACAGTTTCCACAATTGTACGATTCTTCCTTTCCGCCACACCATTCTGCTCAAGAGTATATGGTGTAGTAGTCTCCCTCTTAATGCCAGCGTCTTTGCAAAAGTAATGAAACTCATTGGATTCATATCCAGTCCCATTATCAATCCTTAAGGTCTTGATCTTCTTTTCGGTTTGATTCTCGATCAAAGCTTTGAAGTGCCGAAACCAAGAGAACACTTCATCATTCTATTTCAAGAAGTATATCCAAGTCTTGTGAGAATAATCATCTGTAAAAGTGAGGTAATATAAATATCCTCCCAAGGAGTTCACAGGCATCATATCGGATATGTTTGAGTGAACCAACTGCAATATATCGGAGGTCTTGCTTTGGCTCAAGAGGAATGGTCCCCTTTTGAGTTTTCTTTCGGCACATCCTGGACATACACCTTCTTGCTCTAATCTGAACTCAAGCATCCTGGTCACTATTTTTCTTATATCAGGTAAAGCTTTATAATGAAGGTGAGCAAACCTCCAATGCCATAGTTCGGACTGAAGAGGTGTCACAAGACATAACACCCAGCGGACTTCCTCCAACCTGATATAATGAATCAACTCGAAACCCAAAAGTAAAAGCATCTTTAAAGTTCTTTTTTCCATACACGTACCTTGCCATCGCTAAAGGCCGCCTTGTAGCCTTTGTCATCCATTGCCGAAATGGACACCGAGTTCTTTTTGAGATCAAGTACATATAATACATCTTGTAAGTGGATGGTATTACCCTGATTCAATTGAAGAGTGACATTTCCTACGCCTTTCACGGGATATTTTGAATTATCTCCAAGAACAATTCCAGGTTGGTTTCCTTCTCTATCAGATTATAGAGAGCTTCTTTGTAACTAGTGAAGTGCCTTGAGGCACCACTATCAATAAGCCAATTTCCCAACAAGTCCAAGGGAGCAGTAGTAGATAGAGCTTTTGGTAGATAATATTCATCTTGCTTATTGTTAACAATGTTAGATTCATACCTAGAATTTCTTGCCTTCTTGAAGGGTTGTCCTCTTCCTTGATTTCCGACACTTCTTTTACCTCTGCCATTTGACCTGCCATCCCTTTGATTGCCTTGAGAGGGATTTTGATCATCGTTCCAGTGTGAGTCCCTTTTATCAAGGCACTCCCTTGCAGAGTGACATGTTTTATTGCAATTGTAACATCGTCCTTTTCTTCCACCCTTTGGTCCAGCGTTTCCTTTGAATTTAGTCCCGGAATTGTTTCTTCTTTTAGCATGAGAAGAAAAGGCAGAGAGATGACCTTTAAGTATGGGCATTTCTTGCTCTTCCATCCTTGTTTCTTCTTGAATGCATCTGGCCATTAATTCCTCAAATCCAGGAATTACGTTATTTTTTAGAAGAGTAGTCCTAAATACATACCATTCAGATGGCAGTCCTCCATGAGTTGTGAGTGTCATTTCCTTGTCAAGAATTACTTCCCCAATAGATAGGAGATCGTTCTTGATCTCGATGATCCTTAAGAAATATGTTTGCATACTCTCATCTTTGCCCTTCTTAATTTCCTTCAGCTTATTTCTAAGAAACAAGACTTGATTTGCATCATAAACTTTAAATAAACTCACCATTCTATCGTAGATTTCCTTGGAGGTGTTCAGCTCGAAAACATAGACCACCAAGCGCTTGTCGATAGAGTCCCGGATGATCTTCCTTGCTTTGACTTCTCCCTTGGTCCATTTGTTCCTAGCAGCGGCAGATACATTTGATGGAGGTGTTGAGCATTAGAGAAGATATGTAATTACCACTTATTTCGTTATCTTTTCCTTAATTTCATAACTTCTTTGCGTTATGAAATGGGCATATGGTGAAAGATTATGATAAAATTTAAAAGATTTGTGAGCAATGTAAAATGACTAATAATTACCTTTTCCTATGCAGAAAAAGAGGAAAACAGAAGATCGCCACTCCAAATGAAAAGACAAGACAAAATCAATTGTTGTCCCTTTGACAGGGAACTGCATCCAAATGAGGCAATCCAGATTGGAACATATAAGCTAGGAAAAGGAAGAGGAGATACCAAATCAGAGCAAGAGAACGAAGAGATAACTGGGAAATAACGATATAGTGAATCCCTCAAGATCCTTTGATCCTGAGGGATCGTGACCTTAAAGATTATCTGTATCTTTGATATTCCCACTTGGCTGTTATAAAAAGGGACAGCATTGCTAGCCCAGTGGGGGGATTATTGTTGTTTTATGAAATTCACTGTTGTAACTTAAACTTTGATCATCGACTTTTTTTAAAAGTGATTACTGTAACTCTGTTTTGATGCTTAATACATAAATTTTGTTGCCATCCCGTCTTTGATTCTAAAGTAATCACAGCAGTGCGTCCCTGGAGGCTAAGGGCCAGCCCCTGGTGGATCACTTGCTTCCTATACCATTATTTTCCGATTCCAAGTCGTGTGTGGTTTGATTTCTTTTATTTACTATGTTCAGTGATCTATCGTTCCTTATTATTTCATGTATTGGCTCTGTTATATTTCACTCATATTTGCATAGTAAGGTCATCTGTTGTTCATTCTGAATTTGTATCGCATTGTTGTTCCTTTAAAGGTTGATATTATTAACATTGTTGTTCCTTACAGATTACCATTAATGTTCGTTTACGAAGTAACAGTGTTGTGTATTTATAAATCGATACTATTGTCTATTTATCTACGGTTTACCTCCGAGCGTGATTGTTGTTCATTGGGATTGCTATTCCATAGTGACCGCAATTGTTGTTTCTTCATAATCGTGATTAATAATTAAAAGTCGAAACTCAGATTATTGTTTCCTTCAATATAGACGTGTTGTGTGTAATATTCGATTTAGTTTGTTGTGCATTTACATTTGATTCAAGTTGTTGTTCTATATTTCATAGCTTACCTTAATTTGTTGTTCCATTTTCCATTTGTTGTTCAAAATC